>BRZM01000083.1:586193-900071 GCA_033238685.1 Lates japonicus | reverse complement strand
CGGAAGTTGCACATAGGACTGACAGCCAGTGAAATGGATATTGCTTATAACCAGGCTTTATTAAACCATTACATCAGGGCTTTTCCATAGCCAGTGCAGAGGCAGGGGAAAACGCTGAGCCCTTTGAGATCAACTTGAGTATGTGCCTGGAAGATCACCATGTTCCCAAATATACTACAGGGCCTAACAGAGTACATTTTTGCAAGACAAAGCCCAACTAAAAGTTATGTAAAGACATTCCATGAGATCACATATATATATAAGAACGAAATGATGATCATGTTGAACTCCTCAATAAACTAATCACAGAGGTGTGAGATTCAGTCTTGAATTAGTAAATGAAAAAAGTAAGAGTTCAAGAAGTTCAAAGTGTCAAGGCCTATAAGGAGCTGATGCTTTCTGACTGTAAAATCTAAGGACATCCAGACACAAGACAATCCGGAACATCCTCTCACTCCGCCTTCTTATCATGACATTCTCCATCAGCCCTGAGCCTGAGGATCAGTAGGAAACACCAACACAGTGGAGACAAAGGCAGAGAGAAAAGCATAAGGGAGAGTAGAAAGATGGATTAGCACAAAGGTGAAGCAGGCAGAGACAAGCAGATTAAGGCAGCTCTCTGCTCTTCCAGTCTGATCAGAAGAAGAGTCTTGCTTTGTCTGCATCTCATCTTTCCTGTCTGATCTTCACAACTCTTCAAGCACTGAACATCAAGATTCAACCAAGGAAGATGCTGTAGTTGGTTTGAATCCCTGAGATCATCGCTACCAAGAAAGTAAATATAAGGACAATATACATGTGGAACATGAATAGGCACTGTATACATCTGAACAAAGAGTCTAAGATTGCTTGACATGTACCAAAAAAAGACCACCATCTCCATGTGGAGTCTTCAAGTTGGCCAACATGTAACCAATGTCCATCTATTAGACATACACTGGGCAAACACTGATAAGCCAGCCCCATCAGGGTGGAAACCTATAGAAAATGCAACATGAAAGTGAGATTTGGACACCTTCGTAGCAGCCGCCTCAACTGTTTTGTACAACCGTACAAATGTCTTGGTATCAGTCTAAAATGGTTTTCGTGTTATATTGTCTCACACGCCATCATTATTGAAGTATTGGTCATTTGTTCACATATTTCAAACTATGACAAAAGTTGGTGCTTTACATTTGGCATAATAATGCTTAAAGAGGTAGAAGAAACCAGAGTCACCGCCTCCTTAACTAGTCAAACTCTCTAGGTCTGAAGCTCTGATAGCCCAGATGAAGGGTTGAGTACACCAGAGGAATTAGCTTGCCGTCGGATGCTATTACCCTGTTGTTACTGAGATTCAGCGCACTGTCCTCCATCCGCAGAGAAGACATAGTTGAGCCGACTGCCAGAAGCCTATTATTTTTCTTTCATTGGCTCATTATGTTGATCTTGGCTGACTGGGGTTGCAGAGATATGAATCAGGGAGTAGGCACTATTAGACAAATCCTGTTAGAAAGGCCTGCTTGGAGGCTTGGGATGAAACAAGATAAAGTGATAGAAAATGTTTTGTAGAAAGATGCTACCACTACCAGAAGGTAAATTAAATTCAGCTAAAGGAGGGTTAAATAGAGAAGCAGAAACTTTTTAGGATTCTTATAGATAGAGTCCAGTGTAGCATAGTTTAGCAAGGCACCAACATTGTCTAAGTTTGAGTTCAATTTCTTGTTAAGCAGCTATTAATGGACATATCTGTGCTCAAAGGTTAACCAATTAACCAATACCCAAACCACTTTCACTCCGCCCGATTCAGTTTATGTTTTTAAAGCTACACTAATTGTATGTTCTGTGAATGGCAATGACACTCCTTTTGGTCCGGCTCAATATTTCCGGCCCAGTTATTTCTCAGCACCATTGAATTGATTGCCAAGAACAGGTACAGACATTCATGGTCCCTGTAGAAGATGTACTAGCAATGACTTTGGTGATCCTGCGACATGAGTGCTTTGGTTTATGACCAATACCCAAAATAAAGACACTTACGAATCATTAAATATTAGCATGTTAATGCTCTGGCAAGACATTACCAAACACAGTTCCTGCTGGAAATCCTCATTAGAATTGTTAAATGTCTAGAGTTAGACCTGCTTCCTTTTTATTAAATTATTTTACCAGATTAATATGAACTGAATTTTGTTTCACCCAACTCTACTTGTCATTCAGACTTCTGGACTTGAACTGAAATTATATTAAAACTTTTATAGTTCATTCGCTTCATAACTGTTACAAGCCAATTTCCAGTATGTTAGTAAATTCTGTGTTGGTGCAAATGCTCTTTAACCTATTTTTTTTCTCATGTAATTTCAAGCTGTGTATCAACAACGGACAACTATGGAGCAAGAGTAGAAACGTAGGGGCCCCCACAGTAAGTCTTTTTTCACCAGAAACAGAGTCGGACACACCACAAATAACCACAGAACATCTGTTTTTATCCCTAGAAGGTTAACCGCCTCCTCAGCTCCCCCAGTGACCCAAAACTCCTCCACACAACTCCTCATCTTATCTCCTGCCTGACCTAAGAACCCCCACCCACCAACTCAACATCAGTGAGCCTGTGTCTGTTGGATTTAAACAGGAGGGAGTTCATAGGACAGTGACACTCAGGACTACTGATTCTAACTTTTAAAGTAGCTTTGCACAACTTTGTCAGCATGATTATAGAGAGATTTTATATGCCCAGTATTGCAAGGAATGAGTAAAATTAAGGAGAGGAAAGAGGGATGACAATCTGATTCATCATGACTCAGTAACACTAATAACTAACAAAAATCTCGAAGATTCCTATCTAAGGGTTGGAATATCAACAACACATCCGCTTTCTATAGGACTTTGTAGGCATCAGCAGCTTAAACTATTAATTTAAGGCATAGTTTAGGATTTAAATCCTCTCACAACCCACCATACCGGCATAATTTTTGGAAAAAAGAGTTCTTCCAAATGCAAATGATGTGAGGAAATTAGCACTGAAATAAGAGGTAAATAACTTACTCTGAGCAGTATAAAGGCGACTAATCCACAGTGGCCAGAAGCTGCTTACATTCAACCTGGAAACCAATGCTGAACTTAATCAGAGCAGGCCAGGTTCGCTTATGCAAACTCAATTAGCTTGTTAGCTTCTCTGCTCTAAAGTGAGTGGGGAGTGCTAATGGCTACAACCACCATTTTTTTTACTTATTAGAGATTGGTAATGTAGTCGATAAATGATACCGTAATGCTCTTTAATGACAGAGATATTATTTCTTTAGGATTAAAATATATGATGATAATGTCTAACAGTGAGGCAGATTTTAAAAAGAAACTAGAGGAAAACTGAACAACCTAGCAAACACAGTCAAAAGCTTCCATGCTGGAATTCAGTCAATCATCTACAAACTGTATGTAGGGGCTAATGTAGAGAGGCAACTCAAAACTTCAAAGAAGTAACAGATAATATCTGTATGCTAGCCTGCCACAACCATACAGATACATAGAAGATGCATGAATTTATTTTTTGAGAAAAGTGAGTTGAAAAACTGTCAGACTTGGTCTCAACATATGCCTGATGATTATTACATTTTATCCAGAGGTAGCTAGTGCAAAAGAGCTGAACACTGTTAATATATTAACATGCAGACCAAAAACCCACAACCATAAACAGGAACTCAGATTGATACTCTGACCTGGCCCCAACTTGCATCCCAGGTCAAGTCTCGAGCATCTATGAATTTAAAGGACCCGTGAAGGCCTTTGAGCTGAGAGTAATTCGCTGCTACTGTGACTTCTAATTAAAACCGGATTATGATCTCTTTATCCTTTTTTAACTTTTTACTGAATATATACAAATAATTTTAGTGTTTAATGTTACATTCGTAAGTGAATTTACTGTGTACAGCAGGGTTAAACAATAGAGCCATCTCTTGGAAACAAATCAATCATACAAGTGCATTTGAATATCAAACAGGGACTACCACACATCACACAATGTTGGCCTGCTTGCTCAGATACAGCTCCATTTGTGAAGGGAACAATGTTGAAGCAGCATGTAAAGCGGTCGGCCATGCTTTGGGACATGGCTCGCTTTGATGATACAAGTGTGCTGCAGAGACTAGCTGTGTGTCTGCACAGCCTTTGCTCAGGCGAAAGAGGCCGGTGGGCCTACTTCCCCTGTCACTGGGATGCAAGATGGCCACTCCTTACAGCAGACTATTTAGACTCCGTCTGGTTTCAGAGGCACACAGACCTGCAACTGCTGATTTCGGCCAGTAAGAGTTTCTGCTACTTCTCTGTGTTAAGAGCAATGTCTTTTATTATTGTTATCAGGACACACAAACAGTGTGTGAAGATGTGATGCAGGAGGGTCAAAGGAAAATGGGTACTGCAGGCCACATGCTCTTTTGGACTATATGAAAATCATAAACTGATTATTACCAGTCTTTACAGTGTTAAGTGTAAGATTACAAGGCGGGAAAGAGCTGCAGGACATTATACCTCTGTGAGTGTGTTCATGTACTGTATGTGGCAGGGAACTGCTCAACCGCACGTATCAGTTTTACAGTGGCTGCAGCACAACAGGCTGCATCCTCATGGAAACCCTGGGAAGGCAAATTGTGTACTTAAATAAGGGTCGTGACAAACAGGTCCTCTGAATCAAAAATCACCTATTCTGAAACATTTTTTGAATTATGACTTGATACACCTACATGTGCCTTTATTAGATGTGCAGTGTGTATTTATTCTGAAGTATTTATTTAGATTCCAAATATTCTGATTTGTGCGTTTGACAAAGATGGTGCCTTAAGACTTGACACACAGACCAAAAGTGAAAATATTAGAGCTGCTTAACATAACACAAGAATCTGATTCTGCGTATTTTTGAGGGTGCCTAGCCTTTATGTGGTTTCGTTGAAAAAAAGAGGACATAACAGTAAACAACGTTTAACATATTAG
Organism: Lates japonicus; assembly: GCA_033238685.1. Lineage (NCBI taxonomy): Eukaryota > Metazoa > Chordata > Actinopteri > Centropomidae > Lates > Lates japonicus. The sequence continues at coordinate 895,109 of BRZM01000083.1, read as the reverse complement.
TAGCTAAAGTTTTCATAGTAATCGTGTCATGCTAACCAATCCCACTAAGCTGCCAAGCCTCTTTTATTTAGCCGATTATTGAGATTAGAGGTGTGTATTGTGGCAGGCAAGATTGATGCAGCTGCTGGTGGCTGGCGGAATTGTGTACCCTGCCGCCCATTCAAAAATACAAACACCATCACAGTGCAGCAGATGCAGTGGAATTGCTTTTGCCAAAGCTTGCTCTTTTGTCCTATTATTTACGTTGCAAGTAATTTAGATATAAAAGCTCCACACCAGACGAACATAGTCCACCTCCACTGGGAAAGGTTCACAGGTAAGTTTATGGATATTCGCTATTTGATACAATTAGAACCCTTCTAACTTGAAGTCCAGCAGGATGAAAACTAAAACACATGACAGGGGGAAAGACAGAAAGTGAGAAGACTTGCAGTAGTTAATATATTGGTGTATCCGATTGAGTGAAACAGCTAGCTCAGTTCCAAACTAAACCTTAGCTCTCTGATGATTCGCCCTTCATAGGGTACTGAGTAGCTTAGTGTGCTTGAAGAGCTGGCAGATAAACAAAATCCTGAACATACAAGCCGAAGGATGAAGGGAAGGAGACAGCGAGGAGGATCTCAAAGAAAAACTGTGCCAAGCTTTTCTGCGAAGAGCCAAGGAAAATGACTGCTCTTCTCCCTCGTCCTGCTCCGTCATGTCATTTATAACAAGAGTCTGGACCACGTTCACCTCTGCAGCTTCCCCGCAGGCTGATTTCTAGTCATGCTCCGCTTCATCTCTGCATCCCACCAGACAGGAAGCTGCTGCCAGACGGACGTACAAAGTCACAGGAAGTCACAGGAAGTCAGTGGTTTGGGGCATGTCACTGCTAAAGAGAGATTTTTGTTTTTGTACAATCTGATGATTGGGTCAGTGACATCTACTTTTGATGATTTGGTTCCCAACTAGGGATGTTAATCATGCCTCACCAGGACACAGGGCAGGGCGATATCCAAACCACTGAATCTCTTTACACTGGCATTTTATCACCTTCAAAGGCCTGCAGGAGTAATGAGGTTCTGGGGGTGGCTCTGAAATATAGGGCCCTGCGATGGTGAGAAGTGAGGTCTGAAGTTGAGGTTTCACATTCACAGCAATGAATAAAAGAGAGAGGCTCTTTTTTCAGCACAGGTAGGTGAGGCACAATTTTAATACAGAGATACGAACCGCCAGTGAAACACATGGCTGAAAAAAAGTAAAAGCAGGGAGGCAGGCAGGGAAAGAGAGGAATGAGACCGAGGATTGATAACGCTTGGGTCTCTGCTGTATGAGATCTTCCTTTTCTGTTGAGACCTTTTCTTCTATTTTGTTTAGGCAAATGGGCAGAAAGCTAGAAAGAGAGCAAAGAAATACAAAACCAAACAGGGTCAGATCTCACCCCAATGATAAACAGAGAAATACAATTTTCAATATCAAATCATGATAATGTAAATTCCACAAGGAATAAATAATATAAATCCCTTCACCTCAAAAAAGAAGCTGGAGCCACAATGATGAATGAGATAAATTTAGGTTGGCTTTTTGCTTGAGTATTTGCTCAAACAGACAAAAAAAGTGACACCTTAAAGAGGCAATTATTTGGATTTTAGCCCTCACAAAACATGGCTTTTCCTCTGGATATTAATCTGTTATACAATTTTCCAATCCAGTATTAGTGCTCTCTTTTTCACTTAATTTAAAATTCTACCATACTGTGTGTGGCTTCATTGGCAAAATTCTCTGTAAAGTAAAATGGAGCCGGGTATTGGCAGTATATCCGCTGATGCATCCCTACAAATGACGGTTGAACGAAAAGTAAGAAGGTCATGTGTTAGTTGCTGAAGGAGTACCGTTCCAAACACTTGTTCGTTGCGTCGGCAGCACTTGGTGTCAGAAACAGTCAAGAGCCTGGCAAAAATGTCTTGTCAGATTTGTAATCATGTTTACTTATTCTTTGATCAAATAGTCAAATAGACTTAAACTTAATTTGGGCACAGCAGGAAGTCTCAGTTCAAACCTCAAAGTTTTCCAGGGGTTTTAATTGGAGTTTGCATGTTCTCCTGTGCCTGCATGGGTTTTCCCAAGCTTGTACCTCCCACAGTCTAAAGACATGCAGGTTGGGTTAACTATGACTCTAAATTACCAATACGTGTGTGTGTGTGTGTGTGTAGGTGTGAATGGCTGTTTGTCTCTATATGTCAACCCCTGGGTGATAGACTACTGACCTGTCCAGGTGTACCCTGCCTCTACACAATGTCAACTTGCATTGCTCCAGCCCCCATGACCCTCAAGAACAAGTGGTATAGGTAATGGAAGGATTAATCATAATTTTACAATTTTTAATGTGGTCAAGTTCTGTATGGCTGATCGTGTCTAGGAAAACATTAACATTTGAAAATATTTTTACTATTACTCATGTTTCAGCACTATATCTATTACAGCAATACCCAATTCCCTAAACTTAAGACAAAGTATACAACAGGTAAATTGATTGATTGTGCAACAACCATCCAGGATGACGTGACAAATCCCACAGAAATTTGGTACAAAGTTCATCTTTCCACCAGTTTTCCAACAACTTGAGATCATCAGTCTAAAAGGTTGGCAGAACTAATCATTGCTCATATGAGCCAAAAAACTGTTTGGTTTCATCGTTGTGGCAATAAGTCAGCCTTTTATTTTCAAATGTAGAGGACAGTGCTGACTTGTTAGAGCTCTGAATGATAATAAAGAGGATTTTCACATGGCAGTCCTTGTGACAACAATTACGAAAGGTCACCATATAGAAGCCAAAGGTCACAGTAATAATCATGGGTAATTTCTCTCTTCAAAGTGCCCCCACATACCAAGGTGTCAACAAAGATGGACTTAAATAAAGAACATCCGACCATACAAATTTATCTAGAAATTAGCAACTAGAATTCCAATTGATAATATAATTAATCCCTTATGATGTTTTAATTTAAAAGGTCCTGCCAGCATCATTTTCTGTAAATCAACCTGCTACACAACAACCTGTACAGCTGCATCAATCTCATCCACAATGGCCTCTTTTCATTGCAAGAACAACGACGCCCATTCTCAATCACATCACATTCAAACATTACTACTACTTTTTGTTGGGGCTTACAGTGAAAAGGCCTTTAGGATTCAAACAAAGAATTAGGACCACATATCTACCAGCCACAGTGAAACTATTCAGAGCAGTGCCAGAGCACGCAAAAATAGTCCAGAATTCAGTCAGTGGGTGAAATGCTCCTTTGGAGCACCATTGAGCTGCTATGCACAAAGCTATGGGATTACAAGCCATAAAGAGTAATTCAGTCAAAGCCTAAAGTCAACAGTAAGTGCACAAATGCTGGCTCACTCCTGGGTGAGCTGTGCTGCTGAAGGAGGCAGGCTGATTTGGCTAAGATTAGTTGTTAGCATAGCACAGCGGTGGATGCAACTGCCAAACTGTACTGCTAAACTGCTTACTGAAACAACCTCCTCTGCTCTTTTGTTTTGTCTAAATTGTTTACTTTAGCCCTATCCTAACATAACTAATGAGCCGGGTAATATGCTGGTATTGTGGTAAAAATTGGTTCTTGATATGCCGTTCATAGAAATAGTGTGTGTAGTGCAGCTTTTGTTTTCAGGTGGCTAATATTTAGCTGGAGGTTGTTCTAATAATAGTACATTGCCTGCTGACCTGGATTCAGCTCCACCCAACCTTTTTTGGCCTTCTGTCAACATCAACCACAACAGGCTGTTTGGCAGGTACAGTAGGCTGGTGTGTGTGTAAGCATGAATACAAATTATAAAGAGAAAGACTTTATGGTTTAATTGTCCCTTTCATAAACTTATTGTAAGATACATGCAACAAATTGTATTTGTTTGTATTTGCCAGTTCCCACCCAAAAAAGACTTTTCCTTGTGGAGCAAACATGGTCAACTTTTTTCTCCTCCAAGACAAGAAGCCATGCAAGTTGTGATGCGCTTTATTATTGAACAGCAATCTCCTCCTCTCAACATACTGACCCACACTTCATCTCTGCTGCTGCACTCTATAACTAGATGGAGATTTAACCTGCAGCAAGGGAGAAAGGGAGGGAGGGAGAGAATGAAAGGGCAGCACAGGGAGATAAAGAGGGATGAGGGCAGAGACAAACATGAGTAGAGGTCTTCAAGCTCCACTCTGACAATATTGATGTTTATATATCTGACTTGTCTTGATTCATACTGCTCTCACAGATGTATCTCATATCTGGAACAATATGGAGTGCCAACAAAGTTGAAAAGACCTGCAAGTGATCAACAGCCACAGAAAGTCACATCCATCTGTCAAATCAGACAGACAAATTACCATAGAGCAGCTGTGGCCTTTCTGCCTCATTGGGTGACTGTAGACATATGAGAATTATGGGGAGAAAAGCAGGTCAAAAGATCAGGAAACATCCTCTCTTTTATAAAAGGGACAGTAAAAACTAGAGGCACAGTGACAACACGACAGATAGTCTGCACCAAAGTTAAAAAAAGGACGACACAAAGAGGATTTGACAAGACCTACTTCGCGTAGTCAATCAAATATTTGGTCTATTAATCTATTACATACTATTTTCATGAACTGTAATTTACACTTGAAAATGTCAAAAACCAACACATCCCCAGGAAAATATCAAGTTGAAATCATCGACTCAGATCGACAAGTGTCACATGTGCATACACATGCACATCCATACATGCAACCCACATGTTTTAATCCGATTAATTTAATTGATTTAGTGTTCATGCAGTATTTTTTCTCTCATGCTGATGAGCAGAAACACTCAATGTCACTTGTGTAAAGAGGATCAAATGTAAGATTTAGGAGCTGCAGGTGAACACAGCCAGCAAAGAAAACGGTTGGGTCTTCCGTTCTGTTTGTCTGGATAATCTCACAGCCTGGCCCCTCGTCTGGTCAACACAAAACCCCTCCACCACTCCAGTTGGAAAGCCTGGTATGATTTATTTAGCAGTGAGGGAGAGTTGGGATTACAACAGAGGAGGAGGAAGACAGACTGATGGAGAGAGCCTGAATCGTCTGCCTAGTGAAGGACAGCAAATCCTCTCAGGTCTTTCAGGTTTCCACTTCAGGTGGGTTTTGCAACCAGGCTGCATCATCCACCTGCACTGCCCCCTGGTTCATTTTTTACCCAGGAATGATGTCATCCACTTGCTCTCTATGCTCCCGCCTCCCAGCCTGGCCATGGTGGCGTGACAGCTGGGACAGCATGGTTGGCAGAGGACAGCCACTGTAAACCATCACATCCGACAACAGACACCCTGCCTGCCGCTTCATCCAGACAGTGAGCCCCAGACTGGTTGAGTCATTTTGAGTGTAAACACAGGGCAATCCAAAATGCGTTGCTTAGTGACTGAGAATATTTGCGGCAATATCCATTCCTCTTCAAATCCAAAGTAAAATTTGATAATAAGGGAAACATGGTGATCTTTATCAACTAATCTCTCACGATTGTTTTCTAAATGAACCATTTACAATGAGATACAATGGAGCCTATAATGATTTCCAAAGGCCAAAGGTATAGCTTCAAATTTTTTGTTTAGTTGTACCTGAAAATAATTCCTAGGAAACAGGGTTGACTTGTTACAACACACCAAAGGTTAGTGCAAACTGATGTGTGAACTCAAACACAAAAGGTCACAAACTGATCGGTAGACCTGAGGCTGAACCTGAGGTTTACCACGACACATCACAATACACATACTGGAGGTCATACCTTCAAAACCTATTGATCTGAAAGAAAAAGTACAGCATCACTTTGCCATTAACACCTCTACTAAAAGTGTTAACCTTTTACTGTCCAATGCCTGCAGAGCTCATCAGCTGAGTAGCCAAAAATAACCAGCAATCCCAGCATGCCTCACAAGTTACCATGGGATCACACAACAGGGGAGGAGGGTGTAAACCAAGGGTCTGATTAAATCACATGGTGGAGGAAGAATAGGAGGAGAAGGGGTAATGGCAGTAAGACAGGACAAGAAACAGTTTGAGAAAAAGGGAGTGAGGGCAGTTACAGAGTGATTTCACTGCAGAGAGATGACATGATGATAAAAGATAAATAAAACACTAAACCCTTTGGCTTGACTGCGAGATTTACTGTGTGTGTGTGTGTGTGTGTGTGTGTGTAGTGTTTTATGACTAGGCAGATCTTCTATTAATCCAGGTCTTTTATTTTGTCCTTTACACTGTTGACAAAGTGCTAGACTTCGATGGATGCTTTTGCTGTCATAAATATGTACATGTGTACTAAATACGCTCTCTTTCTTCTCTTGCAGTCATGTCAAGTCGGGTTTATTTATAGAGCTAAAATCACAAGTTTGTCTCAGAGGGCTTTACAATCTGTACAACACAAATGACCCTAAGACGCTCAATTTTTCCACAAAACTGAAAAAAAAAATAGTTAAAACCATTCTGCACAAACTCATTGCCAGTTGTGGTCATGATTCAGTGTGCTACTTGTATACTGCAGCTTAGATGGTCAGTGGGTTGTTTCTGTGAGTGTTTATTTGGCTTTTTCTGACTTTTTATGTACACCCTATGCTCTGTGAAGCAGCCACAAGTAGGGACAAGTTACAGTATGGTGGGCAAAGTGCACACAATCAAGCCCCCAACACCCACTAGCTCCTCTCTCATCACGCCATACTCTCCTGCCATTGAAAGACAAGTGTAACAGGGCAGAAAGGTCTTCATTGCACCAAAGGAAACTGATGTCAGAGAGTATTTCAAAAAGACAAAAACTTAAACAACGCTAGTCAATTGTCATAATATAAGAACATTCACTCAAATTCTATTATAAATATTATAAAATCACGCCATGTTTCATGTTACTGTGTTTAACAGGCCAATGCCTCCTAATATGGTGAAGCCACAGAAAAAATATAACTATTAATGCACCTCTATGAATATTCCAGAAACCTCCTCAGAGACAGGAGAAATGCATACAGAGTGAGACAAACATTTTAGAGTGCAGCGAACAAAGCAAGCAGAAAAGAAACATTTAAGAACTCAAGAGTCTCCAAAATGGGCAGTATTGCAGCTAATAGGGCAATCATTCAAGACAGATAGGTAAATGTTATCAAAGGGCAATGAACACACAATCACACACAATTCAGCTGGTGGTAGGTAATATCACTCAGAGTCACATTACTCCTCCAAGAGTGATTTTACCTTTTACCCACCTCATCTCTAAGTTCAAATATGCCTATATTACATTCCTTTTATATAGCACCTCACAGTGTAATATGTCGTCAAGTTTATATGTTATTGTATTTTTTTCTTTAACATAAAAGATACCAACATGGTATCTGTATCCCAGGTCTATACTTTTATCCTGGTTTGTTAAGTATACACCACATAATAATGTTGTGTCTATTTTAGTGGTTAGAATAGCAGAAATTAGCAGCATGATGGTGCAGTGGTTAACACTGTCACTTCGGTTCAAACCAGGCTTTTCATGACTGGTTCTGAAAGTACCCTGTGACACCTGCTAAAAGCAGTATAGATAGATGGATAGATGGAAGAATAGCAGAAATTAGTGTTGCAGTTTCGTAAACATAATCATCCACAAATAGTGAGCAAAATGTAATTTCATGCTTTTTGTTTTTGTGAGCTGACAACAGAGTTTTCTATCATTACACAGATTTTTCAGTATTTCTAGCAGTGACATGCTCCTTTTTTCTCTTATACAGAGGGCAATAAAAACCTCAGTGCAATGTAATTGCATTTTTGATTTTTAAATGTCCACTGTATATGTATACATTCTTAGAATTACTATGTAGTGTAGCCAGGGACACATCCACATTCACAGGTGTAGAAATAAAAGTTATTCACAGACATGTCCAGACTTGTTCTCAAGACTTAAAGAGACAGATGCAAGGGGAAGCATTTTAGAAAATAATTGGACTGTTCACCAGTTAGATTATATTTTCAGCTCTTTGTCACCTGGACATGAAGCTGACACCTCGATAAGTAGTGGTAAACAGTCAAGAGTTTACCTTGAATGATGTCAACGATCAGTTGAGCAACTACAGAGTAGAATTTCGTGAGCAACAAATCTTAGCACATTCATAAATATAGACTTTCAGATTGGTTAAGAAAATTTTAGATTTTACATAGCATGTTCCTCATCAAGACATTTTAAAAAATGCACTTTGTTTGAAGCAAAAGCAACCTTATGTCATCACAAATCTTTAGTACTTTGAAATCAACCACAGAGTACACAGAATAGATTAACCGTAGCTAGCAGTTCTAAATATGCCTATGTATTGTGTTTATATTGACACTGGAGGCTATTAAACTTGTCCATTTTTAAGCCACAACAGATCACAACAGGACTACACTCAGCATTCCTCTTTCTTAGATGTAATACAAGACTAACAGGACACTCACAAAATATCATAAAATCTGGTTAATTCCCATCAATTTGCTTCAGACATATTTAACTGGCTCATTTCATGTAAGCCTGCTATAGGCTGAATGTGTACCATGTAACTGTACGATTAAGTAAAGTAAATAAATATTAAGAACAACATACAGTAATTGAGGTTATAAAGCAAAATCAAAAGCAAAAGACATAAATATTAGATTGAGGGAAGCGGGTCAAAAAATATGACTTGGAACTTCCCCTCAATTGCCTTGTTTGATCGGATGATCTTAGACGCGAGACACATCACATCTCTGGGGCAGCATCAGACACTGCAGCTTATTTTAGCCAGATCCCTACCTTACCAAGCTGAGTGTTGCACTGCTAAACGCTTTCCAAAACCAGTTCTCAAAGCAACCTGGTGGAACAGGGGATGGGTTGGGAGGCACAGGCTGGTAGGAAAACAGTGTAGGAGGCAAACTGCCAAATCTGACCCTACAATGACCTATGTACCAGCTAAGGTCAATATGCCTGGGGCAGAGCAACAAGCATCCAACAGCCAAACGCCCACAACAACAACAAAAAGGTGACTTTCACAGACTGTGCTCAAGGTGATTAAAAATATACACCCTTGGTGAAGGTGTGTGATCGCAACAACTGTGAGTATGAGGCATGTGCTTGAATCAAGGGGAGTGACAAACAGAGACAGAAAACAAGGTAACAGAGGAGGATGTACAAGTAGATGCTTAGTTTGTATTGTGGTTTTTTTTTAATTTTTTAGGGGCATTTTATGCATCTGTTTAAGAGATCTCAGTGACATGATGACAGGAAATTAAATAAGAGAGCGGAAAATGACAAATGGTCCCAACCTGAGGCCTGTACTATGAAGCAGGATTTGCAGTTAAGAGTGGTAAATTTCCAGTTTAACTCTTGGGTTTTCTAGTCTTAAGGACAGTGGTTCACTTTATCATGTAAATCGCCATAGTAACTTATGTTGACAAGCTAACCTGCTCTGGAGCAGGTTAACTTCAGAGGACTGTGAGATCAAACCTTACTATAAAGTGACAAATAATCAATCAATAGATATTTTTATAGCTCAGTGAAACATTTTGTCCCAGTCTTCCACATGTCCACAACAGAGCTTCTTTACAAACGGAGGAGTTTATCACACTAAATGATCACATACTGACTGTTACATCTTCATTTCCGATTAAACAAAGATGCTTTTATCCTCCGCACACACCGTTGGTTTTCCCATGATTATACCAGCATCAGTCAGATCGACCAGATCAACCTCCCTCTCCTCTCTACTTATCAATTTTACTCGTAACTTTTTATCAGCATCACATAGGCTATTCATGTCACAATAAATCATCAGACTATGGAGCAAAAACATCACTCTGTAAGTAAAATAATTTATGTTATCTTATTTACAATAAATCCCCAGCCCGACTTTGATAACTGGAAATTATTTCTAGTGTTTCTACCTAGTAATGTGATTTATGGTTTATTTCACCTTGTTAAATACTTTGACATCGCTAGATAGATATTAGGTACTTAACCACGGCCTTTATAACGCTTGATTTTAATTAACAATCATTTCTTTAACCTGAACGTGTTTAAAATCCTGCTGACTTAACGGTTGATAAATCATCGCTATAAGACCGCTTAGCTTAGACTGCAGTTGTTAGGTTTAGTGAACTAGATAATGAAAAGACATCCCAAGTATGTTGAACTTTGCTTCGCATTGCAGGCCTCTGGCCTTACTAGAACATTAAAGATTCATGTGGTTGGCACCATAAACCCTAAGACCACTGGGGCACCTTAGGTCATTGTTTGAAAATGTTCAGCACTGGTTTTGAAATTGAGTATTTGCAGAATTCTTTCTGTAAAGAATATCAATAGTTTTTGTTATTTACCTTGATAAGGAAATCAAAGATTAAAGAACATGTAAAAAAAGACTGGCTGCCAGCTGTTGAACTCTAAAGACACATTTTGGTCAACACTGAAAAAGTATGTTTCAATAACCAGCACCATGGTTTTCTCTTTCCCAATTTCCTATTAGGATCAATCAGTCTATATTTTCATTCATCAACAAAAGAAGCACTATTAAATAAAAGATAATCAACATTTTAGGAATATGCTTGTTTATGCTAAAAACCCAGAATCAGAGAAAATCTACAGTATGGTGGTCTTTTCACTTGGTGGAGGAAGGCTACATTTTGCCTCTGCTTCCAGTCTTTGTGCTAAGTCTATAGGTAATGGAGGACCCATCTGGACAGGATGCAGTGAGATGAAAGTGATTTCACTATAATCAGAGGCAAACAGAAATTTCCCAAAGACTGTTCTTTTAACAATTAAAATCAAAATTCAGCAGCTTCTTCCTTCTGCACAAGCAACTTCTGAAGTTCGTTTATGATTGGATTATATCTGCCTAGTAACACAATCTCAGAGTCACAAACAACATCACCCAGTTTGTGAGGGTTTTTCCAATTGTCAGCAGAGGTGATGTGAAATCCTTTATCTTCAGTTTAGATTATTTTCAGGTTTTCACTTTATCTGAAGGACTACATGTCTCTGTTCAGCTTAGAGAATCTCCTTATCTGATTAAAACCTTTAAAAGTCACTATGTCAACATGAACATGAATCCATCCAAATAGGGCAGCTGATATTTGTAGCTCCTGGTATCATCTGACAGGTATGAATTGTAAAACTCATTCACTTGGACTTTATAATGGTTACCTAACCACTGCAGAGGATCTTGGCAATGTACCACTTGTAACTGCCTCTCGACTACAGCCCACCTGTGTTTTCAAACCCTTCAGTACTCAAGTGGGAGTCTGCTCACAATATGGAGGAAGTGTTTGAAACCTGTATTCTCCAACCCACAGGCTCCGGCTTTCTGGTCAGCTGGCTGAGGTTCATTAATAGGCCCACCAGACAGTTTGTGGTCAGTGACAGTCAGACCAGCTCAAGGTGTTTTAAAGCAGATGAAACAAAAGCAATGAGCTTAATGTCCGAATAATGCTGTTTCAAGGGAGCAATGGCTGAACGAAGCAGAACTCCATGAAAGAAACAGGATTTATTATTATCAATAGAGCAACAAGAAGGCCGTGTGTGTGTTGTTGTTGTTGTTGTGTAGAGGAGCAGTAAAGAGAAAGTATAGACAATGAAATGAAAGGTAGGATAGCAAGTAGACAGTTACAAAACAAGTTCAGACTTATACTTTGGAGCAGAGAAAACAATTAATTAGCTGACCTCAGCTCATGGTGTCAACAAAGAAAAATATTCTCACTGCTACTATTAATGTTTTTATAGTAATGTCAATAACAATTAGAAAATCATGTGTGGTAGTGTACATATATTTGCCTTTGAATTCTGACACAGAACTTCTGGAAAATTCTAGACATCTGGAATGAATTCAGCTCTAAATGAAGATTTTGCTGCTTTTCTCTAGTTTCATCATTTTAAATTGAGGATGTTTGAGTTATTATTAGATGGACAAAACAAGCAATATATAGACATCACCTTAGACTCTGGAGCATGAATTGTTAGTTGCAGCCCTGAAATTCAATTATGCCAATAACACAAAAACCCAGTTCTGGCAAGATTGTTGCGGCCGTTGTGGTTCAAGTCTGTATCTCAGATAGATACTGGACCATCTACCAAACATTTAGATGATGACATAGCTGGTTGCATGTACCCACCTACACACTAAAACTTGATAAAATGACTTTAATCCACTCATTAAAAGGCAAACAATTAACCATGACTCTCTCCACTGCATACCATTAATTTGCCCAATTGCTGATGTTGGGGATTACAAAGAAATACAGCAACATTTCATAGAACCATGTGTTTCATCAAAAAGACAAATGAGTGGTGCAGATGTATCATTGTTATAATTTTGACCACCGGTCTTTCCTCAAGAAGAGAAGTTTGGTATTGTAGCTTTGAACTACAAGACAAATGTTCTTCCAGGTCAACAATATGCACTTAAGACTTAAGCTTGTACCCAGTACAACCAATCTATACAACCCCACCACCTAATAGCAGCTGAGCTTTCCATGGCCACCATACAGTAACTGCCCCAACACCACACACACACCCACAGAGTCCACTGTGTCCACCTGCTTAAACCAGAAGCTCAGACAGGCCAACAACTGTCATTAAGAGCCTCGGCCAGACGCTGAGAGTGAAGGCACGTGTGTGTGTGTACATCCTGGGGGAGGGGCATTGCTTACCCGGGAGGAACACTGGTTGTGCCTCATCTTATGCCAGTTAGTCAACGTCTTATCTAGTCGCATCACAGAGCCAGATTCACTGGGCAAGGCCCAACAAAGACTTTTTCTAACCCTGAAAATACATAATTTTCTCCAAACAGGATCTCTCAATCTTAAAACAATTTATATCATCAGTTTATCATTCACTTGTATATCAATGCTCAAATAAATTAAAGTGCCATGGGGAAAAAATGATAATAGCTGGGCAACATAATTGAAATCAATACCCATTGCAAATGCATAGAAAATCACATAAATAATCCACTGAACCACAAGCTTCAATCGCCATCCAACTCTGGCAAAATCTTTCAAAAAACAAATTAAAAAGACATTATGGTGATGTAATCGATTAACTCTGGCTCAGTCAGAGAGACAATCCTGTCTATGAAAGAACAATATTTTCCAGCCTTTGAGGGAAAAGAGAGGTGTCTGCAATGAACAAAGACGTGGAAACACTATTATGGATATACACTTATGATTTTACAGTGGTTGTTGCAGTGTATGGGTTTTAAGCAAATATAAAGCAACCAGTCTGTTTATAAAGCCCTAGCTTATTACTCAAAGGTGCTTATATGTTGCAAAATGTTAGAGAAGATACAAGGTAAAGTTTCCTCACAAATAACACCTTGAAATGAAAAGGAACCTAACAAATATTTAGCATCATAGTAACCTCACTTTATTAAACATAAAAAGCAGTTAAATAATAAAACATCATCACTTCAGATTGCACTGTTATTTGAGGGAGACAGCATGACCATCTAAAGCCCCCCCACTACCAACCTAGAGCACGCGCCTGAAAGGCCATTTTGCCCCCACAGAGAGGCATTCAGTGATTTTATCAGGCAGGAGCAGGTCATGACAACAGGTTGAAGGGGCTGTTGTACAAGATGCTATCTAGTGCTGTGGAAAATCAATAAGGGTGAGTCCTGTGTAAGAGAGGGAGGGAGGGAAAGAGAGGCAAACACATCTGAAACACCACATGACTGATGCCTGACCTTGAAACATGTATTTGTATGTACGTGATATACTCAGACTTGACTATTTAATTTGAGTTCAAATCCAAGGATGGAAACTGATGAGACTTTCAAAAGATACATTTATATGAAAATACCTAGAGAAAAGCAGCTGGGCTTTTATTCCTAAAAACACACCTCTACTGTGTTGCTAGCATCAATACTGCACCACTGTAGTTAAATATATTTCAACACTGAGATATCACGCATAGCCACTTAATAGACTAACCTATTGTGTCCCATGTCTCACGGGCACTCTGGTGTGCTTTATGGAAGATTCAGATTTACTGATTGCCATCTGGTTGCATGCCCTTGACAACGAAAGAGCCATTTAAAAAAAAAAAAAAAAAACTTATTTACATCTTACATCTTACCTGTTTTATTACCATGACAGTCAAGCAGAGAAGAAGATGGCTTTATTAGAGATGGGTTGATACAATCTGAGATAACAAGAATTAAAGAGGGTTTACTTAAAGAGTGAGCGATATTGCATAATAAACCAAAGTCCTGATGCTTGCTGAAATGTTAAGCGTGGTGCCATTTTAACATCAGATGGATCAGCGAGGTTTATTTTGCTGCTGGATATCCATTTTCCACGATCAGCTTTTCCGTTGCTTCTCCAACCGGACTTTAATGTGACGCTGAGATTGAGGTTGTGCTCGTCAGCAGTTACAGAAAATGACTATGACACAGGAAATATTGAAACAAAACAAAATTCTCAACCAAGGAATATTACTAATTATAGAAACTTTATGCTCATGCTTAACAAAGTCAGTACCAGGAAGCTGTAGTTAATAAACTGATTCTTAGAAACCCGCATTGTTGTGTCTATCAGCAGTGCTGTCATGTGACTGCAGAGGACCAAAAGAGCAACACAAAGGACGTCTGTCTGCAAATATAATAAATCAACCGAATAAACTACTAATGGCCTCAAGTCAGACAACAGCTCTCACACAGAGAAACAACTTGAACCTCAATTTCCCAAATTACATTTCAGGTAGTTGACACTTAATCCATGCCAGATGGTTAATGAGAACCAACAAACTCATAGCTTATTCTAAACTAGGTAAATCTACACAGGTAGCCAAGAGAGCTCCATTAGTCAAAAGATTTCATGAGGAACCAAACCGCAAAAGCCTGGTAGATATATCCAACTTTTCTCACTGATGTAAATTGAGAGACTACTAAATTTGACTAAAATGTCATGTAAAATAATGTTTTAATTAATTTTTCAGAACAGTTTTTCTATTAAGAAATAAGAAAAACACAGGAACAAGAGGACAAAGAGGAAGGAGAGTACAGGTAAAGAGGTGAAGAAGATAAGGAAGAGGAAGGAAAGAGGAAGATATAATCATCAGTTTATTGGGATACATTCGAAGAGAAATGAAGAAGACTGACATACTGCACGTGGGGAAAAGGAGTTTCATTTTTGTTCATTAAAAGTTCATTTTGATATTTTAATATGCTGTTATATCTATTCTGTTCGACCTCACAGCAGATGTGAAGATAAATAGTGACTGGATCTTAAATTCAGTCTGTGGGCTTCTTTTCAGAAACTTTTACTTTCAAAAATATGAAACATATTTTTCCTACATCTTAACTCACTAAAAATGGGCAAAAGTTGTAATTTCAGTATGGACATAGTGAAAACAAAGCGACCAGACTATGAACGACCCATTAAATGCCAGGGTTTGGAGCACATTTTGTCAGTGAGGTTTGGCAGCCAGCTGTAGCGCACAGTAAAAGCAGTGCTGGCAAAAGCTTTGCTGTTCGCGGAAATGTCTCAGCAACACCTGCTACAACTAACAGGTTGTTGACCAACTTTCTGCAGCATCACTGCCTGACCCGTCAGTGTTGCAACAATAAGTCATCTGTTTGCACTGTCTGCATGCATCCATCACTCACCCAATACCATACTTTAACATGTTACTCAGGTGGGTATTATATAACAACTCTTACAGAGGCTACAATAGATACAAAGCCAAACAAGGGCACTGCTAATTACACTAACTATTTATAGGAGAAGACAGTGTCATGGAATCCACATTGATGCTGCTACTTCAGATTTATGATTTGTTTATAATTAGCTGAGCTCAGAGACGTTTATTATGATTCACATCATCAAGACATGAAGTGGTACCGGTAGTTTTATTATCTTGAAGGTTTTAACAGGCGCCCTTACAGTCCAGTCCTCAAATATATTCAGCTATTATATAAACAACTTATTGATTAAAGCTGAACCAACAAGATTTTTAATATATCAATAATCACTACCATTTCCTGTCAAGAATTGATTAATTTGTTCAATAGTTTATATCAGAAGACCATAATGAACAAAGTAATTTGATGAATTACACTACCTCTACCATCAGCCTCAGGAGAGAACCACTAGTAATCTGGCCATCTTGTTAACATGCATACAGGTGTGATGTGACAACAGCTAATTTCATTGAGGCGACCACAGAGCAAGTACTGAAGGTGACCTACCAAAGAGCACACTTTTGAGTTCAAATATAATGTTATTAAACAAATTGTATATTTCACCATCACACAAGGATAAAATATCATCTGAAACATTAACATCTAAGGATCATATAAAAAAAATGTGCAAGTGCTTACAAATCAGATCAGCTGGTAAATTATTTTAATACATCTTGTTCTTCAACATCCCTCCCTCCTTCCTCCATGCCTGCTGTCCTAGCCTGAGATTATGAGCCATGGTGCTCTTCCATCAAACCCTACCACCACCCCAACCTCCTCATCCTCCTGAGGCATTTAACGGTGGTCGAGCAGGGCGAGAGCAATAAACCTTCCTCTGCTGCTCTTTTTTCACCCTCTTGAATCCATCCTCATTCTCAAATGCTCTTCCTCTACTGCTTAATCCAAACATCTCTGGTCCCTGCTCTCCTCTCACATGTTCCACCTTGAATCTCCACATCGAGGATGCTTTAAAATGAGCCAGCAGTCATTTTTCAACCAGGGTCAGGATGTGCTATGAATGGGTGGCTGAAAAGAGGAGGAAAAAGGCAAACAGAGAGCTCTTCTTCTGTCCACAAAACTCATGTGTAACAGTGCCTCTCAACAGCCGAGCAAGCTAAGGCTCTTACTGTGAACTTTCAGCGCAATGATGTTTGTCACAGCCTCTTTGTCCCGTCTCACACTGCTGCTGGCTAATAAAACAATAAATCCAGCAAAATCCATGGATACAGCTACATGCACCCAATAATATGAAACAAGGTTAAACCAAGGAGACAGTGACAAGATAACTGATGAATGTTCTCTGTTTTATAAGATTTAAAGTTAAATATCTGGGTTCTTGACGGTTAACCAGCCACATGAAGATGTGATGAGCATTTTTTTTTTTTACTATTTATGATATTTTATAGACTTAATGGATAAGCAATAATGATCAGACATCATTATAAACTGCCTGAAATCAGTGCTGTGCTCAAGGGAAAACAAAAAATATGAAGTATAAAGAGAAGGCAGTTACACTGTGATTCCTGAGCACAAACTCCTGTGTAAAAACAGGAGTAATGGATGTCAATAAATGGAATCTGTGACAGAATTATGTCAAAAACCCTACAAATATGAACAAACAAAACACAGAAATCCTGCTGCCAATGTATGCATGTATCCACAGAGAATCGCCAGCAGCAGCAGCAACAGTACAGTCACTGCATCAGTCCACAGAGTGAGCATCAAAGAACATGACCCAGATACTGTCTGAGGCTGTGTCTTATTTTTAGCTTAACTGTAGCTAGCAGGCAGAGCTGGTCACTGCTAACAGACTCATTAACAATGGTACAAAGAATGTCAAATTTGTAACTATTATAACTTATAACTATAACTATTCTATGATTGCATTCTAAATGGATGGGATAAGACCAATTGGCTCCTTTTGTTCTACAGATAAAGGAGAGCCATTGAACTCAGCATTGAAATGTTTCCAACCTCTAGCATGTATTGGCAGTTCTTTCACATCATGTGACCTTTGTCAAACAGCAGAAACTGCAGATACCTTTTTTACTCAAACTGAAATTTTTCTTACTCAGCTCATTAAGACTAATAAACAAACAATCAAGATAAGCTATAATTGTGCATTTGTATTTCAAGCAATTAATCCTAAGTTCTAAAAACATTTAAGTTCTTCATGCTTTCAGGGACATATTACCATAAAAAGCAGCTGGCACTATAAGGATATGTTGTGGTAATCACAAAAATATCAGATAAACCAGCTTGAAGCTCAGCATTGAAATGTTTCCAACCTCTAGCACTCAGAGCTCTTAAAACTTGGTCAAAACATTTATGCAGTTTGAAGAAATAACTTTGGGTTCTGATGTTGGGCATTGGTGCATTTGTGGTGAACCTTTAAAGATCCAGTATTTGTTCATCAACACTGACAACAATGATTATGTGGAGCCGTGGGTGGGAATACAAAGCAGCACAACTTCGCCATCGTGAATCGTGACAAAGTCAAGTTCCTGTTGCTGCTATCAGTGGCAGAGCTTCCATTTCTTCTGTTTGCAAAGGTCACAGCAGATAACAGTAGTTTTGACTGTAAAGAAAATTTCCCAGCGGAGGCACAGCTTGCTTTACTGCTGCTGTTGTTGACGATTGCAGCCGTGCTTCACTTCCTGTGCTGTGAAAGGTCACAGCAGACACGACTAACATTCCAGTTTGAATAGCCGGAAGGTCGGTGAGCCAGCTTTGCATGAGTCTATTCCTTCTGACAGCTTTGTAGTTCCTCCACTTTACAGAGTAGGGACCAGCCTATAAATAGCTCCCCATAGAACGGGAATAAGTAGAAAACAATAGAAATTGAAGCTGTGTGTAATACTTGGCATCTGATGACTGATTTTCTTCTCATATATTTTTCTGTTAAAGCAGCTGACAGCCAATGATTTGGGCTGATTTCTTTAAAAATATGTATTTTGTATATCAATAATAATAATATCTTTATCAAACAAAAATGCCAATATTCATTGGTTTATACTTCCAAAATATATATGTCTTTCTATGTGTTACATGATTGTAAACTGTACATTTTGGAATTTCAGACTGTTGGTATCAGGTAGATATTGTTATGGGATTTTTCACTTTTGGTAATTTTTTCTATAAAATTGTCCCTTATTAATAAGATAAGCAAAGGAAATCAAATGTCACTGCAGAAAGTCTTTCTTTTGTAGCTGTGGCTGTCAGTACCAGTATTAACTTGTCAATATCCATTATTTAATGCAAGGCCAGTATTGTCCTGATAAACCAGATTTGTTAACTCACATATGAAGAAGTCAACAAAATAATGAATCATCACTTGGTATGTGTATGTTTCTTAAGCTCCAGATGTAGACTTACAGGAGGATTAAGTGAGGTAGAACCCTCATATCATGTGCACTTAGGCTCACATGCATCTGACAGATCTGCCATGCGTTCAGTGAAGTGCTGCGGTGCATTTCCTGAGGGACTTGCAGTGATGGTTCTCTGCTCTACTGATGACAGGCTGCTGGTGAAGAGCCACACCCAGCTTCACTTTGTCAGCAATAGAGGAAAAAAAGCATCTTTCCTGTTATCATGTCAGGATGATGAGAAGTAGAGGAAATGAAACTGCTTTGAATGACTGTTTTTTTATCTGTGTTATCTGCACATATTCTGCACATCATCCTCACTTTACCTCCTGTTTCCAGCTTCTCAGATGTGAGGATGTTCAATCATGCATCTAATAGTTGCAACCGTATAAGAATATAAATGTCTCTGCCTGCAGCTAAGACAAAAATGGTGCTGCTTGGCAGTTAATAAAATCTAAAAGTTAATCACATTACACCTACTCTTACGACTCTTATCTTGCTTATCTTGTTTCCTGTGAAGTCAACAAGAAATTAACAACTGCTTGCTCTAGATTAGCAGAGTTCATACTGATGGTTATTGGAGAATAATCAATCACCAATACCAATTTAATGATGGGATATCAGCTGATTGATTATACTAAACCAATAATCAATACTTCCCTATAATGCACAGCTGGATGCAGGTTAAAAATGTGAAAGAAAAGAGAGCACAACAGAGAGAGTTGTGGATGTTTTACGTATTTCAAACTGGACTAACATTTGTTTTACATAGAACACCTCAGCAGACAGGCAGGCTTTATCTACAGTGCACAATATCCGACACTGGAGTTTCCCTGCTAAACTTCAGGAAGTCTTCAGAGAAATCCTCTCATACTACCAAAATGACAGGTTAGGGAGCTAAGATTACAGCACAGTGCAGCAAAGTGAGACACTGCATATTCCACCTCTGATATGATGGAGGGTTCTCTTTGAACAGTTACAGAACATTGCTTGGACCACCTGCAGTGCAATCTGACTGTTTTGTACATTTTATCTCCATTTATTTTAAATTAATTATTCATTATTGCACATTGAGTGCAAAAGTTTTTTCAGTGTGTTTTCACTTCAAATTCTTGTCTCATGATTACAATTTTCACTTGAAAATACACATTAGTATACAGTGTAGAGTAGTATGATATGTAAATAATATATTTAGCATATATAAGTAGTATATAACTGTTAAGACTTAGGGTTTTTAGATGGAGAATGTTCATAATTAATCATTTTTTAAGTAACAGTGTTAGACATTCTTGATAGTTGCAGTGTAAATGCAAGGATTTGATGCCTTTTCTGTGTTATCTATCACTTACATTGATTAAATTGAAGATTTGGGGGCTTTTTGGAATGTTGGTCAGATAAACCAAGCAACGTCAAGCTGAGCCTTTGGATTCTGGAAAAGAATCAGTAATCCAAGCAATAATCGTCAACAGATGAATTGCTAATGGAAACAATTGTTAGTTAGCGCTAAAAGAATTTAAACTAATATTCTGTTTGTTGGGCACAGAAATAAATTCAAATAGCAATATTATTATTTTACTATTATTATGTTACTAAATTATCCCCACCTTAACAATACCATTATATGCACACAGCAAAATCACCAGAGTTAAAATCCTGGTGTTAGGCCACTTAAGAGTTAAGTGTTATGGTACTGGTGTTGATTCTGATAGAAAGAGCACTGCACTTGTGAAAAATCATAACAGTGTGGGTATTACATTGCAGAGTTTATGGTATTCAACACCTATGAGTGTTGCTTCGAACATCCAGGTATTTGGGCAGCTACGCTTGGAGGGGAATTTGAAGGCAGCCATTTTCTTTCACTTGCATTGAGCATGAGCAGGAAAAACTGGTCAGTATCTCATAACTAAAGTTTGCTGTATTATTCCTATTTTGCTTTAAAATGTGCTCGTGTTGGCTGGTCATTTCAATTTTTGGATGCATGAGGAAACTTTTTTGTATTATTAACGAGTGGCCACCATCGTACTTCCACGTTAAACAAACATGCACAGACAGTCCACTGAGGATGAAGTTGACGGTTAGCGTTTGTTTCAGGTAATCTTAAGACAAAATTGTCTGATGGTTAGCTAGCAAAACTCTTTTTGAAAATAGTTTTAAGTCATTTTGGTCGAGAAATGTGTTCTTTTCTGGAACAGTCCCTGGCACTGAAGGTCCATTGTTTTTGTAGAAATTATTTTTATTAGGGCCCGAGAACCGAAGGTGGCAGGGCTGGAACAGTCCCTGAGAGTTTATTAGGGCCCGAGCAACAAAGTTGCAAGGCCCTATTGTAATCACTCCGTTTATTAGGGCCCAAGCACCAAAGGTGCCAGGATCCACTTCAAATTTTGTCGGGAAAGCCTTAAGGCCTTTATGATGACGTGATGTGAAAATTGTAGCAATTTGTAGAAGGGCGTGCCCTGTGTCATGGCGAATTTTCGATCCTTTGCCATGACACAGGAAGTTGCTTTAACTCACAGATAAATTAATCCACCTCAAAGCTGGTCAGACAAACCTTAAGTCCCTCATAATGCTTGGTGGGGGGGTCTGTTTCTGTAACTGCTCTTCCTCTGTCATCTCCATCACCCTCTCTGTTTCTTTTTCTCTCACTCTCTTCATCTTCTCCCATATGTCTGGGCGTGGATTGATGCAGTCTTTACAGTTTCGTCTGGGTCAGTTAAAAAATTACACACAGGGTCGATTGATATTTACATGTTAAGGCGGTGTCCAGGGGTAGCAAAAGTGCACAGCTGCGTCGACCAGCATCCCACCAGTACCCCCGACAGGCGCAGGGTTGCGATGGCCCGATCAACGCTGCTTGCAGCTTTCATTAAGTTTAGGTTCTTTTATGTTATCTATGTGGGGGAATTTTGTTTAGTTGGTTGGTTGCTGTTTTTTTCAGTCACCTAGACTGGTGATGTTTTGCTCTTGATTAGTTATACAATCAATTGCCTTGTTTTATTTTTAATTCAAGCTTTGTTGCAAAACAAGACAATTTTCTACACTGCAGACAATGTATTTCTTAACTAATTTTTTTTATGGTTATTAACGCAGTGACTGAGATATACACGTTAAGATAACTTTAGATAAATTACAACTGTCCCCAATTGCATTGTCTAGCAATATTTGTTACTATCTGAGAAATACAAATAAGGCTGATGGCCATGTGGAAATGCATAGAAAATGGTAAGAGACAAGTGGAACTGAAAACATACTGGCAGATGTTTTCACTTAAAAGTTAAAAATTTGGAGGGGTTTTATTACAGCTTGATGTTTGAAATGTTCATGGTTCAATATATACTTTTCCAAACAATGTCCGGGGATGCTTCCAAGTCCTTGTGCATCTTTTTTTTAAACAACAAAAACACTTTAGTCTTTAAGGAATGAGTTCTTTTTTCTCTCTCTCTCTCGTCTTTCCTCTTTTTTCTATGTGCCTCTACCTCTCTCTATTCCCTAACCTCCCTTCTATTTTCCATCTCAACAGCTGTTGTCAGTGCACACAGCTGCAACAAGCCTCAGTCAGTCGCACTCTGCAGCTATTCGCTAGCCTGGGAAACCCAACCAATGGGTAAGTGTTGAGGATCAAGTTCACATGTGCAGACCCAAACACACATAGGCATGCATTTTTGAGTCAGATGTTTGCAAGACAGGCACTGCAGACAAGGGAAGAAAAACTAAGAAAACAGCTTGGTTCATCCTCACTCAAACTCGCATGGCGCACATGGTTATGATTCGCTGAATCCTGAGGAACTAAACTAAAAATGTCAAGGTTAATTTATGTCCCAGTTCATCTGAGCATTTCTACAACCACTTGTCCCCTGCTTTAATGAAACGTTTGCAGACGCCCTCATCCTCCCCCCAAGCCACAAAAAAACACAAATAAAGCAAACAAACCAAAAAACGAAATCAAGATGTGATTTCAGTGGTATTGTTTTCTTCCAGCACAATAAAAGATCAAATGCTCCCACACAGCCGTCACTGTGTTTAACTATGAAGAGAAATTTCTTTGTGCACGCTGTGAGGTAACAGCAAAGCAGACGTTAAGAGGCTCGCCTGAGGGCCAGCCTCATTGTCCGTAATTATAAAACCTGATTCAAAGTGACACTTGTCTCAGCAGTGGAATCATTCAGCGCTGCTGGTCACTTGTGTAATCCTCAGAGAGAATATTCTTGCTTAAACTCCTGGATGTTTTTTATTCTGAGTAGCTCTGATCATCGTGTGACAGAAGAAGTTACTTGCTCTACATGCATGAGTTTACAGCCAAGTGACATCCAAACGATAATGATTCAGCGTCAACATCTTACGACCTAATTCTGTTGCAGCAGTTCAGGTGAGTGATATCGCCTTCAGCTGTGCCTTCTCAAACTCCACGTCAAGGCCTAAAATGGCTCCTTATATATACTTTATGATTTCATGGAGCAATCATATGTCATACAACAAGTAGAGTAAAGCTCAAAATAGATTTTCTGCACATTGTCTGCAGTCCACATGGACCATCCATGGATGGATGACACCTGGGGCAGGTGTGAATTTTAAATCAATCACTGATTTGTGGGTGTTCTCATCATGAAGTGACAGAATCACCCCTGGCTACACTAATGCAGCCTTCAGTGTCATATGGAACATCCAACTGATCTTGTTTCTACTGAAAGCTTAAACATATCCAGCAAAGTCACAATTCAAGGTAATTAAACCATAATTCAATGCTTATTCAACAAATGCTGACTGTTAAACACTCACATGACCAACTCTTTAATACAACCAGTGCTCAGTGGTAGAAAACGTAAATTTTGTGTACAAATTAATCCTGCAATAACTGCGGCAATCATCATGTTGAACCTGGATTTGTTCCAAGGGGTTTGGAATTGCTGCAACACAACACAAACGAGAAAAGGCGCATGGCTCTATTTTCCAGCCACATGCAAATAGGAGTCGATTACAGCTGGACACAGCTTTGATTTGCAGTTCGTGGTGCACAAACATCTGCAGGCAGGGGTATCCAGTGGTGTGAATACTTGCAGGTCATTACCATGGGAATATTTCCTACTGCTGCCTTCTGTCTCACGTGATGTTAAAAGGACATATTTCCAAACAAACTAATTGTCCTGCAGAACACACCAGTGTTCAGAAAAGCAAAAGCTTTGGTGAACTACAAAAACACTGTGACATGGCATTAGTAAGCCACATACAAGAACTAAATACACATTTCATCACACAGAGTGCTATGTATGATTGATTTCAAAACAGACGACATGTAAAAGAGCTCAGTAGAAGCCTAGAGTGATCCAGCAGCTCTGGTCCAGTCCTCCTCTTTCTTTTGCTCTCATTTCTACCAGGCAACAGCAGGATGATGTCGCTGCTTGCTGCTCATCTCTGATGGAGCAATGGAGGCGGAAATCTGGGCTGCAGAAGCACCAGGTCTCCATCAACTGTCTTTACCACTGTGTGTGTGTATGTGTGATGGGATGAACAGGCCTATCCCCATTTCTGAAGCACAGAGCCACTCCAGCAAAAGGCCTGCTGGGCAATGCTGTGCACAAATGCGCAATGAAACACCGCCCACCCAATGGCGCACAAGTCGGTCAGCGAGGTAAAAAGGCTGTCATGCTCGGATGGGGTTGGACTGATCAGTGCAAAGCAACGCGTGCAGCATGCAGGGAATATTTTACTGGGGTGTGGATGAGAGGATGATGGAGGAGGATGAGGAGGAGGAGGGACCTCCTTGGGACCAAAATAGGTGTACTGGGATGATGTTTGCATCGGTAAAATAATGAATGTCAAGCTGCGAGAGGCCAAAACGCTATCTGAGAGATAATCCAGTCCAGACTGCACCGGTCCCAAGTGAAGGACGGGAGGGGACATGTTATAATAAACGTGTTCCTGAGACCGTGAGAGGGGAAAAAATACATAAATGCATGTTTGTGCTCCAGTTTCCGCCTGTTTGTTCTCTGGGTTGGGGCTTTAACACACACACATACACAACACACACACATAGACAGATAGAGGCTCACACCAACCTTGTAGACTTGTCCATAGGTGCCATTTCCGACTACTTCCACCAACTCGAAAATCCCAGCAGGATCCTGTTTTTAACAAACAAACAGATATTGAAAGGCTTGATTAATTGATTCCCTGAAGTAATTACTATCGGGTTAGTTCGATGTACGAGCCGGCTGCGCCCGGTTTGCTGGCCTGCCATGCCAGCGGATATTAGACAAAGAAAAGCTACCGCAGGGCTGTGTCAACAACAGCACTTTTCGCAATATGACTGTGTTTTTATTTCTTAATGTGAAAAGATAATTTGCACAATGGAAACATCCCTGCGAAACACACTCACCCGCAGGGATGCCAGGTCTATATCCACTAGACTTTTGGCCGGAGAGTCGTTCGCCATTTTCGTAAAGAACGGTGATAACTAAGCGGAATAACGTCGCGTTTTAGATTCTCCTTCAAGCAGACGGTGTGTGTCTCATCCTCGGATGGTTTTATTTTTAATCCAGCTGGTGATATTTTCTTTCCAAGGCGTGTTTTTCCCTCTTTGTAATCCCAGTCAAAGTCTTCGCTGTTGCTACATACCGACCTACTGCCGGAGCCCTGCCTGCTCTCTCTCTCTCTCTCTCTCTCTCTCTCTCTCTCTCTCTCTCTCTCTCTCCCCGTTTGTGTGTATGTCCCTCTGCCGCTATTCTCCGCCCTCTCTCCCTCGCATTCTGTGCGTATGTCTCTCTTTCCCTCTCTTGTCATTCTCCGCCCCTTCTGTTTCCCAAACAGAGACAGCCCAAGACTTTTTGGGGGCCCTGAACAGCTTTGGATTGCCCCCTCACACCCAAAAAGGGAAGTGCAAATTGACCAATCCTGCCTTAAAGTCATATGGAGCTCACACATGTAATTGACATGCACCTCTTATATATCTAAATATAACTACTGGTGCAAACAATGAGAAAATAAATAGATTAAAAAGAAATTATGAAACTTACCTACTAGATTCTACTGGTTTTGCCAGTTTAATACATATCAGTTCTGTACATCCATATGCTCGCACTCGCAAGTTTTAGTGCTTGCTGTTTTACATTTTGATTTAAATACTTTTATCATGTACATACGTAGTATTAACACAATTGTACTCTTTAAGTAAAAACAGTTGTTGATTTCATACGTTATCAGCTTTACAGGTAGCCGACATCATTTGAAAGGTGCGCAACACCCAATACTCAAAATTTCATACTCGATATATGCCGACGTCCAAACCCAGGTGTATTGAGGCATCCAAAAACTCAACCCTCCCAGCACCAACTACATATTGAGAAAAGGTGGCTGCAGAGGTGGCTACCACATGGATACCACAGGAACTGTAACTGGTCAATTTTAGCAGTTTGTGTCTCATCCTGCAAGTAAATGATGCAAGTGAAGATTTTGGGGGGTCAAGACAGCACTGAGCAAGTTGACAAGCAATGGTAGTGGACGTATTCAGATCCTTTACTAAAGTAAAAGTATTAATACTCCAAACTAAAAATACTCCATTACCAAAAAGTATTATCAGTACTATCAAAATTTACTCAAAGTATCCACTCAAAAAATATTTAGCCTAATATTTAAGATTTATGTATTTCAATGGCATGTAAGATCTCAATCCACTTTGATTACCCAGTTTTAACATAAACAAGCATAAACTTAACCAGATGCAGATTTGTCAGTGAAACATAAACTGAGCTACAGCTGTCAGCTAAAGGTCATTCAGGAAAAAATATAATATTTCCCTCTGAATTGCTCTGGAGTACAAGTATAAACTCACACAAAATGGAAATACTAAAGTACAAGTGCCTCAAAACTGTACTTCAGTACAGTAGTTGAGTACATAGTTACTTTCCACCACTGGTGGAAAATAAATCAACATTTTCTGCTTGTGTTTGTGTGAAAAATGAAATTACAAATCTAGTGCACATTCAAATACTTGAAAACATGCACAGTGAATTATAATATGGAATTATAATATTATCAGATAGGCTTACTTTACTTTTACTTGTGTATTTACATTAAGAATTTCTGTCCTTCCCTTTCCCTGTTCTCTTCACATCTTCTTCTCTCTCAGTCTTTG
The DNA here is from genome assembly GCA_033238685.1 of Lates japonicus. Classification (NCBI taxonomy): domain Eukaryota; kingdom Metazoa; phylum Chordata; class Actinopteri; family Centropomidae; genus Lates; species Lates japonicus. The sequence goes on along the minus strand of BRZM01000083.1, from coordinate 867,917 downwards.
TTTATATTTCTGCCTTTGTCTCTCCATCAGACAGATACAGAGCAATTAGAGCATATGAGATGGAAACTGGTAAATATTTCAGCACCACTGTCACTGCTGTGGTGTTTTGTTGGAGGGTATGATATCCACACAGGATGGATTATATCCTGCTGCTATCACTCTTATCTGTCAGCTACCCTTCCTGACTTTGGCTAGCACTTATACTAACATCAAGAGCTATTGACACATGCAGATAACATATGTCATGTGTTGGTGAAGATGTAGATGGGTTTGTTGACTGTTGTGATTGTTAATTTACATATTTTATGTCATCCAGCAGTACAGATATAAGTGTCAGTGCTTGATGACTAATGTTTGTAATTATTTTGCAGAATACTCAAGAGCTCGATGCTTCTCGTTACATTCATTTATCTATAAATAAATTCAGCTGAGCTAAGGTGCACAACAGCAGTTGTCCGGCTGTGAGAGATAATCATTAGCCTACTAGTCAATCATAGCAGCTGCACCACAGGTGGACAGAGGTGTGGCCCTACCCCCTCTACCCCTCCACTGTTAGCTGTAGTTGAAGAACATGATGGGACGGTATACCATTTTTCAGAGGGTGTGGTGGGCTCATTGTTGAGGTTACATATATTTTATGGAAGACAACGACTTGCAGTAGGTTGGGAAATGGTGCCTCACCCAACACTAACCCAAATGAGGAACAAACTAAGAAAATCAGAATATTTAAACTCTCAAAAATAAAAATTCCCTATTACATGCACACACTATTAAACATAGATTTAAAGATAAAAACAATTACTGCGTCTTACGTATGTACATTTATGCAGCCTAATTGCATCTGAAGTTATATTCACTACTTGAGTAGTTTTTACAAGATACAGTGGTATGAAAAAGTTTGGGCACCCCTGATAATTTTCAAGATTTTCCTTTATAAATCACTGGTTGTTCGGATCAGCAATTTCAGTTAAATATATCATATAGCAGACAAACACAGTGATATATGAGAAGTGAAATGAAGTTTATAAGATTTACAGAAAGTGTGAAATAATTCTTTAAACAAAAGTAGGCAGGTGCATAAATTTGGGCACCCTTGTTGTTTTATTGATTTGAATACCTTTAGCACTAATTATTGGAACACAAAATTTGTTTGGTAAGCTCATTGACCCTTGACCTACATACACAGGTGAAGCCAATCATGAGAAAGGGTATTTAAGGTGGCCAATTGCAAGTTGTTCTCCTCTTTGCATCTTCTCTGAAGAGTGCCAACATGGGAGCCTCAAAACAACTGTCAAATGACCTGAAAGCAAAGATTGTTCAACATCATGGTTTAGGGGAAGGATTCAAAAAGCTCGCTCAGAGATTTCAGCTGTCAGTTTCCACTGTGAGAAACGTAGTGAGGAAATGGGTGACCACAGGCACAGTTCTGGTAAAGGCCCGGAGTGGCAGGCCAAGAAAAATCTCAGATAAGCACAGGCGAAGGATGGTGAGAACAGTCAAACTCAACCCACAGACCAGCTCCAAAGACCTACAACATGATCTTGCTACAGATGGTGTCACTGTGCATCGTTCAACTATTCAGCGCACTTTGCACAAGGTGATGCTGTATGGGAGAGTAATGCGGAAGAAGCCTTTTCTGCGCACATGCCACAAACAGAGGCGCCTGAGGTATGCTAAAGCACATTTGGACAAACCAGCTTCATTTTGGAATAAGGTGCTGTGGACTGATGAAACTAAAATTGAGTTATTTGGACATAATAAGGGGCGGTATGCATGGCGGATGAAGAACACAGTATTCCAAGACAAACACTTGCTACCCACAGTAAAATTTGGTGGTGGTTCCATCATGCTGTGGGGCTGTGTGGCCAGAGCAGGTACTGGCAATCTTGTTAAAGTTGAAGGTCGCATGGATTCCAGTCAGTATCAGCAGATTCTTGCGAACAATGTTCAAGAATCAGTGACAAAGTTGAAGTTGCGCCGGGGCTGGATACTTCAACAAGACAACGACCCTAAACACTGCTCAAATTCTACTAAGGCATTCATGCAGAGGAACAAGTACAACGTTCTGGAATGGCCATCTCAGTCCCCAGACCTGAATATTATTGAAAATCTGTGGTGTGATTTAAAGCGGGCTGTCCATGCACGGAAACCATCAAACCTGACTGAACTGGAGATGTTTTGTAAAGAAGAATGGTCAAAAATACCTTCAACCAGAATCCAGACCCTCATTGGAAGCTATAGGAAGTGTTTAGAGGCTGTTATTTCTGCAAAAGGAGGACATACTGAATATTGATGTAATTTTTCTGTTGGGGTGCCCAAATTTATGCACCTGCCTACTTTTGTTTAAAGAATTATTGCATACTTTCTGTAAATCCTATAAACTTCATTTCACTTCTCATATATCACTGTGTTTGTCTGCTATATGATATATTTAACTGAAATTGCTGATCTGAACAACCAGTAATTTATAAAGGAAAATCTTTATAATTATCAGGGGTGCCCAAACTTTTTCATACCACTGTACTTTTTAAAAAGCTTTTTCTAAATACTTATTTTAATGAGTACTGTTACTTCTACTTGAGTAATTATAAAGTAATAGTATTTTTACTTGAGTAGCCTACTGCATTCATTTACCCACCACTGATATTGTGTGGTTTGAATATTCTCTTTCACCTCCTTCCTGAAAGTCTTTTGTTTTTTTTCAATTCAGACTTTTTTAGTGCTTTGAATAAGTTAGATATACCTTTTAGATTTTCAGCCACACTAGTAGTGTGCCTCTATGGATGGCAATGTTGGCCTGTGGTTAGTCCACCACTTTGGTCTAGACTGAAATATTTCAACATCTTTTTGATGGATTGCCATGAGATCTGGTTCAGACATTCATTATCCCCTCAGAATGGATGTTACTTTTGCAATTTCCAAGATTTAATATCTTTACAATTGTGGGGAGGATTACTGTGAATTTGCAGTAGACATTCAAGGTCCCCAATGGATAAATTCAAATGACTTCAGTGATTCTTTAACTTTTCATTGAGCATCATCGTCAAAATGTAAGTCAATACTTTGATTTATGATTCAATTCCTGCAAAATTAATAAAATGAAACTGTACATTGAGTTTTGTGCTAATACTAGTATGCTAAAAGGGTAAACTAAGCTGATGAGTATGGTAAGCACTGTACCAGCTAAACATCATCATGTTAGCATTGTAATTGCGAATATATTAATTTTTACCTGATACAAAATTGCAACTTTATCTCAACGACAACATAAAAATTGTTGCACCAAATTGCAATGGTCCATTTACTTCTCTTCTCCTTAGCCTCAGCAGTCCACTGTGCAGTGAGTTGCAGCTCTTTTTCCATGTTTTTCACCATGTGAATATGCAGCAGATTTCATCTCTTTCATCCTAAATTTGTCTGTTGTGTTCTGTTCTGTTTTCTTTTCCACTGGAATGCACTGCGTGCTTCTTTCTAACACAGCTTTAGTATTGCCTGTTAATGACTTTGGTAACGCAGATGTTAAAGCTTACTCCACAGCCTCACTCACTTTAATTTTGCTTTCCACAAATGGCAAAAAATGAACATCTATTGGCACACATGGAACAGAAACCACAGGACTTTAGAGTCATTGAACTGGGGCAGAGCAGGACATTCATACAGCTGATTACAGGTATTACTTTACAGACAGAATATTTATGTAAAAGCAGAATTTAAAGGGACATTTAAAACAATAAAACAAAATCAACTTAAACAACTTTAACAGAAATATTGATTTTTATCACTCTCATTGTATCTTCCCAAAATGCTAGTTCCGTTTACAAACCATCAAAAACAGAACATAATAAGAATAAAATAAGAAGGAACACAATAAAATAGTAACAACAACATCCAAAGCACAACATAAATACATCAGGTGACATTAACCTCTTTGTGCAATTTAACCAGCTAATCTGTGCAAAATGTCAAATCTCTCAGGGCTTAAGTACTGCATCATGTGTCATGTTGAGGATATAGAAAAAAAATGTGGCGCACTGCCGACTGGAATATACATTTTGACTATTTCTTAGACTGCCCAGATTTGCTCAGGCGCTGCACGGTTCAATCCCCTTTGAAGGTCAATGTTTTAATTTGTGTTATGTTATGTGTTTGCTATTTTCTACTCTGACCCCTTTCCCCCAATTTCTCATACAGTGTGTATCAGTTCAGGTTAACTCAGCTGTTCCTTCACCTCTTCACAGCGATGAACATGAGAACTGACTGAATGAGATGTCAACATTGTTTTTAACTAAATGATTTTCTTAAGTTAAACTTTGTGTAATTATTGAGCCAAAGTGTAGATGTTGAGCTATCCTCTCTTTACAAGACTACATACAAGCTAAATACAGTATGTATTGTGGTTTAATTTATATACAATACTTTTTTGAACCCATCATTTACTGCCAGATGACTACGTACAAACTGTCCAGCAGCCAATGTAGATATTGTGTAGCTATTTAAGCATCAAAGTGTCCTGATGTACAAACATACTGTATAAAGCAAGGTTGAAGAGCACAGTGAAGAAAACACCTCTCACAGTCATTACTGTGTCCATCACTCAGTATCACATGATTCGTATTTTGCTGAACAACATGATGAAATAAAAATAGTGTTGCAGAGGAGAAGTCTGAAGGAGATGTTTCTAACAAAGCAAGCGACCTGGCTGAACCTGAAATTAGCAACAATGTTGTTTAATCTCTTTTACAAACACACCCACTTACTTGGATCCACACCTTCAAGGTAGACAATGGTTGCTGGTGTTGCTTTGTCACATACACAGTCCATAAACACCATGACTCAGCAACCAGAGCCAGTCAGATCTCACAAGAACCAAAGAGGTCAATTAGAAAGACAGCTCTGATGATTTTTTTCATTTTTCATTTTTCAAAAATCTCTTACCACCAGCCATGTATATGCTGATGTTTTGAGATATTTGAAATTTCTGACATCATTCCAATATAATTTCTTTATTCTTTATTTAGTTACTCAATTTATATGTGATCAAGCCACCAAATTTCTATATGTTATCTATGATGTGATTTACTTATGTTGTAGTAATATGTTATGTGTAAGACATAAGCGACACCCAGAACCTGTCAATCAGACAATTTAAAGATCTTTACTGCCACTGTGTCTTCTTACTCTGATGAGGACGTGCTGTTTGTTGAGACTAGGTTGTGGAACTTGACTGATGATACACACTTCTCGAAACAGAATCAAACAACTGTCTCTTCTCTGATCATTGTGTGTCATGTGCGTGCAGGTAGTAGTCTTGTGTGTGTGTGTGTGTGTGTGTGTGTGTGTGTGTGTGTGTGTGTGTGTGTGTGTGTGTGTGAATATCTGGGGCTCTGTGTTTGGATGGGTCAAACACTTGGCAAACATTGTCTGTTTGTGTTTGACATGCAACCATTTCCTCTTTTATGCTTTGGACTGCAAGTGTGATACTGTATGAATGTAAAACAGAGTGGTGCTTGAAAACTGCACAGTATTCAGTTAACTATTCAGTGTTCAGTATTCAGTCCGTAGACAAACAGCAGAAGACATACTGATGTGAAAGAAGCTGACAGTATTGGTGGCACTGACCTTTAAGAATAACACCGTTTAAGTACAACCTCGCTCCTCTCGTCATTAATGCCCAAGATTCAAATTCCAGCTCCACTGAACTTTCTGTCACTACTGGTTTGATGTAACCAGCTCCTGGTGGGTTTAGGAGCAGGTTAAAAAAATAAAACACTTCCCTGACAAATGTAATCCATGTTGTTGCTGCCTAAAATCTGGTCTGACTTCTTCGCTACCGTCACAAAAATGTTGACAGAATGCAGTAAACAGTCAAAATTATCACATCAAATGTAGCAGTTACCTCTGAGATAGGTTAGACAGATTAACGCCTGGTTTACTGCGGGGCTTAAGTTTGTCCTAAAGATGGCACTACATGAAAGGCCATGAGGTCATTAAAAACAAACAAACAAACAAAAAAACCTAAAGAGTTCAAGCCCTCTAGACCATGAGTATTGTGCTTTTGTTGTGAGGGTGGAGCTGGAGAAAAGCGCCCTAAGTGTCCAAAATCAAAAGGGTTTAGCCTCTGGAGAGCATGAATACATTCAGTGACTTGGTGTAATGGCTTTTATTTACTGTGTACAAGCGGATAGATATTTTGGATATAGGGGAGAAAAATCAGGTGTTTGTCAGAGAGTCTACTATAATAATTCAAAACAATCCTAATTCAATCCTTGATTTACCTTTCAGGGCAGATGTCATGATCCAAAGTGGCAGACAGTTAGCACAGTCTTTCCTCTTCTGGGGTAGTTGTCAAGATATCTTTCTCTGGATCAAAGTGCGAACAGACAGACAGATGGTCCTCTGCTCTTTGTGTCAATGATATGAACCACAATCTGAGCATTAAGTGGCAGCCTAACGCTTTTAGTTTGCCTCTAGAGCAAGAGGGGGTGGGGTGTGGGTGGGAGGTTCAAGTGGGTTTTAGCCATCAACATCATTGCACAGCACTGCAGCTGCATATATTGGTTGGATCAAAGCAGTCTTAAAATTAAAAAAGGTGCGTTTTTGTTCTCCTTACTAATTCATCAATGAAAAATGTGACACAGGGAGAAGTTAGGAAAAGATAACAATGTGCTGAGAAAAAACAGCATCAAGGGAAGAGTATCTTATTGTTTATGGTAAAGAGGTCCTTTGTACGTGATACTAAGGGAAGCAATATTTGACATTTCATTTGCATTCCAAGAATTCCAGCTCTCTTGACCACACCCTGGTCCATTTACTTAGTTAGAAACCGTCTTAATTAAAAGTGAATATTACAATGAAAAAAAATATATTTTTAAGGAATGACACTGATGAAACCGACGCACTGAGCAGAACAGACATTCTAATGATCATATTGTGAGGATGCTGACTAGATCAGTTTACATATTGTACTTAACATAAAAGTGTTTTGACATCTCCTGAATGTGTCCCCCCAAAAAACTTCTTCTCATACTCTAATTTGAACCAGAAATTGCTGACTGTGGATGTCTCCCTCTCTATTTTGTCTATCCTCTCTCTCCTCTCAGTATGAACCCTGTATGAACTCAATGCCCCCACAATTCATCTCGCCTGCTATTTCACTAACAAACACTGCCCCCCTGAGGCCCATGGGTACCATTGCATCCTACAGCCAAGCAGGGAACAAGGGAGATGGTTAAAAAAAAAAACAGAAACATTCAAAATTAATTTTGCCTAGCAACAGTCTCACTGTGCAGACTATATAAAACACCTGCCTGAGAGTAGAAACACAGGAAGATGCTTCTTGTCTGGACTACACTGGCTAAAACAGACACCAGTCAAGACTACAGTGAGCACCATGTCAGTCTCCTGCTCAGCTTTTCATTCCTCATCACTGACATGTTTAAGTCTTTGAAGCATAGTGGTAAAGGATTGGTGCATGATAATAGTTTGTGTCAAACCTCTGGAGGTATTTTAAAAATATTTTCTAATTTTGAGAACGTATATTTGCCAGTTTTTACAATATATTTAGTCTAAACCCAGGATATTTTATATTTATTCTAACTTTTGTTTCTTGTAAATTAAAAAAATCTTTTGAGAAATAAAGGAAAGTATAGTGGAGAAAAGTTTTGTGACTAATACTGACGCTCTAACTGGTCCGTACTTCTGCCAGTAAAATGAATAAAAACCAGTGAAATGTGGGAGACAAATATTGCCATAGACTTGACACAATGATATGACTTATGACACGAACGTCTTGTAGCAGTCTATATGGCTCAAAAAACCACTACCAAGTCACAAAATTGTCTGAAGGTAACAGTGGCACATTTTTTCCCCTATCTTTTAAGTTGTGGAGGAACAGTTCACAATGAACAAAATATTATGGTTTGCTATCATTAAGTTGGTTTAAGAAACTTAATAACATACAACTGTAAGTAACACAGTCAAATATGAGTGGATGTGGATGCTGCTGCTGTATGGGAATGCTGATGTAGTTCACTTGCAGAGAGTTCTTTCCTCTAAGAAAACAAGTGCTGCAAAACAACATGTGGAGACATGACTAAACATGTTGGGTTTTTTTTTATTTGCAATAAAAAATAGGTATAAGATCTCCCTTTACAAATACACCAGGGAAATGCAGCACATTGTGAACACTGCTCCCATATGGAGAGCTAGTGACTGCAGTGGAGTCACAAACTTTTGGAAGGACAGAATTATACAGATAAAACAGTGCATTTACGTGCACATTAATAATACAATTACAACCACAACTCTCACATGAAAACAACTTAATCATCATCTTAAAGAGAAGTATAATGTGATGAAGACTGGTGTTCACCCTCAGGAGTCTCTGTTGGTTGTACACACTTGAATTTAAATTTAAGCCTTCAACACTTCCTTCACCATTCATGCTTCCAGACATTAAAGGTACGCTGGAGAACATTCTTGTTAGGTTTACATTCAGTTTCTCAACAAAACACATTAATTTGTGTTAGGAGGTCATTACTGTGGAACATGTAGCAAACTTTGTTCATGGTGTCCAGCTGAGTTTCTCACCACCGATAGAGCTGTGGAGACGAAACACATTCCTGCCCATGGGTTCTATCCAGTGCACAGCATTGCGCCAGTAAAGTTAGGGAAAAAAAGAGCAAACAATGCAAGTTCAAAAATATTTGAAAACAAATCCCCTTTGCAAATATTTTATGAGAGAGGAAAATTATTCAACTCGTCTGGCATGCCTCAAGGATACACCCAGTGTGTTTCGGTGAGAAACACTGATTATAAACATAACTATTTGTTTACAAGAAAACTCCACAGGGCAACTTCAAGCACAGGAATTGCATTACAGTGTGCACGTAAATGTTCCAAGAGAGAAAGAGGTTGAAAGAGAGGTTGAAACGTTCCTTAAATAAAACATTAAAAAGGCCTCCGAGTTACATTGATATACATATAAATCACCCAACTTAAAATTCACCATACACATACACTTAAGGGCATAGCAGAGAGAGAAACAAAAAAAAATCCTATAACTAAATCTGCATTTGAAGTCCCAGAGATATGCTACAATAGGACATACAGTTCCAGATCTACTGTATCTGGGAGGATGCATTTGTATCTGTATTTTCCTAAATGCAATGAGAACTTCTGTGATAGCCCGACTTATATTTACTCTTCAGTCATGTTGTGTTAAATCTTCTCTCAAAACAAGTGGAACATATTGTTGTAGAGTTGTCTGTGGACTTAGTGTTATCATAGGTGTAATTAAAACCCTATCTCCATAGACTGACTCTCATGGAGCTCATTACTTTCTATCAGACAATATGAGGTACATGACCACTGCCAGGCGAGGCAGCAGATATAAGTTCCAGGTTTTTGCACATGAATTTTGGCTCAGTCAGGAAGATTTCAAGTGAAATAGCTGTTGCTGGTGCACACACTGGTGCACACATCAATAAATGCAGTAGGGAGAATGTAAGAAAGACACCCACATACTACAGCCAGACCAGTACATTCACCTTTGTGTGTTACTGTCATGCCAGTGTTTTTGTTTTTGCTTCATATTTCAGTAAGTGAGTTTTTGTATTGATTCTGTACCTGTACAAACTGTCACAGTTGTGGATGTGGGAGGCCACACAGCTCTGTGACAGGCCCTCTGTTTTAGCTTATGTGAAATACTGTTTAATTCATGTAATAAAAATGAATTCCTCTTGAACCTGATCCCTTCCTGCTCACATTGCTTTTATGATTACAGGTTTTTGTTCCTTCATAACAGAAAATCAGGCAAATCTGGACGTGACCTAAATGGAAGTGACACAGCTCAGCCAGACTGCTTTTTGCCTTGAACTTAACAGAGAACAAGAGGTGAGAGGTCAGTCGTTGAAAAATGTGTTGTGGCTCAATTCAGCCAGTAAAGTTGTTGGTGGGTGGGGGTGTGGATGGCTGGATGAACAGGTAGACAGAAGAGAAGGGAATGCCCGCATACCAGCATCCTGACCCACCTTACATTGTTCAGAAATGCTGCATGAAGATCATGAGCATCTGAGAAAATAAAATGATGTAGAGGAAGAGTGAATAGAGTGAAAGAATAACATGTATAAATGAATGAATGAATCAGTCAACGAGGGATGAATGACAAAAAAAAAGAGAACTGAATGAACTGCTGAACTGCATAGAAGCCCAAGCGTTTCCCGTCTGTGTCCCGAGCAGCTGGGCAATCACCGCGGCCTTTTGCGTGTGACAAAGATGAGGACCCTGCGGATGGCAATCAGGCGGTCCTTGAGGGAGGTCATGGCCAGGATGGTGAGCTGAGCTCGATTCTCCAGCGGTAGGACAGCGAGCAGCCACCAGCACCATGCCGGCCCACTGGGACTAGCCTGCAGGAGAGAAAAAATAATGAGACAACTTGCAGGTTTTAGTTTTAGTAATAGTCTACACTTCTTGCTGTAATTATAAAACATTCACTTCTCACAGGGCTTTAAAAAAGGTCTGTCTCCTCTAGGAATACTTTTCAGGTTTCTTGGAAATGCACCTTCCAGCATAATTATTCCCAACTACTTTCCTATACAATGGAAAGCAATGGAAAGTATCTTATCACTACTCTCATAAATTTGGCTCCATTTTTAGATGGAAACAACAAGCAGACAAGCCCCTTGTCTGGCTGTACACATATTTTCTATCAAAATACATATTGATTCTGTTTATGTGTGTGTGTTGCTGCTTGAGTAATTTCCTTACTTAGCAGGTACTGTGGTATTTTCCTGCAGGAACTGTTCATGGCTCATTACTGAATTGGAGACATACTACTCTGGATAACTGCAATTTCTCACTCAGTGAAACAATTAAAGCCCTGTGGATGACAAAACTAAATCTGTGTCACCTAGAGAACAAATGTATCTTTTCGCTTCCGTTTGCAGCTTTCCATTGAGCGTGTCAATAACTGTGTGGTATTCACTGCATTTGCTATGGAGCAACCTAGTGCTGTTTTGTCCCTCAGCATTAGCAGAGTATAATAGGCAGAAAACCTGGGACGGCTACGAGGTTTCTGAGTGGAGAATGGAAACAGCTACCATCCTACCCTCCCTTACTGCTCTAGGAAAATACATTCGCTGCTGAGACCAAAAACTGCCAAGGACTGCTGTGTTAATGGGACAACACTGTCTTGACAAAGAATGTTCTGCATATGATGTTCATACTCATACTTTCCTATGACTGCATAGTCTTGGCTAGACAACACAAAAATCAATGTCTTTGGTCAACCCAACTAAAATGAACCTAAACTTTGCAGATTTCTACTCTCCTTTTCTTCTTTCAGTTTCTCATACAAAGTAATCATAGCTGATAATGAGCTCTGTACAGTCTGTGTTATTTCAAGCTGTTTCGGGAGACATCAGTGACCTGGCATCTTGTTTCATTGTATGTTTGTTCTTGAGTTGGTGCTATCAAAGACTATTCAGACCTGTGGGTCAGGGTCTTTGCTGGGAAGGTGTCCAAAGTGGCTGAGTATCTGGCTCTTCATGTTGTCTTTCAGCAAAGTGAACCAGCTGTTGGCCTGCTCATACACAGAGTCATGCAGCCTCAGAAGGTCCACCAGTTCCTCCCCCTCCACCTGATTGGACAGAGAGATTTTGTTTGTACATTTATAAAAATCCAAAGCTCAGAGGAAAGATGGCAAAGGTTGCAAAACTTCCAATGGCAAAAGAACCTGCATCAACAACTTGTGTGTTCATGTGTGCAAAAACATGAGTTTTTCTCTTCTGGCAGGATTGAATTTGTCTGTGAGACAGAAGGGGATAACTTCTCTTTCCACTGCTGAGTTCTCACAGGGTGAGTGTCAGGCAAAAAACTTGTGTGACTCAGCCTACCTTCCTGTCTTCCAGGTACTCTATCTTGGCAGTGTTATAGCCGTCTCTCTGGCCGTGGCTGAGGACCTTGAACCGTGACACACCAATAGTGTCAACCACTGAACGACCATCAGGAAAGAATTTCACATCTCGCACCTGAAACACAGTTTATCTTGAATTTACACTAACAGAATTTCTGTCATTTGACTGCACGTGGTAGAGTGAGACGAGAACATATGTGAGAGGAAAATGAGCAAATGAGTCAATGAGCAAATGTTCCAGCTCTACACACACACACCAACCTGTAGCATGCAGCCGTAGTCAGCGAATCCTTTGAGCTCATCAGCTATGCACATGCCAAACTGCTTGGTACCGGTCTCCATGGAACGGCGGATCATGAGGCGGTAGCGTGGCTCAAACACGTGCAGTGGGCAGGGGATGGTGGGGAAGGCCATGGTACACACGAAGATGGGCACTTCCTGGTTCAAGCTACAAGAGACACAGTAAAGATGTTGTTGAGACTGTGCTGTCTTTTGCGTATCTGAAGGTTTACATGAGCTTTTAATTTATGTGCATGTGCCTGTCTGTGTAACTGACTTGGACAATTCCTTCATCTCCTCCTCATGGATTTTCTTCCTCTCTGCCAGCTCATCTCCTAGGTAACGCTGAAGCACTTCCTCCATCAGCAGGGTCTTATTGTAGCCCCTGGTGGCCAGATACTACAATGACAAGACACAAAAACCTTTGAAACCTTGAAGTATTTTATTTATTACACACAAAGGCGACAAATAACAAATGTTCTTATCAACATTTAATCAGTCAAACTGTTCTGGACTCCTTTATAAATTCTGGACGGATGTACAGGTCTTTGAAGTGCCTTTGCAATGCAAAAAAAAAGAAAAGCCATAGAGCCCTAAACAGGGTGACACGCTAAGCATCTTGTTCTTATACTGCTTTACCCATCACTGTCATGTGCCGTGTGTCCTAATTTAATGTTGTATTACCTGCTTTTATGTGTGTGTGTCTTATTCACATATTTCTGCCTGTCATCGTTGTGTGGTGACGTGTTAATTGTTGCACATGCTGTGAAAAAGAATTTCCCCTAGGGGCCCATTAAGTTTAACTAACTAACAAAATATGTGTGTGTACCTCAGACAGATTCTCCTTGCACAGAGGGCAGTTGGGGTTGTGGTCTAGGCAGCGCTCCAGACATTTGAGGCAGAAGGTGTGTCCGCAGGGAGTGGTCACTGGCTCATAGAACAATCTGGAGGACAAATGATCAAAAGCCAAATGCTAACATGCTGCGCCAGCTAGAAATTAAATTCAAGTTTTTAAGTTTTTAAGTCATTACTTTTGGTCCTAACTGTTGCTTAAACCTGTAAATACTGTGTCCACACGCACTATGTGTGTGTATATATGTTGGAATGTTGGACTGTGTGCAGTCACCTCATGCAGAGTGAGCACTCCAAGTCTCCACTGTCCAACAGCTCAGCAGGAACCACCCTCCCTCCACACACTGAGACCACCTGAATGCTGCTTGCCTCATCTGCACAAAAAAATAAATAAATAAATAAAATAAAATCATCACAACATCAGGATACACATTTCAGCGTGTGTTCAGCTTATTTATTATCTACAGAGGGGAGAGAGATTTCTACATCAAGATGTGCCAACCGTTCAGCCTTTTTGGCTCAGTACAGCAGAGTATCTTATCCTCCCTCTTGACACACATAGTTGTACAGCTGTATCACATGGTTGATTTTTTGTATTGTTGGTAATGTAAATCTGAATTAATCTATTGTTTATAAACTTTGTAACAAACTTTGTAAAAGTTTTGTAATATGACAATAATAAATGGGTCCATGTCATACCAAGTCATTTTATAAAAATTATTGATATATTGATATTCTAGGCAGACTGTAATTAACAACAGATAAAACATGTTATTGCAGTTTTTGTGTAATGCACAGTAGTGGACCAAAATTAATTGCATTGAACATTACTTTGATTATGTAACACGGCTTATATATTTGGTCCATTAAACAAACAAAAAAATTGGCACAGATTTAAGGCTGCACTGACAGAGAACAGTTTCTCCTCTGGCTGAAAAAGTAGTTAAACTGGCTGAGTACAAAGAAACAGACTGCAGGATGATACAGCATTAGACTGTCTGAGCCAAAGACTATCAACTTAATAATATAGTACACTCAGTGAAGAACATCATATCCTGTACTACCTGTTTTGTTTCTTTTGTTTGGCTTCCTAGAATAATTGTCTTTGGCTTTCTTTTGTTCACTGGCTCACTGTTATAGACTGCCTTCATGATTTAATTCTGAACTGTATTTTAGAATGGGGATTATAGTTGCATGCATGGGTTGATAAGTTAAACAACCATAGTCATATAACCTATTGATAATTAGCAGAAAACCATCAGGCAGTCCCAGACTTAAAGTGGCATCTCAGTGACACCAATGAAAACTACTTATCTTAAACTTATGCCAACTAATAATAAAACATGTGTTCTCTCTCATCAAATACAGGGTCCTATATAAAGTAATTCAGTCATATTCAGTGATGGGATTGGGATTCTTTTATATAAGTTAGCACCAAATCAAAATAATTTTTATTTTCAAGCATGATTATTTATTTATTTTTGAATGAAACTCAGACTCTCTTACCAGGTCTAAGCAGTTTGGGAGGGGGGCTGAAGGTTCCGTCAGTGCTGTGTTTCCTCTTGAGGCCACCAGGAGGTGCTGGGAGTGCAGCCAGAACTTCGGCAAGGCTCTTCGTGCTGCCCTCCCCTGCAGCAAGGTCCGATTTACCAGGCGTCAGAACAGATAGTCTGGAGGACGAGTTGTCCACTGGAACACTCTTAGTCACACTGAACTCTGAGTCCTGGACACAGAGACAGATGGAGTGATTAGTGTTTGACGATTATAAAGGGATGATCCTTTTGGCAGCCACACTTTGCTCCTGTGCACTTCTATTCAAAATGGCAATGCAAGCTGCGAATATGTATTTATGTTCTCACAGATTTTCATGTTACCTCAGCAGCTGTTACAGCAGTTTCAAGTTTCTGTAAATTGAGTGTGTGTCCATGTCTCCATGTCTCAAGTATTATCTATTACCCTGATATGTTTGTGTGCAGTCACCTGTGAGGAGGACCCTGGTCTCTGTGTGAGGGGTCTCAAGGATCTGAGCAAGGCAGGGGGTTTGATGAGGCGGGTGGCTAACCCTCCCTGCAGAGGGTGCAGCGGCGTTGGTAGGTCCTCATTCTCAAACACGGAAGAGAACAGCTCACTAAGGACCTGCATGCAGAAACAAAAAAAAGCACTTGATTAATGTTCACAATCCACATAAAAGATTAACAGCAAGCAAACTAGGAAATTTGTTTCTGTATTCTGCCTTAAATCAAGAGCTGATGATGGCAGTCTTTTTCTCTTTGTACTGACAATGTGATGAAACTCATGCTTGTCTACACCTCACTGTATGTGCCTCTTCTGAAATTTAAAATGGATGCCACAGCAGCCACACTTTGTATTGTTAAAATGCACCTGAATAGCTGCATTCACTACATACACTTCAGAAATGTTTTTTATTTTTCGGGTTTTTCTTAACCATTTATACAGTTAGTTCTCCCTTTAATATCTTTGGTTGCATCACGTTAACAATATTAGATTTATATGACTTTCTAGAATCCATGTGATTAAGTGCAGCTATTTAAATGAGCTTCTCTTACCCTCTGAGCCTCCAGTTTGACTTTGGTCCAGTCAGGCTTCAGTGCTACACACAGGAAGTACTCTTGCAAGGCCTCATCATTCCGGTCTGCTTTACTCAGTGCTGTGGCTTTCAGACAGTGTGCCTGAAATCACCAAAAAAGTATGACAGTGTGATTGAGGCAATCCAGTATTGTCTTCGACATGCCAAAAAGTTCCCATCTGTTTTTGTCAAGAGATATTATTTTTCAGACTTCTTGTGTGATCAGTATCTCTATTATTGCATTTTTATTGTTAACACCATCTTCAAACCAAATGTGCTTCGTTTAGCAACATGAACACTTGTCAAGTAATTAATGTCACTGCTTACACATGGCATGTAAATTCCAAAAATATAAACACAATCATTAGTCTTGAACTCTTGGATACAATTTGGCTGCAGCTCTGGCAGTGAGAACACATTCATCTCAACCATGGGATGTCAAGAAAAACACATTATCAACAAGCTGCTGCTTCTCATTGTGAAGCATATTGACGTCTAAGGTATCAAACAAGTCTTGTAGGTTAAGTGTCTCAAAAACATCAGAAACTGTAGTAATATCAGTCACTCATAAAACTCCCTTTATCTCAGGGTGGTTAGCACTATGGGCAAATATATTGCGATACTTCCCAACTTTAGTAACAACTCGTAATCTGCTTTCTTCTATATTTTATACCACAAATTACTATATTGACTTGGGGGTGGGGTGTCATCGGCAAACAGAGGACATTTTAATTTAAAATGACACATTTGACATGACATTCATTGTGGCTAAAGGTCGTGCAAATCCTTTTCAAACCTGTGTCTCACCTTTGTCCAGAGAGGTTTTAATCTACAGAGGCTGTTGGCGTCCTGCACTGCCTGGCTGAAGTTCCTCATCTCCATGTGTAGTTCAGCTCGTTGACACAGCAGTCTGCCTGAGGAGGGCACTATACACCACAGGAAACACACACAAACACACACCCCAACCATCAGGTCACTGCTTATGCCTCCAGGGTTAGATGTATTTTTCTAGGTCTGCCAGAACTAGGGCAGCAATGTATCATGTGGCATGAGACCTATTTCATATGTCAGAATGCTATGTAACATATTTACTGATAACAACTTGTCAGTTGTGTCGGTGGATAATTACAATTAGTCTGTTTTTCTTATACAACATTCATTGCATGGCAACAATAGCAAACAGGTTTGTATGTCACAATAGCAAATGATACACTTCAATGACTGACATATTAAGTACTTTATGTACCCAACTTGGACATTTAAAAGCCTGACTGTGATTGTTCTTTTTGTTCCTATGAATTATTTAGTTCCAATCTGATGATTATTTTAACCCTTTTATGCATGAATTATGAAATCCTCAGTCAGGATTTTTTCCAAAGCATTTTTATTTTTCTTTACGTATAAAAAAAAAACTGAACTTAATTTTTCTAAAACACACACATACACAAAAAAAAAATTAGTGGACAAATAATTAATTGTAATTTCCTCGTAATATAAAATCAATACTTGGAAATTTTAACAATGGTATTACTTCTTTGATGTTACCATTTTTTTGCCCAAAGGGGTCTCCTTCTTAGAAGGATTGGCAAGATAGTCCTGAGCTGCTCAGGATTTCTGGCCATCTGTCAGCCATCTTGGTTTTGAGAAATTTGTGTTAAGACTTACATTGACTGGCCAGTGGATGGAAGTTTATGGAATAACACTCTAGCGTCCAATGTTGTGGCTGATGTGCAATTCAATCATCAAAACTCATGCATATACAAGAAAACAGCTTTTTAATAGTTGTCCACTGTAATGACCACTAGACATGAAAGGGTTAACAAGGGACTTTCATTTCATAGGGTTAGTTAAAAGTTAACTAATGTGATTTGGTGGTAGAGTTCATTTTGTAATCAACTGCTAATCATATTGTCTAGGAATTAAACTCTTTCTGTGTTATCTTGGAGAATTAAACCCATCTGATAGTTAGACAGTAAAGAATCAAATTAACATGCAGAACTGCTATAAATAAATAAAAACACACAATTGTAGAACACTGTTCAAAATTCAAAAGGCTGCAGGAAGAGGCCCTGCAGAAATTTAGCTGCAGTCACTGTTTCTGTTTTCTATCTTTTTTGGTAGACATGTTTAAAATTTGTTTAGCACCGTCTCTTTGTGTTAGTAATACAAGTAAATGTATAACATAACTTATATAACTCTACTTTTTTATCCTTGGGTCAGTTGAGTTTTAACTCAAAGTGACTGTTGTGCTTTGGCTCAAGGTTAGCGACATGCACACTCATCAACACAATTATTCTACAGTTTCCTGCAGCCCAAGATTACCTTTTGCAATTTACACAAAGTAAATGTTATTGGCCTTTGACTTTGGCACTTTACGGGTGGAATTTTGGATTCTGAGACCTTTTGGCAAGTTATTTGAGAAACCATTTTCCAAAGGGTGGATCTCTGTTCTTCCCAGAACAAAGAGGAAGGTGAAGAGGCTGTCTGCCTGAGCAGAGTCAACGGAGACTTGAGCACAAACAACAAAAGCAGGACCAACAAAGAATACTTACATGTCCCCAGAATACTGTGCTATAACTGTTGCAAGACACTACAAAGGAATGATAATAAATCATGCCTGGGCAGCTACTTCAACCAGGTTTAGAAAAGTCTACCTCAGATTTTTCCTCTGTATTTTTTCCTAACAATGTCTTATGATCACTGGCTGATAAGTTGCCACCTTTTACTTACCAAAGGCAACTTCAGACAAGGAAGGAAAAAAAACTATTCCCACATTCAAAACTTTGGAGCCACATTTCACAAGAGAGATGTAATTAATGTTTGTGATGTCTTCAAGAATTAGAGAACCGGACTTATATTCAAGCAAACAGCAGTTTACAAAAGTCCATAAATCTAACAGATAAAGAGCTGGCAGCAAGGCCATTAGCAAGATTAATACCTGTTACCAATTATGATCTCCTTTGGTTCAACCAGCTTCTTGTAGTATTCTCTAAAGTGGAATCAGTGTTTCCCCCAGAATGACTGTCACGGGGAGGGTACTGTTGACAGGGCAGGCCGCCCTGCCAAGAATGGTAGGGGAAACACTAGAGGAATTAAGTTTTGTGGGTAATGTCTAAGGACTAAGGAGTGCCAGAGATCTGTTGAAAAGTACGCACATCTGTGGTGGCTCTGATGATGCCCCTTCTAAAACATATACAGAATGGCTCAGAAACATAATTTTGTGTTGTATTTTTGTTATAACTCCATAATTGTTGCAGCTAGATTAAAAGGAGCTACAATTTTCCAGATTTAAATGGGAGGAGATGACTGCCTATTCACCGTCACCCAAGTGTACAGTTTGTACAGAGCCCCAAAATAATCTAATTTAGAATTAAACCAACATATTGCCACAGTAACAATTTTATCCCATCTAACCGTCACAAAGAAAAACCAGCACTGTTCCAAAATAATTATTGCTGCATATTTGTTGATTGTTTTGCCTGGCTGATGGCATGTAGCAACTGTATCTGTACAAATATTTTTTTTTAATTTGTCATATGCATTAAATGGGAGAATGTCAGATATTCATGAAAAACATATTGAAAAACACACACTTGAAAAACATACATGGTGTATACCTAGAGTCATAACTTGTGCTAATAAACAGCAATCTGATACATGATAAAGATGCTATCAAAAAACTTTCACGGGTTAGAAATTTTATGGGCTGCTAAAATTACACCAGCATTTCTTGTAAATGCCCAAAGAACAAATCCCAACAAGTGAGCATTGTTCAGTTCTGTCCCAGGCAGCTCAGCTCCATCTTGCACTTAAATTGTCTGATATGTTCGGCTAGGGACAGATGACTCACTAAAGCAAGAACAAACTCAATAAGAATTATCATTCACATCATCATGCATGTGACACAACCTTAGGTAAACTATAATGGAAAAGGGACAAATGCAGTTCTTCACACAGGATGCACTTTAAGAAAGAATGTGCAATAACCTACATCCTCATAGCTTTCCCCACATAAACACACAAAGCATTAGGCAAGAAGAATGAAAGAAAATGTGAAATACCAAGAAGAGGTAACTGGATATCATATTGTTTTTCACCATGTTTTCCTATTTAAGTTCTGTCTTTGCTTGTCAGTTTTCTCTTCCCAAACAGATTAACAGTTTATTTCTATTTATTTTAACTGAATTACTATGTTATCCTGTAATTTCTTTGTTATCTCTTTAAATAAACTGAAAGTATTTGCAAAAGCCTAGGCTGTGGCTTTGCTTCACTATGGTGTTACCAAAGAAAACATACTGCAGTCTCTCCCTCAGTCCCCAATATTGCTCTTGTCTGTTTTGCCGCGTCAAACAAACTGCGCATCATTATATCACTTTCATTGTGTGGGTGCAGTGCATAAGACGTGGCACAGATAACTTCAAAGATGGGGAAAATTGGTTGGATAACAGCTCTGTTTCTGCTGACATTATGAACCTGTTGGATTCATCCTACATCACAGATACCAGAGGGCCTCCTGCTGCCTTTGTTGGGAAAACACTGACTGACAGTACCAAAGCTGTGAAGGCACTCTGTCTAGAGTCCAGACCCAGAGTGCTTCACGAGACAGAAGGCATGAATCAATATTCATCTGGGGAGAGAAAAATCTGAATAGGTGCCATTTGAATGCTCAAATCTACAAGAGATATACTGGAATATTATCCTTTTGCTTGACATTTCATCTCTGAACAATCAGTTTCTTAAACCAACAAGAATGTGAACACCTGAGAAAGCCAGGAGGCCAGAGCCTTGTTTCGTCCATTTAGCTATTCATAGGACCACAGGAAATTAATTTTTAATGTGACTCTAATATGGAGGCCAGAGGTGAGAAGGGGATCAGTTCAACTTCCTCTGAGGATTCAAACTGTGCAACATGAGACTTGCCCTGGCACACAATTAATGAAACAGACAGGTACTCTTTATGTAATGTGCCAAGGAAACAGAACATTCTGTATTTTAGCTCAGCAGGTTCAGGGAAACAGCTGCTTAAAGTGCCAACAATCTGAAAGATAAAGCACTTGAAACAGTAACTTAAGGTGTTAAAATAAGTTGCTGTCTTGCTGTAGTTGAGCAGCTACAATTTATCACCACCACTCTTCCCTGATTGTTATACAACATAACTTATGAAACACCACCCGTAATGATAAGTCTAACTCAGTCTGTCATAACTAAGGAATGCATACATGTATCAGGTAAACTTTAAGCAAGTCAATATTATATTTAATGGATATAATGGGGACTCAAGTAGCAAAGTGTAATAATAAGTGGACTATTATGTCCAGATAGTTACGCATTCCTTCACCATATCAGCTCTATGAAAATAACTACAGCATTGTAAAGTATAAAGGAAACGTTATATGAATGTGGCGCTGGAAAGAATGTGATCAGATGTGTGCTACTTAGGTAATGAAGGACAGTGCGTCATATAACGCCTGACCTCGGTGCAGTCTAAATAGATAGGACTGGCGCCACATATGGGTGACATCGGGAAGTTAGACTGAGAAAAGTAGGTCACCTGTGTAAAACACTACAGTTTTAATAATCTGGCACATTTACCACAGAAATATTTACATTAAATGTATTTTTCTGTTGCATGCATGAAGGCTGTACTCTCTTACCTAGATCCACAGCTGCACTATACTTCTCCAAGGCATCCGAGAGGTTCTGTGTTTTCCACAACATCTCTCCTTCGACCCAGAATTTCCTTGCTTTACTCTCAGTTGCAAACAGCTTATCCAACAGGCCGCTGAGAACAACATTTAGTCTTCGGCCGTTTGGCAGTCCGTCTTTTTTGTTCAATTTTTGTTTGCAGTGTATACAGTCTTTCACAGTTTCATCCTCTAAGCAGTGTTTGCAGAAAGTGTGTCCGCACTCCACGGTTGTGGGCTCATGGAGCAGACACTTGCAGAGGCGACAAGAAAACAAGTCAAGGGCTTCATCCTCTTCACACTCTCCGTTACTTTCAACCCCATCTTCCCCGCTGCTGCTTTTACCAAGGCCGTTTAATGTCCCGGGGAAGCCAAGCTCTTTCTCGCGGAGAGTCCGGGCGATGATTTCCACCAAGAGGGGAAGCTCCTCCGGGCGCAGTTTACCAAGGCTGGCTGCTGTGCAGTAAGAGTCCAGCGCCTCAGATATCCGTCCTGCGCGAGCTAGAGAGTCAGCCTTCCTCAGACACAAGCCCCTGTCCGGTTGCTGGAGGTCTGCGAGCTGGGAGCTGTAGATATCCACGGCCAGGCTAAAGTCCCCCGCCCGGTTGGCCTCCTCTGCCACCTCCAGCATTTCGGGGCAGATCCCCGCAGCCCCGGGGTTGGAGAGAGGATGGACGAGCAGCTCGCCCTGGTGAGACCTTATTCCCGTCTCCATCTTCTTCTCCCAAAGGGAAAGGAAGAGGTTTACTTACAGTCTGGCAAAAGCAGACTCAACTCCCCACGTTGTTCAGAAATCATACCCCTAAAAGTAAGGCGTACTGTCATTTAACGTCTCGCTGTCAAACCAAACCCCCGATAGTGCCCGACTCTCACTGTTGGCCACTGGAAGTAGGTTAAGGACCAATTCCAAGTCATAACACCTCAACCCAAATAAAATAGGACGTCTGTGCAACATTGTTGGTCTATGTCAGAGTCCCTCAAACACCCAACTCTGGCCTCTCCAACAAGAAAGTCAGCAGGGGATGGAGCTTCCCTGAAAACACCGGTAATGGCTTCTAGGAGGTGGAAGGTCGGTGTTATTTGCAAACTATGCTTATCAAACCTCTACCGACCCCTTCACAGCAACGAGGAAGTCTGATAACGTATTTGGCTACAAACACAAACTTTCAAGAATAATGTCGCTTTTAGAAGAAGAAAAACTATTCTACAGCATTTTTATGTTTAGTCCGAAGCCAGAGCAAAATCCTCCGAGCTTAACGTTAGCAAGTAAGAAGCTTAATTTCCATTTGGTCTATTGCGCTAACTCGTCGTTCAGTTGTAAACTCAAAAAGGCTGAGTGTAGGGTTTAAAATAATTGACAGTACGTGAAAGTAGAGGTTGAATGGTATACACTTTAGCTACAGACCCAAAACCTCATCTATACTCAAGTGAACCGCAGCCGTTGTTGTTTTGTAAGAGACCCCGGGAGCAGTGAAGCCGAGGGAACTAGCTAACATTACAGCAGGTTCACTACCGTCGAGCTCCACGGACGAACTCCTTCCGACCCGACGTCCCAAAACTCGTATGTTTTAACGAATCCGGATGTCATGTTCTCCCGCTGAAAAACACTAAAAAAGCCCTGGTCAAAACAGAGCCGTCACCAAGGTATTCCATCTTGGTCGCTAGCCAGCTAGCTTCTACAGCTAAAGGTTGTCGCTTCTTTGGATTTCATGCAATTCGCCGAACCAAGCACAAGGCGTCACATGACGCACGAGGCGGGCTCCAATTGGCCCGTTATGTGGCTCACTTATATAACGCAATGATATTGTATAACCTTTCATAGACACAACAGTGAATGAGTGGCTGTAAACCTGAACAGAACAAACTCACAGTTTTTGGTTTTAACAAGGTTTCACACGTGTTATCGCAAAAAGATGCCCTCAGGTGAAATGAAAGGGACGTTCATTTTCCTTTTGAGTTGTAAGCATTACTTTGGTACTGGTAAATTTGTAGTATAGGGTTCTGGGAGTGATTCATTGTTTATGTAATGCTTTATATAAGCAGTGTCTCAGGTCTGATTTCAGAGTTTAAAGTACTGACAGCATATCATCGTCACATATCACAAACAGAAAAAAGTAGCCTGGTCCCAGATCTGTTCATTTAGACCCATCTCAAATTTTGTGGTGCCATTCAAATATTGTGGCTATGACCTGATTCAGGACATAGGGATCTCCTCAGGACCTGGCTTATCCTGTTCCCATAAGCAGACTTTATCACTGAGCTACTGCATAGGGCCCCTAATAGCTCATAGATACATTGTTCTTCAGATACACAGTCAACATAATAATTATAATCTGCACCCAGATTACAATGTGACCATAGAAAACCTTGGAAAAACCAAGGTCCATGATTTTTATCATTGGCAGTCAGTATCCTCCTCAATGTTAACAACATTCTCAATTAAGGAGATGGGTGAGAAGGAGGTCCTGAGCCTGGGTTTGCTTTGGGTCTCCAAACTTCTAAATCCACCCCATGTCCTGCACTTTTCAGAATGAGGCAGTCAAATCGCAAGGTCTGTGTCCCAGTTACCGTCAGTATCATAAAGGCAGCATATTGAATTTAGTTGATTTTTGTGTGGGTTGTTGATGGACGCTACAAGGCAATGCATGATATAAATAGAGGAGCTACTGGCAGCTGGGAGCTATTAAAATGTAATTGTGGACAGTGGTGTATCACTTCCAGGAACATTTCAGTAACAAACAAACAAACAAAGAATATTAAATGTTTTGGAAAATGGAATTTCTTTTTGTTTAGTCTTTCACATTACAAATTTTTATATATTCAATTTAATCTCCTGCCAGTGCAAAATGGTGAATGAAGTGTATTCATGTCTTGATTCTAACTGCCAGAATTCTATGAGGATTAATTCATAGAAGTATTCACTAGTTAGTATAGACTGTGAAAACAGAGCACAACACAAAGGGCAGGCAAAGTGTGCTAGGTGAACTGGGACAAGTTCCATACCAGGGCACCAGGGTTAAATGCAATATGGCCATGTAACATATCCCAACTTCAGAACTAAGGAGGAACTCTCCATTGTTTCAGCTCTCCAATCACTGTGGGGTATTAATGCTCCAGGTAAATAATACAAGTTGAATCCTCTCTTTAGAACAGGTATGGGGGAAAATTACATTTAAATAAAAAAATGTTAAAATAAATAATTAAATCAAAAGTTGATATTCATTTTAAATTTCTCCGCTCACTCTGATTCTCATGCCTTAATTCTTTTTTGTCACATTTATCCATTCCTTTGTACAATAGGTCACAAAGTTACTGACTGCCTTACAGCACAACTGAAATACAATTAGCAGGACAATTTCTATTTTATCATTGGAATTGCTGCTGTGACTTTGTAGGATAGGTCCTCCTGCTTGGAATAAGTAAACAAAAATGAGTTGTCAGAAAGAGCTGTGATCATGCACCCATCTATTAATATCCTCAAGGCCCTTTCAACAAGATCTTAAACCATTTTGAGGTCAACATGTGGTATCACATGTAGTATCATAATTATTATTCATGGAGTTAAGCCTCCCATATTTCACAGGGGGAAGAGACATAAAATCAAAACCAAAAAACTGTGTGCATGGCCAGATACCATCAGAAAATATATGAGAAAATATGTTCCATTGGAATATGGGTGAACCAATCCATAAAGCTGTTTCTCCTATACAGTTTCACAACTGTTATTTCAGTGTATTCATTTAGAAATGCTGCATATATCGCCGGTAAGCTAGATGACTCTACAGTGATGAAATGTATAGTACAACAGATTCTCAGTATAGCACACAGCATCTCGAACAAAAACAACCTTCCAGTTTTCATAATTGGAAAGTTGTATAAGGATGGCATGAACCACTATGACTCATTTCCTTGAGGTACCATAAAACAACTACTATCCTATCTTTTCAATATGCCCTGCAGGATGTATTTGTGTGCGTGTGTGTGTGTTGTGTTGTGTATTTGTGTGTGTGATGAGGTGTTGTAACAAAAGGGAGAGGCAGCCCTAACAAGATGAATCTCTTGATAAGGTATCATGGGGTGATATAAGGTGCCACTAATACAGGTACAGACATGTATAGACACATGTAGCACCCCTGCACACACCTGCATTAATACATAAATACACACCTCATGGAACAACAATAAGTAGTTGTGATAGTGAGAATCATGACAAGGTCCATTTTTCATGCTAACACACAAGACTTGCATTCCTTTCTACCACAGGTCATTACCTTGACCCACATTTTGAAGATTAATTCTTAATGTTTTGTAATTTCTTGACACAGATCTTATATTTCACAATAGAAATGTTGAAAGACTTCATGCTAAAGCCTGTTAGTAAAGGGTGTCAGCACATAAGGTGACAACAGTGATTCACTTTCCTTCAATTATACAGCTAAGCTTAAGATAAATTCACTTCTTCACATTTTATCTTTAATTAGACATCAGCTTTTCAGTAATAATTTAAATGGATGTGACAGATGTGATGGATGTGTCAAACATTAATGGATGATGAAGTTGTTATTAGCACCATCACAGCGTTAAAGGTATGATAAAGCTTAATCTATACCTTCTAGTATGAGAGACTGGCACCTGTTGAATTTAAATGTGGCTGTTAGAAATGAGCTTGAATTCATAACAGTTAAAATACACTAATAGAACAGTGAAGTAGTTACAAAAGAAAGAAAAGCGATAGCATTCATTCCTGCAGTGTCATCCACTTCTCTGCTGCCCAGGCAAAGGTCCATGCAAATGTTATTTGGTGTAACTGACCTAACCATAGGTTAAACTGTCTACAAACAAAATTCAGACAAAGCATTACATACAGTTAAGTACAGTTGAACAAAGGAGAGAAATCTTTGCTATCATTATATCCTTACCACTAGTACCACCATTACTGTGTTCAGCAGTTACTGTTATGGGGAAAATGCTAAAATTCAAATGTATTCTTTTCATTATGCTTTGTCCAACAAAGGTTCAGTTCAAAAGCAAAGTTTGGAGCTAAACCTCTGCAGAAATATGTATTATGTCAGATTATCCACTAGATGGTGACGCTGGCTGATCGAGTCTAGGTTTAGGGTTTAGGGTCATTTAAGGTTTGATTCAAGCATTTAGGCCACTGGAAATGACTGAATCACAGCTGTCACACTTTTGTCAGTGCTACACTACATTTAGTTGCACACATTGTTTATGTGTTATGACTTTTTTGTATATTCTAACAAGGCATGTGAGGAATGCTACTTTTTTCACCTTCAAATGATGGTCTAAGAAAGTGTTCATTTGAAGGCAGGACTAGACCAGCTCTTTAACACAATGCATGTGTAATAATTATCTTCTACTAGGCTTTGCACTCTTTAAAAACACACTTGTTTTGCCTTTTATATAATACCTGCATTGGCTTTATAATGACATGTATATCACATGATATGCAGGTCATGCAGTAATTAACTCAACTTCAGACTTAATTCAATTCAGTTCAATTCAATTTTATTTATATAGCGCCGAATCACAACAAAAGTCATCTCAAGGCACTTTTCATAGAGAGCAGGTCTAGACCATACTCTTAATAGGTATTTACAGAGAGAGACCCAACAAATCCCACCATGAGCAAGCACAAGACGACAGTGGCAAGGAAAAACTTCCTTTTAAGAGGCAGAAACCTCAAGCAGAACCGGACTCATGGTGGGCGGCCATCTGCCTTGACCGGTTGGGTTGATAGCATAGCATAACATGGGTTCCATATAAGGTGATGCCAGTAATACAGCAGTAGTAATGATAGTAGTGATAATTAAAGTATTAACTGCTAACATAGCAATACAACTAATAGCAGTATAAATAATTTCTAATTATAGCAGCAGGTGTTGAGTGGAGTTGTAGGAGCAGCAGGAGACTTGTCATCACAGATCAGACTCTACAGCTCCAGAGGCAGAAATACCTGCAGAAAGAGACAGAAGAGGAGAGAGAGACGGAAGAGCACAATACTACAGGAAAGGGAAGATATTGAGTTAGTAACATGTTTATGGGATATGAATCCATACTGATGGAGAGAGAGAGAGAGAGAGAGAAGCTCATTGCGTCATGGGAGATTTCCCAGCAGTCTAGGCCTAAAGCAGCATAACTAAGGGATGGTTCAAGCCTGAGCCAACCCTAACTATAAGCTTTATCAAAGAGGAAAGATTTAAGCCGACTCTTAAAGGTACAGAGGGTGTCTGCCTCCCATTCAACTCTTGGAGACTCTGGGAACCACCAGTAAACCAGCATTCTGGGAGCGCAGAGTCCTAGTGGGATTGTAGGGGACTATGAGATCTTTAAGGTAAGATGCTGCCTGACCATTAAGGGCTTTGTAAGTGAGGAGGAGGATTTCTATTCTGGATTTGACTGGAAGCCAATGTAGAGAGGCTAGCACAGGAGAAATATGGTCTCTTTTCCTAGTTCCTGTCAGTAATCATGCTGCAGCATTTTGAATCAGCTGCAGAGTCTTTAGAGACTTGTTGGGGCAGCCTGATAATAATGAATTACAGTAGTCCAGCCTAGAAGTAACAAATGCATGGACTAGTTTTTCTGCATCTTTTTGAGACAGAAAATGTCTAATTTTGGTGATATTACGCAGGTGAAAGAAGGCAGTCCTAGAAGTTTTTTTTTATGGGTGAGTTAAAGGACATATCCTGATCAAAGATGACTCCCAGATTCTTTACAGTGGAGCTGGGAGCCAATGCAATGCCGTCTAGTGGAACTACATCATTAGAAAATTTATTTCTGATGTGTTCAGGACCAATTATAATGACTTCAGTTTTATCTGAGTTCAGTAGTAAAAAATTGCTTGTCATCCAAGTTTTAATGTCCCTAAGACAAGCCTGGAGTTTGGCTAGATGATTGGTTTCGTTAGGCTCCATTGACAGATATAGCTGTGTATCATCTGCATAACAATGGAAATTGTAGAGTGTTTCCTGATAATATTGCCCAAGGGATGCATATACAAAGTGAAAAGGATTGGTCCAAGCACTGACCCTTGTGGAACGCCATGTCTAACTTTTGTGTACATGGAGGAGTAGTTGTTAACATGTACAAACTGAAGCCTATCAGATAGATAGGACTTAAATCAGTTTAGTGCAGTTCATTTAACGCCAATAAAGTGCTCCAGTCTCTGTAAAAGGATGTGATGGTCAATTGTATCAAAAGCAGCACTGAGATCTAACAAGACAAGTACAGAAACAAGTGCGTTGTGCTGTCTCTGTGCTGTGATACAGCCTAAATCCTGACTGAAAAACCTCAAATAAACTATTATCCTGTAGAAAGTCGCACAACTGTTTTGCAACTGCTTTCTCTAGGATTTTGGAAAGAAAGGGGAGGTTAGATATAGGTCTGTAATTGGCTAATACGTCTGGATCTAGAGTGGGCTTTTTTAGAAGAGGTTTGATTTCAGCTGTTTTATACGACTGCAGCACATAACCTGTTACCAAGGACAGATTTAACATATCTAATACAGGACTGCAAATTAAGGGCAGACCTTCCTTAAGCAGCCTAGTTGGGATGGGGTCTAGAAGACAAGCTGAAGGTTTAGATGCCGAAATAATTGATGTGAACTGGGGGAGGTCGATGGGAGAAAAGGAGCCAAGGTTAGGTTTTGCAGTTGAGTCTATGGATCCTGTGTTTTGACATAAATCAGTGCTGGTTGAAGGCAGGATGTGATTAATTTTATCTCTAATGATGGAAATTTTATCATTAAAGAAGTTCATAAAATCATTGCTGCTGAGGGTTATAGGGATGTGTGGATCTATAAAGCTGTGGCTCTCCATCAGCCTGGCTACAGTGCTGAAAAGAAACCTGGGGTTGTTCTTATTATCCTCTATTAATGACGAGTAATAGGCGCCTCTTGCATTACAGAGGGCCTTTTTATATCTTTTGACACTATCCTGCCAGGCTAAGTGGGATTCTTCCAGTTTGGTGGAACGCCACACTCTTTCAAGCCTACGTGCTGTTTGTTTCAGTGAACGGGTTTGGGAGTTGAACCATGGAGCTTGCCTCTTTCTCTTTATTGTTTTGATTTTTAGGGGGGCGATGGAGTCTAAAGTAGTACGTAGTGAGTCTGCAACACTGTCTACAAGATGATCAAGCTGGGAGGGAGTAGCTTCTGCTAAATTAAGATGAGGCACTGGACCTAAGTTAGTGGGAATCATTTCCTTGAATTTAACTACTGTATTATCGGAAATATTTCTAGTCAGGATGTTTTTTGCTGATAATACATAATCCAGCAATATGAATTCGAAAGTAATTAAAAAGTGGTCTGATAGAACGGGATTCTGTGGGAAGACTGTTACATGTTCAATGTCAATACCATAAGCTAAAACAAGATCGAGAGTGTGACTGAAACAGTGAGTGGGTTTATTAACACACTGAGAGAAGCCAATACAGTCTAGTAATGAGGAAAAAGCAGAGCTAAGGCTGTCATTGTTGACATCAACATGAATATTGAAGTCGCCTACAATAATAACTTTATCTGATTTAAGTACCAAACTCGACAGGAACTCTGAAAATTCAGACAAGAAATCAGAGTATGGACCAGGAGGACAGTACACTACAACAAATAGAATTGGCTTTAATGTTTTCCACCTTGGGTGGGACAAACTAAGAACAAGGCTTACTGTTTTACAAAATAAATTAAAAATGTACTTAAAAATAATACATACCACATGATGAACAGGATCCACCCACTGTTCGTGAAGGAAGATACTTATTGACTGACTGAGATGACTAACACATCATTTCTGAGGTTTGGTATGGCAACCACAATTTTTGATGTGACATTTTCTATTTATGGATAATTTTGTTTTTATTTTTAGTGAAGACGCGGGGTGTCAAGCCTGAATCAGATGCTCACACATAAGCTGCCAGCACCTGAAGTTACTGCAGCCAACACTTCACGTCTTAATCCATGTGATAATCCCAATGCTCACCTGAGGTTCTTCTGTGGGACTGTAATCCTCAGGATTCCCGCAGCAGTCACTGTCAGCAGAGAGGCATCTGCTGCATGACTCAAAGCCAGCATATCATTTCCGTACACCCACTGACTGGTGAGGTGCAACTCCTGTGAGCACGACACTGAATGAAAACAGATGACCATGAGTATGATATTTACAGTCATAACCATCAAGCTGCTCTTATTTTCTCACATTTAGAGTGTGATAAAAACCTGAATCTGTGGTGTTTACAGAGTGACAGTATTTACACAGCATATGTTTTGCTAATTTATACGAACATAAGTGCTGGGTCTATTGAGAGATTGTTGGAATTTATCTGAAAATTGATTTCTGTCGCATATGGTCATTATTTGGCTTGCCTATTTTTTTAAGGGTCTCACGTGCAAAAATAAGCCATAACTGAATGTTTTCTGAAAAGTGAGACCCAGTTGGATGAACAGGATGAACTGCCTCCTCAGTACAATAATACTAATACTAATATTGTGTACAATCAGTAAGGTGTTTGGAGAAATGGTTCCTCAGTAATGGAAGGAGTAATTTCTAAAAGCAGAATTTCATGTTAAATTCACAAGAAACTCCCTCTAGCCATTTTCATGAAATGATTGGAAGCAAGAAAGAAATAAAACCAATTACAGAAAAAAAACTGCACATTACAAAGTTATAGAAGATGTTTCCTTTTTAAAGGTATAGAACAGCAAATATTTATGTTAGTTAAGAGAGAGAATTATCACAATTTTAGAGCATAAATTAAGTAGGTAGGAAGGTAGGTATCTCTAGATGAAGATAAAGTGACTTTATTTCAAGAATATACAGTATGCAAAATGTAGTAAAATAAAACTTTTATAGTGGTTCAAAAAGAAAAACTGTAATCTGTGCTTAAATATCAGAAGAAAGAAAAAATATGTATAAAAACAAGTATTGCTTGAGAGTGAATCAGGAAAAATGATTGGAGCTAAGCCAAAGACAGAAACCACCATATTATGTATACATACAAATGACATGAAACAATGGCTACACTCTTTTACCACATCCATTCAGTTATTATATGAAAAGAATATATTATATTTATATATATTCCCTCTATCTGTCCATATCTCTCTACACTGCAGTTTGTTTTCAAAAATGAATGAGACTCATTTTATTTAACAACCATGTCCTGCCTAACTGAACTTTCAGGCAAGATGTCTGACTTTTTAGGTCAGCTGGAGAACAATTGCTGTAAGTCATGCAGTGAACATGAAATTATGATTAACCGCTGCTTTATTGATCTTGTTGGTTGGTTTGAAGTAAACAGGAGAGGGAGAGAGGAAGTACAGAAGGTTATACAAGTTGCCAGGGTTGCCTTTATGTGATTAGCCATGCAGTAACACGTGAGAGCTTGCTCTGCTGTCCTGGCTGATGGTCAGATGGCTTGCAGTTATTCTGCAGTCAATTCCAAGAATGGGGTGAGTCTCAATAGCTTCCTTAAGATACTGTATCCCAGGGTTTTCAATGCTTCATTGTCCTCTGTGCTGTTCCCAGAGACACACAATGCAGGCAGTGCTCAGTGAAGAGCAATACTTCCACAAACAGATTTACAGGACAGAAAGCAGTGACATTTTTACTGAAACAAAATTGTCTCTGGAAGCAATGTAAATTTAGTTTTATGGTCAAATTTACATACAGTTGCTTTACAAATTGCATAAAAGACATACAATAGAATAAGACAAGATTTCAGAGAGATCACAAAAAAATATGAAAGAGAATACAAACTTTTGAAGAAATATTGCATTTCACAGAACCGACTGAAACGTGAAGATTGCTTTAAACAAAATTAAGAAACAGGATGAACAGGTATGGAAGAACGCAAGTTGTTGCAACAACATGTTGCTGTTCAGAACAATGAACAATGAATAAATGAACAATAAATAACCAAAAAGTGCTTCACAGAATGACATCAAAACAGAAAAATAGACAAAACTTCAGGAAGCTAAAATAATGGCAGTTAACAAGGGTTTGGTATCTTGTTCTCACGCAAATTATTCCAAAATGTAGATACTTTATCAGAGGACATGTTTGTTTTTTTGTTCGTTTGTTTGTTTGTTTTTGTGAACACGTGTGAATTCACAAAGATTTGTTGTTTCACAAAATGTTAAATTTCTGAATCAGTTGACTTGGACATTGTGATTGGACCCCATCGTGGTTTTTTGCTCTCTTCTGTATTTATCCACTGAATTCTCCTCTTCTGACACTGATATCACAAAGCAGAAACAGTTGTATAACTGAAACTCTCTTCTTCCTATCATCCATCTCTGCCAAGTGCACACTGTCCCTCATGACCAGCACGTGGCTCCAATACCATCCAGGGAAAACACATGGGACCCAGGCCACTGACTGCCTGGCCATTGGTTATACACACACAAACACACACACACCTACAGCACCACCTGTCCTCCAGCTTCAGTGTGTAATATTAAGTGCAAATGGAATCAGTGGGAACTAATAATAAGAGCAGTCAGGTGCAACACGTGAACTAGTCTCCTGCTGGCCTTCACACATGCAGCGAGAGGGACGGAGGAGGGGAGGTTGTTGAAGTTGCCATGGTGACTGTGCCAGTTGCATTTACCCCCTCCCCTCTTTGTATACATACACACACACACACACACACACACACGTAACAAAAATACATTTCCTCATTCAGTTTTCTGCTTGACAACATCCTTAAACAATTTGAACAATGACACTGAAATGTTACAGTCTGCACTGATGATGTTCCCATCTCCTTTTGACTACATAGAAAGGTAATTGTATTCACTGTAATAGCCCATAATAATAGCACTCTAGCACAAATCTGGTTTCAGTCTGACATACCTGAGACATTATTTCTTTTTCAGATAAGGAATACATAATGAATGTTTGTTGTTAAATGTTATAATTTCCTTCACATCAGAATAAACGACTGCAATACATGTCACTGCTATAGATACTATATAGATATAGTGTTAGAGTTCATGTCAGTACTAGCTTTTATCAAACAGCAGATGATCTATTGTGTACTTATAGAAGACAAGCATACTAATAGCATACTTTTTTAAAATTTCCTGATTATTCAAACTGTTCAATTATTGTCTTTCTCATCCTCCTAAATGCTGTATTTTCATTAAACTATCCAGACCACACCATGTCTCATCTGTCAACAGGTTTGTAGTTTCTTGCTCCTGCCAATCACCTGTCCCTCATTAATGTAATACCTACTGACAGCAAGAATGATTTAAACAAAATCTCCTGAAATGTACTGTCAGTATTGTGGCATTCAGCAAACAATTTTATTCAGACATAATTCTGCATTTATATCTAGACTTGACTATAGTGGTTAACATGACCCTTCTCTGCACCCTAAAAGCCTTTTGACTGTTTCTGTGTATCAAAGCACACCATGTATTATCACACATGTTAAATACATAACTCACCAGAAATTAAAAAGTGTGATGGGTCCTACAGAGTGTAGTTGTATTGTACATGTTTTATCTATAAGACTTTACACTGCTATAGATAATAAGATAGTTTTGCCATATTATTTGTGTGTCAGGACACAGGATTGCATGCAGAGTGGTTTACATACATGTGTAACATTTGTGTTACATTTTCTTAAAGTTACTCTGTGACCTCTGGTAATTAATTTAGAACAATAAATAATGAGTCAAAGTAATACAGTTATAGTTCAGGTAAGTCTCATATCATCTCAAAAAGCTTTTTGGTGCATATATATAACTAAATATATTCTGAATGCCACATCTATTTGTTTAATGTGAAACTAAATTTGACTTTTGTGTGCTGTATGTAAATTGTGGATTGAGTTTGTTTGTCTGTCTGTGAGTTTATACTAATCCTGTTGAAAAACAGATCTTCATTTTCCTGAGACCGCCCGTTTATATGAAGATAAAATGCAATAAACATCAATGATAAAGACTGCAATAAGTGAAATGATACTGTAGTGGATTCTTCAGTTCATATTATTCACTTTAACCCTTCCAATTATGTAATTAATCCCAATAATGAGACAAATATGGCACTGACACAGTATTTTAACTTGTGTTCTATTTTGATGGGAAATTTATCATGCATAATTTCACTGTTAGCAGTAATTATATGATTAAACTAACAACTGTTGGACTTTATGCATCATGTAAACAACTGAGTGTACCACAAGATGGCAGTGTAAACTTTGGAGATGTCCTGTTGGACACACATCTGGCAGAAGTGATGTTTAATCAAGTTCATGAAGTTGGTCAGATGTAAAAAAAAAAAAAAAGACCTATTCTTTTTTTTTTTTTTTTTTGCTCTAATATTACATATACAGTGGACCAATATATGGATATTACCCTATACATGTTTATTTACAGGGTGACACAGTGGTGCAGTGGTTAGTACTGTCCCCTCACAGCAAGAAGGTTCCGGGCTGACTCTAAATTGCCAGTAGGTGTGAATGTTAGTGTGAATGGTTGTTTGTCTATATATATTGGCCCTGTGATGGGCCAACATATATATATAACCTCTCACCCAATGTCAGCTGGGAAAGGCTCCAGCTCCAGCCCCCCATGACCCATTACAGATAAGCGGTATAGACAATGGATGGATGTTTGTTTACAAATAAAATAAGAAAAGTGCCATAGGAGGTCACTCATAAAGGCATTAGATATAAATATTTTTTTAACTTGATATTGATGTGAACTGTTGCCTCTGTAAACCATGGTCTGACACACTGCTACAGATATTTTGGATTTTCATTTTGGAATTTCACAAACAAACAAATAAATAAATAATAATAATAATAATAAAACATTGTCAAGATTTTGCAAGAAAATTTACATCTATATATTATAGTTGGCTGACAATACTTAAATACTTAATTTTAAAAGGTTAATTTATTCTTTAGATTTTTGAATAATGGGAAATCTTGTAATTCAGACATAATAAATACATAATTGAGTCATCAATCCAACTATTCAGTCTATAACACATAGAATTTGTTTATTTAATGTGTTTAATTCATCAATTCCCCCTTTTTCATTTGCATCATTATTGTTCAAATTCTTGTCATGGACTTAAATTTTATTTGTATTTCCATCACATATGTTTCTTTTCATAATGTCCTTTTCCCCACTAAATATATCTAAATCACCATTATTTTATTCTTGGAATAGTCGTCCCACATGTTGTTTTTGTGCCTAGACCCCTTACATTCTAGATTATGGAGTCATAGGAGTGCCTTAAAATGAATAAATCTGTAATGGAATAAGAAAATAAAAATGAAAATATAAAGCTGAATAAATAAAAGATTATTCTTCTTTTATAAAAGCTTGTTGTTTTATGCATTCCTGTTTATATTATTCTACATTAATTTGTTTGTTTGTTATTCTTTTACCGATTTATTCTTTTTAATGGCACTCCTGTGACTCCATAATCTTTGACCTTCCTGTAAAGTCAAACGACTTAAACTGTTATTTAATTTCAAGCAATAAAATTCCTTAAGTTTTATGGCAACTCGTGGTCTGTTATCGACTGACAAGGATGGCAGACAAGTCGATTATAAGCAGACTCACACTCACAAAACTGCTGAGGTCGATTCTCGGAAAGTGTTGTTGGCAATTAGGCTGTAAAGATTGACTTTGTTCTGCACTGTCATGACTCACTGCATGACTGTGTGCATTAATCGGACACAGTCAGTCATATCTGCTTCTGATGAGTGACTTTGGTTTTCAGGCTGAATGGCTAATTCTCTCACATTATCCAAGTCATGAAAATTACCAGGATGAAACGATGTCATTGTCTTTAACTTAATATAGTGATAGCATTAATTATTTTTTGTATGTTGAGTTGATTTGGCTACCACAGTTAAAAATTGTAGTAAAGCATATAGCATTTTATTTATTGGAGGGCACAATAACACAACTTTTAACAAGATTAGAGACACAGTACTATTAGCTATCCTACCCTTGGTGATATAAACCCTAGTATAACACTGCATATATCCACCCATCAATATTTAGATGACTCACTTTGGTACAAGGAAAGTCAACTTGCTTTACATTAAAATGCATCAGCTCTCAGGTGCATTTGGTATCTTATCATAAATCAATATGAAATTTAATTTATATTAAGTCGCCACAAGAAAATTTTGTCCACACAAGTCAGAAAAAATTTCATCTTCTGTGGCTTCAGGAGCTCCTCAACTATTGTTTTTTTTTAGAGAGGTCAGTTATTATTTGAATGGCCACAAAAGGCCAGTTTGTCAGGAAAACATAAACATGGGTTGGTTTAAGAATTTCCACAAAGAACCTACACTGTTACTTTTCTGGTGGTCTCCACTGACAATAGTGGGCTACATACTGAGGGCTTATCCCTCAGTCTGACAAGTATACTGGGTAATTTGTGAGAGGGACCGGCTACAAGTGGAGGAATGTTATCCTTACAGTTGACAGTGAAGAGGATCCAGGCCAGAGTGACTTTTTAACATTACTGTGGTTGAGTATGAACAGGAAGTTTTTCTGACTGACCTTTGAATCAAAGGAAAGCTCAGGGTGGTG
This sequence comes from Lates japonicus, assembly GCA_033238685.1. Lineage (NCBI taxonomy): Eukaryota > Metazoa > Chordata > Actinopteri > Centropomidae > Lates > Lates japonicus. The sequence continues at coordinate 831,018 of BRZM01000083.1, read as the reverse complement.
ACACACCATAGTTAATTTGCCACCAATCAACACTGCCTGTCAATGGCTGTCAGAGTTAACACTCCATTCCTTCACTTCTGCTGGACGCCACAATGACAACACCTCTGACTCACCTGAAAGAGAGCTTTATTAAGTTAGATGGGATAGCTGGTGGTGATGTGAACTTTACAACAGGCTCAACTGTTCACATTGGCCAGGAGATCCAGAAAAAAACTTGGAGTGACGGTATCAGTTTTCTGTTGGTGTCAGGAAGAAATAAGTTACTATCAGAAGCTTGTTTTTGCCTGATTAAAGGGGCACCGAAGCAATTTCATATTGCACTCCCATGAAGTTGGTAAAATTGTAAGGGATGCACAGAACAACACACTCCACGCGCACCTATTTCAATGTTACACAGAAAAATGCAGCACAAAGCAGTTTGGTCTCCGGTTCGACTCATGTTATTCCTCTGCTGTCTTTCCCTGCATTACTATATCAAATAAAGGCACAAAAATGCCCCAAAATAAAACAAAATAAAAAAGATATTGTGTATGAGATAAATAAATTGCAGTTTTGTAGATTGTCCTCAGTAGTTCAGTCTTACATTGGTCTCCACAGTTAAAGTATTTTCATTTAAGCTGTGAGAGAGGTGCTTCATCAGGCCAGGACAATATTGTGTGTGCGTGAGTTGTTAATTTTTACTGCCTAAACGGGCTCCAAAGATTTGTTTATTGAAAGCACAAATCATGCAGTAGGTTGAATGGGGATTACATTCAAACAGAAGATAAACACCTTTCCTGTATGGATAACGTTGTGCAGCATCTGGGAAAATAATGAAAGAATGCTCTCTAGAGACACGTACACACACAGCACACACACTATTTGCACTTCTTCTTTCACTAATCATCCCAGATTCCCCTTCTGCTGTTTTTGGATCTCAGAAACCATAACTTGGGTCAAAGTGCCCATTTTCGACCATTTAATCCCAGGAACTAAGCAGCAAACTCAATTTAAGAGCTAAATTTTATACACACCTCCTCCCAATTTTATAACATATGAAGATTACATTCAGTAAATTGAGAATTGAAAGCAACAGCCATTTGGGGGCACACATCTTTTTTGTAATGCTGCAAAAGCACAGAACCATGATGATCTTTGTAATTTACTGTTGACTGTAATGTTTGGATGCTTGAAAGACATTCAGAAGTAGAAACTAAGACTAGAAACAACAAAAAGGCAGGGCCTTAATGTGTTAGTCCATAACAGTCAATTGTAAATAATGGAAGAGATACATAAATTTTGCAATTACTGTTCTATTTTCCACTGTATTTACTTTACTGATTACTAGTGCTGATATGATCCATATCTCAATTGTCAGTATCAAATGCAAAATAAAAAAAAACAAATATAAATGTAATATGGAAAACAAAGAACATATTCTTCTATAAACATCTTGTTTTTTTCCACCTGTGAGACTGGGTTTCATCAGAACATTAGGTTTTAGTGGAGTATTCCTATGAGGGACACAGGTGTGGTGATGAGTTTATGAGTGACATCTTAACTACTGGACTTTGTACACGCTAAAACTGGTCAACACATTTTGTCGAACATTTTGTAGAAATACGATCATCCATCCATCCATTATCTATACCGCTTATCTGTTAAGGGTCATGGGGTGCTGGAGCCTATCCCAGCTGTCATTGGGCGAGAGGCAGGGTACACTCTGTATGGATTGCCAGTCCATTGCAGGGCCAACACATATAGACAAACAACCATTCACACTCACATTAAATATGATCATTATTACAGTTAATTATCATAACAGTGGATTTTGGTTTTATCAAATCAAGCCTTTTTTTAATATATATTTGTGATTTAATTAAAAACAAAAAAAATACTCAATAACACTATCATTAGCTTTGTGTGTTCCAGCATGTACAGTGATATTATACAGACAAATGGGAAATCATCAGACACAGAAGATGTCTCATTTTCCTTAGTATTGTTTTTTGTGTCATCCAGCTGCTGCACACAAAGTCCTTTGACTCACACTGACTGAGCTGCATTGGTCACTGTGTGTTAATGGAAAGCATCTGTCTCCCACCAAATATTCAACACGGTGTGGCACAAGCTGCTTCGCTTTTAGCAACTCCACTGCAATGATGATGTGATGCACCCTCACATTTTCACTGTTTTACGTCATGTAATTAAATCAACTCATTGACCTTGCTTGTGACATAATATATAGGTGTTTTCTGTGGAAGCAAATAGCTTGAGTATCCCACACACTTGTGTTAACATCTGCAAAGTTTGCATAGGGCATGTAATGTGCCTGTGAGTAGTGAAGTAAAATTTTTACTGATTTCAAGAAAGGATCATAGCACTGTCATGCCCTCTGACATACCTATCAGAGGCAGAGGAAAAGGCAAATTTGAAATTGGTGCAGCAAAGTGACCTCAGCAGCTGTGCTTTCTCCAGCAAAAACATTGTAATTTGATCACAAATCACTGAGCAGCACTCGAGCTCCATCGACCATGTGAGATGCGACACAGTGGGTCATTTTAAAGGTGAGGTCTGCTGGCAGGGCAAGCTGAGTTATGGGGTTAATAAGGGGAAGAGTATTGATGTTCCTCAACAACAAAGTGATGTTGACTCGCTCATTAATGCCAGGGCTTGATAAACACAACAACAAAAAACAATAAAAAATCAGGAATCCTTTTCCCGTTAAAAGTCAGCTCTGGAGAGGAGGTGGTTGGTTTTCTAGTACCTTTACAAAGGCTAGTCTTTTCCCCACTGACATACATTTAGATTCTTTACCATATAAAGTGTCACAGAGAATGTTAGTTTATTGGATGAAGCTGCTGTTATTCTAATTTTTCTTGTTGTCAACAAAGCCATGAAAAAACCTATCTCTTAATACTTCTAGCCTTCCATATCCTGTCTGTAGCACTCAGCCTCAAGTCCTTCATTCCATCTGAACAAGTAAATCTTTGAAAATGACTCACAGATATAAGGTATCATTTCTCTAAAAAAATAAGTAAAAAATAAAGTAAAATGAAACGTAATTTTCTAAAAAAAAAAAAAAAAAAAACCTGAACACCGTAGATTTGAACAAATGTTGCTCAGTTATGACTAAATTGCACATTACCCCTAATTTTAAAAATTGACAATTTATACAACACACATTTGGTGTTTCGATGAGTATTTCCAGCGACAAACTGTGTATATATGATTGGATCATGGGATTTGTTGACTATTAGAGAAAGACAAAATTTTGCTAGCCTTATCCTCTCAGCAGCAAAACTACCCAAACAGAAAACAAGCTTTCAGCCAGATGCAGAGGATTAATCTGTATTCTGTTTTGCTCATTTTCATCCGTGACACAATAGAGAACATTGTGTTTTTTATTTGCACAATCATATGCAATCAAACAGCAACACTTCTACACTTTAGGAGAATGCCAGGGCAAATCAAACATACATACACACAAACAGGGGCAGCAATCAGGGACTATCCAGTATCAGAGCAGCTGAAAAACCACATAACGTTCATAGTGATGAGGCAGCTGCTTCTACAAACTAATCAGTCCAAAAGGCTGTACTGAAAACCACGAGACTGCAGGACACTTTCCCATCATGCTCTATTGCTGGTGAGTGCATCCCACAGGCAGCAGTGGTACAGACACAGCACATATGTCAACCTATGTATACGACCACAGGGAGATACATTAGGGGTGGCTGGGAAGCTAATGGCCAATTTTTCTTAAGGAATGTATCGCATGCACCATATTGCCCTGAGACACTGACAATGATATTACTGTCACGCATGCTACTATATGTCATCAGATGGAGCTGGAAAGGGGAAAAAGGGGGACAAGTGTTCGGCTTCTTCATATTGCAGCTGAAGGTTACTCAGATCTATTTTTCTTTTCTTTTGATGAACATGCGCAGAAAGCTGTAGAGCTGTATCTTTTAATTCTTATCTACACAACATGAAAAAGAGGTGAAAAATGATATCCTTAAGTGAAGCAGGGAATTCCTCTGGTAGAGACAAATGGCCAACAGTTTGCCTTGAGTTGTCTGCAGGTGTGAATTTCGGATTCACTCCAGCCCAGCACCAAGATAGATGTTTTCAAATATTGCACATCATGACTTTAAAGGTACCCTGTGGAATTTTTGACCACTGGTATGGCACAATGTTTTTATATTTCGGTCCCAATTTGTTTGTAAGGTTCACAGTCAATTCAATTCAATTTTATTTATATAGCACCAAATCACAACAAAAGTCATCTCAAGGCACTTTTCATATAGAGCAGGTCTAGACCATACTCACAGAGAGAGACCCAACAATCCTTTTAAGAGGCAGAAACCTTGAGCAGAACCGTACTCAGGGTGGGCGGCCATCTGCCTCGACCGGTTGGGGGTAGAGAATAGTGAGAGAAGAACATAGCATAACACGGGTTCCATGTAAAAAATGCAAGGTGATACCAATAATACAGTAGTAGTAATGATAGTCGTGATAATTAAAGTATTAACTGCTAATGTAACAATAAAACTAATAGCAGTACAAGTAATTTCTAATTATAGTAGCAGGTGTTGAGTGGAGTTGTAGGAGCAGCAGGAGACTTGTCATCACAGATCAGACTCTACAGCTCCAGAGGCAGAAATACCTGCAGAAAGAGACAGAAGAGGAGAGAGAGACGGAAGAGCACAATACTACGGGAAAGGGAAGATATAGAGTTAGTAACATGTGACATGGGATATGAATCCATACTCAGTGGAGAGAGAGGGAGAGAGAGAAAGAGAGAGAGAAGCTCAGTGCATCATGGGAGATCTCCCGGCAGTCTAGGCCTAAAGTAGCATAACTAAGGGATGGTTCAAGCCTGAGCCAATCCTAACTATAAGCTTTGTCAAAGAGGAAAGTTTTAAGCCGACTCTTAAAGGTACAGAGGGTGTCTGCCTTGCTTGTCATCCAAGTCTTAATGTCCCTAAGGCAAGCCTGGAGTTTGGCTAACTGATTGGTTTCGTTAGGCTTCATTGACAGATAAAGCTAAATTGGTCCAAGCACTGACCCTTGTTGAACTCCATGTCTAACTTTTGTGTACATGGAGGAATTGTTGTTAACATGTATAAACTGAAGCCTATCAGATAGATAGGACTTAAATCAGTTTAGTGCAGTTCCTTTAATCCCAATTAAGTGTTCCAGTCTCTGTAAAAGGATGTGATGGTCAATTGTATCAAAAGCAGCACTGAGATCTAACAAGACAAGTACAGAAACAAGTCCGTTGTCTGATGCAGTTAGGAGATTGTTTGTAAGTGCTGTCTCAGTGCTGTGATACAACCTAAATCCTGACTGAAAACCCTCAAATAAACTATTGTCTTGTAGAAAGTCACTCGACTGTTTTGCAACTTCTTCCTCCAGGATCTTAGAAAGAAAGGGGAGGTTAGATATAGGTCTGTAGTTGGCTAATATGTCTGGATCAAGAATGGGCTTTTTTATACGACTACAGCACATAGCCTGTTATGAAGGACAGATTTAACATATCTAATACAGAGCTGCAAATTAAGGGCAGAACTTCCTTAAGCAGCCTAGTTGGGATGGGGTCTAAGAGACAGGTTGAAGGTTTAGATGCTGAAATAACTGATGTGAGCTGGGAGAGGTCGATGGGAGCAAAAGAGTCAAGGTTTTTGCCATTGGTTTCATGCAAATCCAATGTGCCAACAAAGGCTGCGAAGGAGAAGACTGTTAAGAAGAAAACCAGAATGTTAACTATGCATGTTGTGACATATGTTAAATATTGTCTTTGCAAATGTTTTATGTGGAGGGAAATGCACTCAATGTGCATTCTGGAGAGGAATGCAAATGTAAACATAACTTTTGTTACCTAGAGTATGTAACTTTTTCTGATATTTGTATTTGAAATATGCTCAAAAACATATCTTAATGTGTTGAGGTGCTGTTGAGGTTTTCTGTAACTGAGACGCAGTGAACATACAGTGATATACCCTTCTAAAGTTTTTTGAGTGGGCCTCGTCCTTCTTACCAATCAGAGAAAGCTAAAGTCAGGAGTCAGAGCTCATGTCTGTCAATCAGTACGTGATTGTGCTTACTAGTGTACTGTTCCCATACCTGATTCCCACATCGGTTGAAACACAGAACACAATGAAGATGTAGGTGAAGGGCTGGGTGGACTGTAAAGGAGCAGGGAGAGGGAGGGGTGGTGTGGTTTGTCTTTGAGGCTGATGCTAACCAGACCCAAAATCTAACCTTTCGAGAACTTGCATATTGTAGCTTTAAAAGAAATCTCCTTCGGGCATCTTTTAATATCAAAAACGTGAACACTTGAACTTTGTCGATAACAGTTTATCCTCAGTGGTGACTTCATACTGCACTAGTGTGAGAAAGAGCCCTTCACACCTCTAAATCAACACCAGCATCTCCTATTTCCTATTTTTATTTTAATAGGTCTTGCAGTAACTGCCAGTGGTTGGGAAAACAATCAGAGTACCTACTTTGTCTGAGCCAGAGCCAGAATCTATTCCAAACTAAAATGGCAACAATGAGACTGACTCAGCCAACAACTTGTAAGCCATCTTACAGAAATAACAACTCCTAAATAATCACATTTCTTCCATGGCCATGACATATATTATCTGCTCCTAGCAAGAGCTACAGCAGCATTTATGTCACCTAAAATAACGTGAAAGACAAATCAGTCTTCATTGATTGTTTAAGGCAAAATAACCCAGATCCCAAGCAGAAAACGGCTAACATGACCCAGAGCTGTGTAAGCCTTGTTGTCAAACACATATTTTCTGGAAAGATGATGATCATCACCACTCCCAATATCTAACCTTCAAAATGTTTCTCAGAAAACCTTTGGGTGAGGTGACAGACTTTTCATAATAAAAAAACCTACAACAATCATCAAAAATATTACATCTATGCAGCAATTCGGAGCTGAGCATGAAGGCCTGTGGTGTGATTGTGGCCTTTTTGTCAGTCTCTTTGACAGGGTGAAATCAGTGAGTGCCTCTGTGGGACTTAATGAAACACGTCACTGTTCACACGCAGAGACATGTGTGACAGAAGAAGTTGTGAGAACTGAACTTGAGAGCTTCACTAAATGGCTACCATAAGGAGGTTCATTGTTTGTTTTTTGTTTTTTTGTTTTGTTTTTTCTCCAGTGCAGCAGTAAGACACAGTGCTGGTGTTGAACACGCCTGCCACCATCATGAAATATCAAAGTCACATTATGAAAATGGAGGAGCAGCTTTTGTTTGTTTTGTTATGAATTTAGGAGAAGAGTAATTTCAGAAGCATTTCTTCAGCCATTATACCACCACCCGCTGACTCATATTAAGCCCATTGGACAGGATTAATTAAGATGTGGGATTAATCAAGATAAATGCTAAAAACAGCCTGAGGGTGAAGCTTCTCATTAAACAGCCAACACTGTTTCGGACATGTCTCTATCTAGCTGACAGCAGCCCAACTCAGCAGGTCACACTACAGCAGGATTAGTCTGACTTGCACGTCTCATTATTATTATTACATTTACATCACAGATCATCCACTTACCTGAGTTCACAGGCATGAACTGATGTTGATACTAGATGAGGAGTCACAGTATCACTAGTATCGCAGTTATTACAATTACTCCTGAGAGGGACATCTACCAAATATAATAACAATCAATCCAATAATTCTTGAGATATTTCAGCATGGTCCAAAGTGGTGGACTGGCCAACAGGCCAAAAAAAAAAAATCTACACTGCCATCCCTAACGCAACATCACTTGTATGGCTAAAGCTCAGAAGGTTGTTCATCTACATTTACTGTGGTTTTGAAGGCATTTCTACACTCCTCTAACCATCTAGATGAAAAATGTCTACTGCTCTGTAATAAAGATTTTTTAACCTGTTTGGTACTGATCCTAATCCAAAATAGCCATAATAACATATTTCCTTGCTTGATTTGTACAACAAATGGAAATATCAATGTTGTATTGAGTTTAAGAATATATAATAAAGTTTTGAGTAACAAACATCTAAATATGGGAGGCAATGTGGTGCAGTGGTTAGTGGCCTCATAGATTCAAACCCTGGTTTGCCTTTTCTGTGTGGAGTTTACATTTCTCCCTGTTCTTGCGTGGGTTCTCTCCAGGTACTTTGGCTTTCTCCCACAGTCCAAAGACATGCAGGCTAGGTAAATTGGTGACTTTAAATTACCTGTAGGTCTGAATGTGAGTGTGAATGGTTGTTTGTCTATATATGTTGGCCCTGCAATAGACTGGCAATCAGTTCAAGGTACACTCTGTTGCACCCCTCATGATATTTCATGATTTGGTGGCAGGCGTGTTCAACACCAGCACTGTGTCTTACTGCTGCACTGGAGAAAAAAAAAGAAAACAAAAACAAAAACAATGAAGGCCTCTCGCCTGGTGTCAGCTGGGATAGGCTCCAGCCCTCCTGCAACCCTTATAAGCAGTATAGCTAATGGATGGATATATAATCATATAAAACTAATAATCAAACTGCTGTAATACACACTTCAAAGAACAATAAATGCCTTGATTTTCCAGTCAGGAACGTCACTATTCCTCATAATTCACGTCGCACACTTGGATTTGTAACCCTGTGGTTGTGAAAGTACCAGGGCATAGAGAATCTCCATGTTTCAAAATAAGAAATGGAATAAGAGGCTCCTCCAGCTGCTCCTTTGTGGCTCGATTATTCTTATTTCCTTTGTTTTTGTGCAGGCCAATCACACAAGATGGACTGTGATTGCCAGATCTCCAAATGCACTGCACACTGGGAAGATTCAAGAGTCAACAGTCTTAGAGTTTATTGCTTTTCTTTTCTTTTTTTTTAATCTCTGCCACATGACAGGGTGGCTGCCTCAATCAGTCTGCTGAATAGCTCCTAGTTTACAGATGTGGTTGACTTGAATGTATTACTTGTTATTCACAGCAAATTTATGCAAAGTGAAATAAAACCAATAGTATAAATAGACAAGATGAACTGACTCTTTAAAAAAGAAACAAAAACAAAATACATACACAGTAAATGAGCTTCAATTAAAGGTAATATTTTTCCATATGTAGATTTAAAATCCTTTTTTATTTCTTTAATACAAAAAGTATTGGAACAAGAATATTTTTAATCCTTGTGAAAATTTGAGTGATAAAACTATATATAATTTATTTGCCTTTTTAATTTGTTCATTAAAATGTATTAACATTTAATTTATTGTCACAATCATCTTTCACCAAAACACACCACAATGCAGCGCAGTGAGCTGCATGACATTGTGTGACAATGGTGAGTTACCTTTACTCTTCCTGGAAAGGTCAGATTTTGATGTAAAATCAAGTGTCAGCAAAATGTCATTACCAAGTTTAATGTGAACACCAGTCTGGCTCTGTCTCCAGTCTACCTGATCAGAGCAGTTAATCCCTGAACAGAACATACAGTGTCTACATCAGAGCACAACCTGACAACAGATCTGTTACTTGATCAGTTAAATAAATCAACAGCCAGTCAGGCTTTGGACAAACTGTCTGACTCACATATGCAGCAGAGGAAACCTTCTGTTGTCCTACAACTAGAATGGTATCATTCTTTACCTTACATCAATTCACATATCAGGGACAATGCACACTAACTGATGAATCATTACGATGGAAATGTGCTTATTTTAATCTGGTAATTAGGTGGGGGGAAAAGCAAGAGGCAAACAAAATAAACATTAAAGCACTTATCTCATATCTTGAGTTCATATTACTTTAATCAATCCACACAAAGTTCAAAAACCAGGATGATTAAACTTCATTGCTGTTGTAGTGTTATTGGGGCCTTAAGAACCTGTTGTTGCAACACTACTGGTAAAAAAGCTGCAGAGGCAAAAATACACATGTGTGAAGAATTTGGGCAGGCCATGGAGAGGGACTTTCAGTAAAACATATTTACCAGAAGCTCTGTTAAACTATGAGATGACTCAGGAAGGAGAGCAAGGTTCCTGCCTTCCCAGACTATAACTGAGGGTGTTCAAAATTTCACTGTGGCAAGTTAACAGAGGAAGATAAGATTCACACTTAGATGCTAAAACCACTGTATTGTTGGACTGCCTTAGATAAAACACCTCTTCACAGGCAGATGTTCTGGTAGTTTCCTGTGAGCATGCAGACAGGAGTGGTGTTAAATGTTTTGACATACTGGAGAATATGTGCCAATTATCTTGTTAAGGCAAAAAAACAGATAAGATTAAAAAAAAACAGATAAGATAACATGTTACAAAAGTTTGTTTCCTTTCAGTATAAAATCAACACATGATCTTACAATAATGGACTTTACTAAAAGAAACAGCAACAACAGCCAATTTTGGCACACTCTCATAATATACATACAATGTTGCCCTCAGGTTAGAATCCTGTGTCACAGCTCTGTTTTAAATCTACCAAATAGGTAGCAAGCTGATACTCAGAGCAGTGACAATGAATATTGTCACATTGTCAGCAGGTCAAACCAAGGCAAGTGAGCCACCCCTAATGTCTGGACCATGCAGGCAACATATAATTCAGATATACTGACTGACATTTATCAGCTTTAACAAAAATCTACTAGAGCACAATGGGGCTTTCATGTTTCATATTTTTTAAAAATGGTATCTTGCTTGATTTGCTATTACCCTTAGCATCATTTGACACATTAGTAGAGAAAAGACATTGTGGAGGGCAGAATCTCTATGAATATTATTCCTGTAACCCTTTTTGCCTGAGTCACAACTAATAAAGTCTGTCATGCCATGGAATTTGTAAGCGCTAAACACAGGAGAATGGACTTGCTTGAGGTTCTTGAGGACGTTTCACCTGTTGTCCAAAAGGCCTCTTCAGTCCTGAAGAAAATTTTTTGAGAGGTTTCTGTAGATTTGTTAGATGCATGCTGTGAATCTCCTATTCTTGATTCAGATCTTGACACAAGGCAGGTTGATGGTGTTGTCATCAAATTCTGACCCTACCATCTGTGCCTCAGTAGAAATCTAGATTTATCAGACAAAGCTAAGTTTTTCCTGAACCTGAGAAAAAGTTGTTGTAGTTGTTGTAGCCCTTCCACCTCAAGGTTCAATGCGTTGTGCATTCTGAGATGTTTTTCTGCTCATCACAGTTGTAAAGAGTGGTTATCTGAGTTACCCTAGTCCTTCTGTCAGATCCAACAACTCTAGCCATTCTCATCAATAAGACATTTCCATCTGCTCACTGGACGTTTTGTTTTTTGCTCCATTTTGAGACTGTTGTGGGTGAAAATCCCTGTTTCCTTGAAGTTTCAGAAATCCTCAAACCAGCCCATCTGTCAGCAAACATCATGCCACAGTCAAAGTCACTGAGATCACATCTTTTTTCTCTATTCTGGTGTTTGATGTGAACATTAACTGAAGCTCCTGACACAATTTTATACATTGCACTGCTGTTACATGATTGGCGGATAACAGCATGAATTAACAGGTGTACAGGTGTTCATAATAAGCTGTTCCGTCAGTACGTGTGGTGGCAAGAGTAGTAGTTTGTTTGTGTCATCACTTTACAATTGCCCAGCCAACATGAAGATTATCAGAACACAGTGAAATGTGCCAAAAATATTTTTTTAAAATAGGCAAACAAGGACTTTGTCTTCTCTTCTACTAAATCCATCAAAAATGTAGCCTCCCTCCTAAACCACAACTCATGTTACTTCAAATTATCAACTAGAGAGTCAGCAGAGATGAGAGGCATTTTACAAGTGAGTGCAGCCCTTACATCATCATATAATGGTCAATCAAACATAAAATGGACCTCATCCTCCTGCCTAAATAACACAATAAGCCTTTTATCATTTCAGTATTTAAAGTACATGAACATAACTGTGCAGATCACTTCCTCTTGCCTTAATTTCTCCTTCACATAATGCCCTACACTATAAATGTGTGCATGTGTGTGTCTTTTTTAATGAGACAACATGTGTAATTTAGGCCTGTATACATTAGCAGACCATATTCCCTTGTACATAAAGAATAATTCACAGTGAGTGATACAATTATTATCATTATTATTATTATTATTATTATTACCCGTTTTCAAAAATGAGATATAATCTATAAAAATCAAGAAGTTCCCACTCAACCACCACCTTTCTCACAACTTTTAATGTAGTCCACCAGCTGCTTTTCATCAGGCATATCATCCATTTCCCATTCAAGGTAATAGATATTCCAGTCATATTATAAAAACCTGACGTCACCACACAGGTTACATCAGTTGCGTTAATAAAAAAAAAAACAGTATTCCCAGTACAATAGTATTCCCAGAAAATCGTTTGTGAGTGTGCGTGTGGGGAGAGAGAGAGTAATGAGGAGATGCAGGGTGCGTTGGATTTGCGCAAGTGTGCTGATGACCGGGTCGGTGTGATTGGTCACCTCTACGTATGAGAGGATGCCCGTCTGCCAGCAAAGTTGTGTGCTTTTAAACTGCGGCGGGCAGAGGGCACGGGATTCAGACCACACAGCTGTTGGGGATCGAGATCAACGAGCTGAGCCGAACCGAACCTGAACCGAGCAGACCAGTGCGCACCACAAGACAGAACCTCTCCAAAATAGCGCACAAATAGCCTACAAAGGGGAAGAGGAGTGAGGGACACACAGAGACATGACTCTGCCAACTGTGCGACAACTTTTTCTCTTATGTTTATTCTGGCTTCTTGGATGTTGGAGCACAACAGGTGGGTAATCATTTTTAAACTGACTGATTGAAATTGATTGATTTTATAACAACAAGGACATACTCACTATATCTAATGTACAAATGTACCTTAAACTACGTGGTTGAAAAAATACTAACTAGACCTTTACCACCTTGTTTTTGGGTTGGATTTTGTTTAAAACATCTCGTAGACTAATCCCGGGATGCACAAAGGATGCAAAATTACAGCTCATTATACAAAAAAAAAAAAAAAATTACAGCTCAAATCTATCATAGTGATGGTAAGAGATAAAATACCATTAAGTATGATAAAGTTCAGTTAAAAGTGGTGTATGTGGCATAGATAAGCAGAAAGCAACAAATAAGGAGAATTACTGGTCAGTTAAAGAGAACTGATTGGTGTATATTGTCTTCAAGGACACAGTATATAGTGCTCTGTTTGATCATTTAAAAAGCTATGACAAAACAATGCTGGAAGAGAATATACATATAACAAGACATTCTTAATAATGGCTCACAGCTGGCCAGTAAAGCATTAATAAATAATTTCATAACCACTACCACATAGAAACCTTTCATAAAATATGATTTGTCAGAGAAAAGAATTAGAAGAAAACGTGTTCAAATTCTTTATAATCTTTTGAAATATAAAAGTAAATACCTCAATGCAAAATATACTTGGTTAGTCTCAGTGACAGTGCTTTATTAAACATTCAAAAGTACTCACTATGCAAAATGGCTTATTCTAGAATTAGTTATCAATTAATTTTTAATTACTTCATTCGCTGTAGTGTCGTTAATCAATTAAGGTGATCATTTATTCATATATAAAATGTGAATCAACAAAATAACCATTAACTATAGCTTTCAAATGGAGTAAAAAGTACAATATCTCCCCTTGAAATTAAGTAGAATTGAAATCTGAGGTAGTATAAAATCAAAATCCTCAAATAGTGTACAAGCATCTTAAAACTATGTTATATATTAGATATTTAAATACAGTAAATGTATTTAGTTTCTTTCCATCACTGAGTAGCACCAAGTAACTTAATAACAACTAGAAAATCCTCATTTCACTGAACTATTCTGGTTAAAAGTTTGTGCTATGCTACATATCTGACCACACCTACAGCAACACTGACTTCATGATGTACTAAACACATCCTCCTGAGAGCACAATAACATTACTTTAGCAAGGTGAAACTTTCAACCACTGTAGGTCAACCAAAACAAGACTTTCAGCTGGTGTACCAATATACCATATACATTTGGATTCAAGACTATTATTACCAAACAACTTTCTGCAGAAAGCCTCTGTATTTTCATTAAAATGTATTTTCTTATCTCCGATTGTGGAGCAGAAGCAGGTACTGTAGATGCACACATAAATGGCTGCATCATTGAATCGCTGTAAATTTAACACTGGACCAAATCTTGTCAGTTCTTATAAGAATATTGTAAAAATAGTTTTAAAGAACTTAAAGATAAAATTAAGTACAATAAAATCACTATTAAATTACTATTGTAGACCACAAACATACTTAGAGTCCTATAGAATTACTATGGCATTCGTGTACAATGTATTTGTTATTTTAATGGGAATGATGTTTGTGTCAGAAAAACTGAAATGCATTCCAGTATGACTGAAAATATTCCTCATGTGTGCTCTTTATCCAGATGCCAGTCCTTACGATCAGTGGGAAGATGGCATAGAGTTAAGAAAGGTAATGAAATATATTTTTATTTTACATTCATCCACACTCAAATCATCCCTATATCATCGCCATTTTCCATGACCTCCGTATGATGAATTATTTTCAGGCTTTGAGAAAAGAAAGGGATGTTATTTCAAAGTTGCAAAGAAAATAGAGAGGCAGTCAGAAGAGGTGTGGTGGTTGTAGAGTCTTCGCTTTAATCATTAATCAACAGCTCTGCCACAACTCTGTTTCTTCTCAGTGTCTGCACAGGCTCATGTGATTATCACCACCAATGGTCTGTTTGAAGGACAACAGAAAGTATTATGGTACCAAAGAATGAGTCCATAGATGCAAGTGATCTGCAATTACATCCAAATACTGATTGCAAAGAGCAGTTGTGTGAGAGAAATTAAATGGGACTGACTGTAAGGTTTGGTAAACCTACAGTTTTTCTAATGAATTTAAATTCCAGACAGGCTGTACCTATTAGGAAAAATTACATCTCTTTTTTTTCTCCTGGAAAAAAAGAGATTTAATGTTGCAATCCATTGTTAACTTGCAGTGATTTATGTTGCTTGTCTGCAGGTGCGCAGCATCCAAAGTGATGATTTCAATGACATTTTGTGGAGAGACCAGGATGAGGTGGGTGAAAAGTAAACACAAAAAAACTTTAAGATCACTTTAAAATTACATAACATTTAAGGTACATAATATTATACATAATATACAGTATTTTCAACATTTCAGTTAAATGCAAATGCAACACTGTGGTGCATAGAGATGGTTGTTCACCTCTATTCCATAGCAGTAGTACTGCTTATTAAAGTTTCAAATAATGAAGTTCTACATTTTCCGTCAGTCCTATTACTGACAGTCTGCTCAGTGATGGTCTGGTGGTCTGTCTGCCAGGTCTGTGAAAATGTGATACTGAAGCTTTTTGCACATTAATTGGCTTAAGCAAAATACAGAGAGCAAGCTGAGGAAGAGAAAACACTGTGGTGTGGTACAGTGATATATGAATAGCTGTGATGGTATACGGAAAGCTGAAAACTGGGGTTACTTAAAAATAATTAACTGAATGTGTTGTCCCTTTTGCAGCCATCTCAGCTACTGATATCATGAACCTCATCACAGCAGAAAAATTTTTTAAAAAATAACTATACAGCTTCTGACAGAAATCTTGGGAAAAAAGTATCTTAAATGTCTAGCAAATTCAGTAAGGACATTTTCTTCACAGTTTTAAACCTTTGAAATTCTGTACAGAACAAAAACTAAACTAGGATTATGGCCTCAAAAATGACATCTTGTCTCTGATTTTGAGCAACTTGCTTCTTTTTTGCTTCTTAGAGAAAAGATTTATTGGTTGTTGCGTTCCAATAAAATTAGTTTGTGCCACTCCTCTGTATTTTGTTTTTTATGTGACAAGAATGAATGTTAACAGTTACATTTTGACAGTAGTGAGAGTAACAGTGTAAGTGGACAGTGTTGTGATGCAACAATCAGGAAGATCCAGTATCTAACGGTTATTTTTACATGTTTCTTCTGTTATCAATTTGAAATTGTGTTTCCCCACAGGAACAAGTCAAGAATGTTTTCAAAAGAGTAAGTTTCCCTCCCTAGCAGTGTTTTTTTTTTTTTTTTTTAATTCCTGATATTGTTCAGCAGCAGCTCACTGACTTTGAATTTCTCCTTTTTTTTCAGTTCCTGTTTCATTACTCCAAAGCACGGAACTCTGTTGGAGCTGTACAGCAAGAGGTGAGCAGAAGAGCAAGCCACTGTCGTCTTTTTAATTCATAATGTCTTATGAGTTGAAAGAGTTATTGTTTTCAGTTAATGTCATCAATTCCAAGATGGTGATCAAAATCTCACGATATGATAATACCTCGATAACAAGTCCATGATACAATATTTATTGCAATTTTTGAAAAAAAAAAAAAGGCAAATGAAGACTTGGAAAATTCTCTATATTGAACAATGAACGAGGCATTAATTTTTAAGTTTAAAAAACAGTAAACTGGATTATAAAGTACAAAAAAATCGCCAGTCGGATTATAAAAATACAAAAAAAAAAGTCACTCGGATAATAAAGTGCAAGTCAGTCGTATTCCCCGACGTGTAGGTAACCGCAAGCTGGTTATGTCTGCATATTGTTTTTTGGCTGTTGCCTTTTCTCCTTCCTCATTCTTCTCCTCATGACTGCTTCTACACGTCACATCTAAAAGACGCTGGAGCATCCACAATTTCAAAGGCTTCGTCTCGCTATTCCCTGCCCTGTTCTCCCTCATCTCCAACACCGGCGTTCGCCAGCTGTAGATTTGAAGAGGGAGTCAGCGGAGCGCAAAGGATGATGGGCACGCATAGGACGATGGTCTCTGTATTTCGCTTTGCTGTACTCCACCGCGGCCATAGAACTAGTTTTGCCCAGAGGACCTAGTGTTTGTTACCGTCCAGGTCCACGACGGTACCGAGACACTTATGTCATCGTGGTATTGTGAAATTGATGATACCGTTACATCCCTACTTAATCCTAACGTAATGTTTTAATCAGTGCCCGTGTGAATCCAAACACAGCCTCAAAACTGATAAAACTTTCAGTTCATTGTCAGTTCAGGGTCGTCATTGAGATAACTTTTCTCTTTCCTCCTCCAGTCTCACTCAGCTCACCCTCTCATGCGACTTTTGCCCAAGCTTTCCCAGAGGAGAAAGAAGGTGCTACTTTTGGTGAGAAAACTAAAGATAGATATAATGTATTTCAATTGTCAGCTGAATGTTTTTAGAAGATCAAGATATACTGTGTCAGTTTTTATAGAAGATGAGGGCTAAGACCCCCCCACAGGGGCATGCAAAAAGACTGAAGAGGATGCACACAAGCATCAGGGGTGTCAAAACCACAAACACTGAGAAAGTACCACAGGAACCCAGAGGAAACTCCTATTTAAGCCATATGTCTAGGCAGGAAGTTTAAATTTTCAAGTTGTCTCAATTCACACATAGGAAAGTTCCTTTTTTAAGTACCTTGTTTTGGGCATGTTTGAGAACAGTGGCTCCAAACCTGATTAGCTGGTGACACCTTAAAATGAAGCAGCATCTGAGGCAAAATTATCCAGTATTTAAAAGAGTCATTCAACATTTTGAGATGTACACTTGACTCTCATTACGGATTTTGTGGTAGGCTTACCTTTTTTCAACCTTTGAATAGTCAGGGTAACTGATTGCCCCTACTTCTAGTCTTTGTGCTAAGATATGTTAACAATCTTCTGGCTGTGGCTTCAGATTTATCAGATATGAGAGTAACTCATCTGCCAGATAGCAAAATATCAAATTCTCAATGTGGTGCATTATTTTATTCCCAAGAAAAAAGCAAAAATTACAGAGAAGTAGAAGGAGATGTCTCAGAAAAAGAATCTAAATTTGAGAAGCAGGACATAAGCCCTTCCATTAATCATGTTTTAACCCTTTGGAGAGTGAACAGACAACACCATGAAGAAGAAATAAAGACACTCTCTACTATTTTTCTTAAGACCTTCTCAAGAAGCTTCCTTGTCAGGTACCAAAGAAGTAGTGCAACAGTGATTAAGAAGGAGCCAACAGAAATCACATTAAACGATCAGTGGTCAGGTTCGATTTACTGCTGACACTGACTTTTCTCTCTGTCTGTCTTGCTAATGAAACAGAAGATTTGAGGGCTGCCAAAGGGGGTGTTGTAAAAGAGAAATCTAAAAAAAAAACAAAGGAAATCAGATCTAACAGAAGAAGAGCAGCAGGCAGCTTCTCCTGCGGACATCATCCAACATCAACCGATGGAGCGACGCACAGCATCTCCAACATGTCTCCTCAGACAGAAACATGACTTTGTTAATGGAAAATAAATTGTTGTATAGATGGAAAAAAATATCTAACAGCACTGTCATGGCTGCCATGTGTCTTCCTGCTTCCAAATGTCAATCAGTGTTGTCAACGTGAAATGTACCCAAGCACAAATTTGGCATGTTGCACTATTACACAAGAAAGGGGTGTCGAAATACAAACAAAATACTCAAAATAAGCTCTTTAGCAAGCCTTTTATACTCAACAGTGAGACAGATTCCAAAAAAACTAGCATTTAGATAAAAAACTGGAGAATTTTTGTGGCAAAGAGGTGAACTCACATTTAATTTAACTTAAATGTACATGTACATTTTGTGACATAATTATTATGAAACGTAATAAAAAAGTTAAAATTTGTCTTCGATGCTTTTGTAAAGATTAAGGTAATGGATATGGGTGTTCAAATTATGAAAAGGCTGACAGTGCTGTTTTCTCCACTTTCCCTCGAAGATGCACAGGGTGGTTCAACAACAAGGTCACAAACTTTCCTCAAGCAGGACTGAGCCCTGCATAAGAGTGCCACCTACATGGTTGGAATATGAAATGTACTTGCATACAAAAGGAGATGCATCATCAAATGTTTCAGGGTCCTCTGAGTGTTTCCCACATAGCAGCCACATTATCTTTCTGGTTTGGCTTCTAATAGTCCTCGTCCTCAGAGTCACTGTCCTTTCGTGTAGGGAGTGAACATCTGATCGATGACAGTAGCTTGTCTTCAATTTGCTTCTTAGGGTTTTCCTCTAGATCTGTCTTTACTGCCCCGGTCTCTGATAACCTCCACTCCAGCTCTGGGAGAGAGACAACAGAAGTTAAAAACCTAATACATGGGATGTGGCTGTCTATTCAGAATCCAGGGTTTAATTTTAAAGTGAGCAACTTTCATCCTACCTTCAACTTTGAGGTTCATGCCCCCAAAGACCAGGGGTCCGATGAACTGGGCCTTCATCTCACCCTCAAAATAGACAAAGATGGTGGGCAGGTTGTGGTCGGGGTAGTTGGGGATGCAGGTGGTGGAGATGGACTTGAGGAACTTGGTCTGGGGGAACTTCCTGGCCAAGGTGCTCAGGTGCTGGTTGATCAGGGTACACAGAGGGATGCTGAGAAACAACATGAATGGAGAGGAAGGGTAGACAGACCTGTTAGTGCTGCACTATCTGTTTGCATTGTGAAGGTTAGAAGAAAATAGTGAAATGTTCCAATCACAACAGAGGTTCTCAGAGGCAGAGGTGATGTCTTTAAGTCCAAAACAAAAAATATTAAATTTACAATAATATTTAAAAAAGACAAAAAAGTGGGAAAAACCAGAGAATGTTTGACATTTGTTTGACCAATGACAATTACTGGAATCAAAGCTGTTGCCAACTTTCTCTCTTGACTTATATTTTAACACCTAAAGAGCACAAAAAATGTATTTCATTTTATTTTTGCATAATGGAAAACAAATGTGACTTAAGTTTTCAAAGTAGACTAGTTTGAGTTATTGCCCTGCTAACATTTTAACTGATTTAACCAATAAAATACACCATACATACATAACATTACTACTCATTGAAAACCTGACATATTAAAAATGTTGACTTAGAAGCCCTGATAGATAGATAGATAGATAGATAGATAGATGGATAGATAGATAGATAGATAGATAGATAGCAGTGCACCGTCACATTGTGCTGGAGTTGAGCTCGAAGAAAATTAAGTGCACCCCTGGCCATATTTAAGTGACCACTTCAGCTTCAAGTGCAAGAAAGGCAACAGCTTTATTCTGCAGTATAAGCTGTGTTTGCCCAGAGGGACCAAACTGGCAGCTTGCAGAGGTAAGTTATCGTTGCCTTGTTAGTTGGTTTTCATAGTTTAGCTCATAAGAGCCTTGCTCAAATTAGGCAAAAAGACACTGGTGCATAACATTTCTAATGTTGGTTGGCTCTAGCAACCTGCTAGTAACTAGCTAGCGAGTTATCAGTTATGCTAGCGCTCTGTTAGCCTCCCTGATGTGATCAAAAACAGATGTCAAATCCATAAGTGGACTGTATCAGGTGTATTTTATGGATGTACATCCAATAGGCTATAAAATAAGCTTAACATCGATTCACTGAGGATAAACAGAAATCTGTTTAGGTCTTTTAGACCAGGTAAACTTAAATTCACATAAACTAACAATTGGCTTGATGGCAGGTCTATAATTAGTCTATGGAAATTATGTTGGAAAGAAATGATGTCCCATTAAAATTACCACCTGTTTGAATGTAAATAGGGATACAACTTCATATACAGTCTTAAAAATTAACAACAATGTTAATGGTAAAGTGACAGTTGTTTCAAAGTGGTATTGTTTAGGTAGGCTACTTATCTAGTCAGTGTAGTAGTGAATGAATGAGTAGTGAACTATCCATTTAATAGGAATGATGTTTACTAAAGTATAGGCTTATCATCCACTATTTTAATAGTCATGATTATATCTTCAGGCATCTCTGAGAGATGTAATGATGACATGTAAAAGATGTGATGTGAGTAGAAAACCTTTTATCTATGAATATAAATATTTAAAATTCAGTGGGTTTAATGTTTAATGAATATAAGACTTATTTACTGATGAAAACATTTTGTTTACAGAGGAAACACCCATCAAAGCTGAAGGCCCTCAGTGCCTTTGTGGCAACACGGAAGCGGACCATGGAACTACCTAAAACCCCAAGCAAGCAAGCAGAAATAAATGATATAATGTCAGTGGGTGCAAACAGAAATGCAATTAAAAAAAAAAAAAAATTATAGCAACTGCAATGCAGTTTATTTGACATGTTTGGGGTTGTTTTGACATGTTTTGTCATTTGAACAAAGTCTGATATTAAAGAATGATAAAGTTTTGTCTCAAAAACATCTTGTGGGTCCCTGAGTGATACAGTATTGATACATTAATATGTGTCTATGTATTTTATTTTGTCAGAGTTTTAATTTGTGAAGGTTTGCCTTTAATTAAAAACAATTAGTTTGAGATTTGTATCCTCTTGTCCTTTTTGCACCACACAAGAAAGAAGCCCAACCCCGCTTAAAAAGTGTCTAAGTAACTTTTACTCTGAGTAAATTTTAAACTAGGTACTTTTTACTTGAGTACATTTTTAGACCAGTACCTTTACTTTTACTTCAGTAAAATATCATCAAAGTAGTGGTACTTTTACTTGAGTATAATATTTCAGTACTCTTTCCACCTCTGATAGATAGATAGATGTACTTTATTGATCCTGTGAGGGAAATTCTTGCATTACAGCAGCATTAAGAACAGAGAACAACATTATGAAAAGAGTAATAACTACTAAGACAATCTTAAAAATATATATAGGGAAATAATTTAAGTTACTTTAAGCTAAACAGAAGACAAAAACAATATTCTCAACAGGTATGTTATCTTATAATATTATATGGTTGAAAGGGGTCTATTCACCCACATTTCCCTGCAGAATAAAAAAAAAAAACAGCATGCAAAACACTCAGCTGAAATATTTTTTACCTTATTTCCATAAGCCTTCAAGAGTTTTTGTGCTTGCAAGTGCTTGACATGGTTGGATGACCTACCCCTGTTTGTAGAGGTGTAGCACGACCCAGATGCTTTCTCCAGCCTTGTTGACCTCCTTGATGTAGTCCTGCCCTGAGATTTCCCCCACCTCCTTGAACACATTCTTCACCTGAGCTGCCTTCCACTCTGCAAGACGCTTTTGCCTGCAAAGAAACACAACTCACATCAGTATACTGACAGGCTGAACTGAGTGTCAGTCTGTTATGGTTGGTCTGGTTTAGTGACTCTACAATATTTTTTTCCTGAAAAAACTTTTGGCTTTCTACTCTAATGGTATCACACGAACATTTAAAGGGGCTATTTAAAAGTTTTGCTATCCCTACATAGCCAATGTGAGCATTAACAGCTGTTTACTCACCAGTCTAGAAGGAACATTGCAAGTTCAGCATCAAACTTAA
The DNA here is from genome assembly GCA_033238685.1 of Lates japonicus. Lineage (NCBI taxonomy): Eukaryota > Metazoa > Chordata > Actinopteri > Centropomidae > Lates > Lates japonicus. Next base: position 808,776 of record BRZM01000083.1, on the reverse strand, counting down.
TTCCTTTACTCACTAAGAGCTGTCTCCAGAAGTGGAAAGCAACACTAATGTTTTACTTCTAGTCCTATCACTTCTTTTCTTCTACTGAAGTTAGCATGCTAACCAGCCAACCTTGGCTTGGCCAGCCTGGCCAGACTGCCCTGAAGAAGTAGTGCAGCTCTTATACTGTAAACGTGACAATGGCTGAAGCTCTTGGCAAGTGACCATCACCAGCACACTCTCCCATCAAGAAACTGCATTCGGTGGCAAAGAAAACGTACAAATAGCTCCTTTAAAACGTAGCTTGCTGGTGCATTTGCCACTGTTTTTGCCTTCAACAACAAAAGTAATGTTTTTGGAAGCCCTTCGCAAAGGGTAACATTATAATGCACATGACTGGGAGTTGCTCAGTGTACCAGTACCCTTCCTGCATTACCTCCACTCACCTGTACATTTCAATGGCAGCTTCATCTTCCTCACTAAACTCATCTTCATTCTCCTCCAGCTCCTCCAGTGTCATGCTCTCATACGTTTTAACTGTTCAAAGAAACATTAACAGTCAGCAGCTGATTTTACCCATTTTTAAAATTATCTTAACACTCGGTAAACAGCTGCGTAGGGTAAAAGTTTTTCAGAAAATATCATATTTGATTCTATTTTCAGGATTTTCAACTTGTACATCTGCAAATAAAACCAAAAACTACAGGGTGAAATGATTTGGGTGACACATTGTATCTCTTACCCACAGACTGCTGTTGGAGGGCAAGCTCCTCCTCTTCATCATCTTTAGGTATCTCTTTGGGAGGAAGAATGCCTTTCTTTCTCAGGATATCATTCCACTCTGTGTCTTCATTTGGGTCCTGGGGAGAAAACATATACACAAGTACTGTTACTCTGGGTTTCTTTTGGGTCTGTAATGTGATGTATTACCAGTTTTGTAAACCAAATAATTTCAAAGCGGTAATCTGTTTTTGAAGATCAGAACCAAATTACCAAGGCCAGGATTTACTTTTTCATTTTTTGAGCAAGCTTCACTAAAGTGAGAATGAGCCATGGTCTTGAGGAAACGTGTACGCTGTGGGCCTGGATGAGTTTTATGTTTGTTCAAACACCAAATAAATAAAATTAACTTGTGTAGGTTTGTTTGCTGCACACGAAACACTCAACTTAAGTTGCTGAGTGAAGGTGTGCACAGCAAATCTCGTTGAACTTTCACTTGGCGGAATAAAGCACTCTGATTCTGATTCTGAGTGAAGCCAACTATAAACTGTATACATCTCTCTGATCTAGATCTTCTCTATATGGGGGGGAAAGCAGTGTAACTGGCATTCTTTTTGTTTTCACAAACAGAATAAAGGTTTCACAAATCTGTAAATGGATTTTAAGTGGTGTTCAGGCTTCAAATATAATGTCTAACACTCTTTCTCAGTAGCAAGAGGAATCGTTCGCTTAGAATTAACTAACTTCCCCCAATTGAAAAAATGAATGAACAAAATCTGCTGAGCTCTGATAACACTGTAGATTACCCTCCAACGTTTCTACTACATCAAATACATTTACGTTTTCGAGGCCGTTACGAGCAAAATATCTTTCTCCCAAGTAACAAGTATTTCAGCTCTAGTACCAGCTACCTTAATGTCAACGTGTTTTCGTTTTGTTTTCTGTCTGTTTCTTGGACAGATTTGGAGGATTAAGCACTCGGATAGCTAATAGTGAAGCTAACATTACAACTGTTGATACGCCCAAACTTCATTAATAGCTAAGCTCTGCTCTGAAATTATTTCAATATACTATGTCGACAATAACCGATGTTAAATCGTTTCATTAATCAACATTAAATCGCTGCGTTTAAAATTCTCACAAAGCTTTACCAACCTGCATTTTGACAGATACAAGTCTCCTCTGAAATCACACCGCTGCTCTCCTCCCAGACACGGAAACAGAAGGACCGCACACAGACTGATTCCGGCAGAAAACAGAGACATACGGTTCTCTCAAATAAGCTCAAACAAGCATACAATGCGTCCATGGTTAAAGTAAAATAAATTTAACTAAGTATAACTAAAATCAGGCATATTTGTCTTTTTTATTTGATGTTACACATGAGTAATATCAGTTTTAAAAGGCGGGAACACATGCTTAATGGGTGGGACAATAATAAAAGTGACACCAACTTCCTCTTGGGGCTCAATATGACCAAATAAGGAGTGAGAACGCAGCATTCCATTTGTGGCTGCAACCAAACAGGTGCTGTTGTACACACACACACACCCACACACATGTCGATCTCGGTCACTTTTGAGGACATTACATAGATTTCTTGGAGACCTAACGTAACCTCAACCACAGCTCTATGTATTATGACTATGCAGTAAAATAAAATAAATCACGTAAATTCAACTTAATCCGGAGGAGTAAACAGTACAATATTTATGCCTGAAATGCTTCTTGTGGCCTGTAAGGTATGACACATTACAAATGCTCAAGTAAATTTTTTTTTTTAAATGCAGTGCAGTGCTTACAGTATTGTAAGTAACCTCAATCAACAACTCATATAAAATAAAAGTTAATGACACAGACATGTTGACACAGAAACATATAGCAGTTATGTAAAATAAGGATTAACGGGGTTGTCTTCATACACACACCATAATAAGATGTTGTTGTTTTTTTAACCTAATTTCCTACCAGCTTTACTTGCTTTAATTCCTCTTTTTGTTTGTACTCCTCTTATATATTTTTATTTACACAGCGCTGGTCTGACCATATTGAGGATGGATTACTAGCATGCCAAAAGCCCCATTTCATTAGATCTCAATTTATTATGGTGAAGAACAGTATCAGTGATCAGTATCAATGGTGTCTCGTTAGGGGACTATTTGTGTAAAGAACTTTATTATTTTAGTTTACACTGAGTGCACATGGCTCACATTCCCAAATGATTGCAACATAAATGGCACACAGCAAATCTGGGAGCTGGGGCCAAATAGGGTTATTTCAGCAGGAGTATTGGTGGTTAGCTTCTTGGTAAAATAATGAAGCTGTACTGTGTAGTCTGATGTGTAGTTTACTTGACAGGAACTTGGAGACAACAGAATTCACAGTGGACAGAGGTCGGCAGTGTGTATGGAGGTGGGTCCACGGGGGCAGTATAGCATGGTGGGTTAATCCAATCATGCAAACTACTGGCTCATGCCATGTTGATGATTTATTCTCTGATAACACAGGTGATAGGAGACACACTAATGGGGCTTTGAACAAAAAAAACAAAACAAATAGAAGCTGTGCCAATACAGTAAGGGATTCATTTTAATTTGTGTAAGATTGGCTCTCTTGTAACAGTACAAGTTATTTTATTATTCTGTTCATATATTTTAATGTTTTTTTTAAATCATATTTTACTTTTGAAAGACTGACAAATAAAGTGCCAAACAACATCAGAAAACACTGATTTCATTTGTTGGCTTTTGTTTCTTTAAAGGATTGGTTCACAGTTTCATAAGCCTGTCTTAAAACAGTAGTCAGGCACCCTTGTGAAGACTACAACATGTTTCACCATCATTCCTCCTGTTTATACTGGCTATCAACATGCTATTCTAATGCATATTCAATGTAAGGTATTAGAGACAAAATCCAGAGGTCCCCCTGTGTAAAAATACATTACACAGTTTATCTGAAGTCAACATATGGTTTCACCAGTCTGAGTTAAAAAATTAAGTAGATATCTTCCAAAGTTATAGTCTTTTTAGTACAAACTTCCCCCTTTGTGTTTCCCTGGACAGTCCTTTAGTCTTTTCTTGCCGAGCTATAGAGAGAGGAGAGTAATACAAAGAAGTTGGCAGATTTTTGTCCCCCATCACATACACTGATCTGGAAATGGATCCTTCTAGGCCGAGTATGCAAATGAGAGATGATAACAGCCAGCAAAACCGGTTTTAGTGCTCATCTGGGCATAATTGTTTTAAGACAGATTTGAAAAAGTGTGAACAGAATTCTTTAAGAGATAGAAATTTAAAGAAATATATAGATTTTTGTCAGGAAATCACACATTGGTCTATTTTGGTCTATGGAATATTAGAACTTACCATCAGCTGTGTTGTGTTTCCTTTGCTTTACTATTATTTGCAGTTCTCCCTTTTGGGTCATCTGGTTTGACCCAAGAGGCAGTTTTTTCTAATAAAAATAATAATATTCTGTGCTTATTATAAATCAATGTGAATGGTACACATCAACTCAAAATGTAAAATGTATCCAATTTTTATATGTTCTTAATTCGCCATTTTCACGAGAAATGGAATTAAATGGCTGGAAAATCTGAACATTTTGTCTTTGTACTTTTCAAGTTAATGAATGGACTAAATTACAAAAAGCCTTCGTGTGTTGATGATTGTACTGGACATCTGAACACTGTGTCACCTCAACAGCCAATCACTGGAGGGCTAGTGGCGCTATGCCGGAACTGGCGGAAGGGAAAGTTGGTGAAATGCGGAAGACGAGAAAATAAAACGAAGAGCTCCCACTTTGTCCCTGTTTTATAGGAACCAGAAACGTCATTAATTTGCCGATGCTGTAATTGTTGTAGTTCTTTAGCAATTACCATGCAAACTCTCCAAAAAAAAAAAAAAAAAAAAGCATTTTAATAATAACACACTGAAGATCAAAACAACACAAAAGAGCTGTGCTGAAAATCTTTTTTTAAAAATAATAAATAATTGCTACTGTACATTCCCTATTTTTTTTATACATTTTATATGAGTGTTGCATCTTTCAGATCATTCTTATTTTTCATATTGTAGAAATACTTGACAGTCCCAATGACAATTCAGTTAATTTGTTGCATTATCTCTTAAAAATCTGAGGAAGTGTCTTTTTTAATAAGACCACTGGGGGGCATCGAGGCTAGAATCTTGTATAGGGGCTTTAAATTCAGAAATAAATTTGTGTAAGCATTCCAGTAATTTTATGTTCTCTCAGATAAATGCACCATAATGTGCTGTGGGCAATCTGGGGCTTTTGTCTTGCTGCCTATTTGTCTTCTTTACCCATTGTGAAAATTAATGGGGTTTATGGGTTTGATGCAATTTGTAATCTCTTTCTTAAAAACAAAGAAAACGGAGTGGAGATGATCAAACTGCCAAATAGAAGATTCCTGACAATCTGTTGAGGAAGAAGATTGAACATAGTATTTATTTCATTTATGTTTGCCAGACAATTACTGTGAGGTTACTGTTAGCTTTTTGTGCACGTTAAAGAGTGAGCCATCACCTCAAATAGACGATCTTTGTCTGGTGTGTACAGCTGCTGTAACTCGGGCGTGGGGGAGCAGACGTGAGGCGAGGAAGTCTGTGAAACCTGCAGCTGTCGGAAGCGCAGGATAGCCATGGATAAACCCGAAAACCCCCCACAGTAGGATCGACCAGGCCGCTCCCGAGCCGGAGGACAGGCAGAGAAAACTTTGTATACCGCCGCTGCAGAGACCGAGACGGCGGAGGGCTTCCTCTGGTCCCTCCCTGCTGGACGAAATGTGGCTGAACCCGGAGGAAGTTCTCCTAAAAAACGCTTTGAAGCTTTGGGTGACCGAGAGGAGCAACGACTTCTTTCTCCTGCAGAGGAGGAGAGGTCACGGAGAGTCGACAGGCAGGATCACAGGTAAATAAAAACAACAATAACACAAGAAAAATAACAAGCAAAGGAGAGGCCACACAGCCAGTAGCCTATAGGCAGAGCCACAAGTAAACAGTGATAAAATTCTAGAGGCCAATGGAAGTCAGTTGTTAGAATAACAGGTAAAGTACAAAAATGGCAACAACAGGAGTAACACATGACAGGCTAAAAAGAGGTTCACAGGTAAACAAGGGGGTGTGTCCGAGGGGGTATGCCACAGAGAAGGATTAAAGAGGTAACCAGATTTTCTGAATCACAGGGTTCACAGGAATTCGTCTGTTCCACGTGCATTGTTTGCAACAGTCTGTTTTTCATACTATGGCAACTGGAACATAGCATTTAACTATTTGGCAAGTTAATCTGACCTTAACCTGAGGCCCTGAACCAGTTTCAGGCTCCAGCTCTGAACTATGGGGCTCAGTTGCGGTTAAGCTTTTGTGACCAGGCCAGAGAACGAAAACTCTTTAGTTTCTGTAAAAGTTTGCAACAGTCCTTTGTGTCATGGCAAAATGTTCTCACTTCCCATAAAGAAAGAAGAAAAGTGTTGCTCACAGGTCTCAGAACCAAGAAGTTAAGTGGGGGTTTCTGGCACTACCTCATCTACTTGAGATGTGCATGCAGAATAGAAAGCCGTGTTAAAGGATCAACAGTCTAACAACTCTTGTCATAGTATTAACAGTCTTAACAGCAGAGACTGAGAGAATACAAGAGGATTTCATCACCAACAAACTGAGCAAACCTGACATTACAAATTATTTAATTTTGTTTTAATTATCTGCACTTCACTTTTCCATAACAGGCATTTTGCTTTTTCCACTGTGAGATATTGACATGCAACAGTAGAAAACAGCACACATGTAGCTGTTTTTTAAAAAAGCTACTTTCAATGTCCTGTGTTGTACATGGTGTCATGTCTTACTGGTACACTTGAATAAGCTGATAGCCATAGTTAATGCTACTGTGACAAGTCAAAATGTCTGTTTTGAGGAAGGCCTATAAGTCTTCACTCTGATTTTATTTATGTTGGTGCTCCTTGATTTTTTCTTTCAAATATTTTTGTTTTTCCCGTAAAGTGTTGGATATGTTTTGCTGTGAGGCTGTGAACATCACAGCTTTAAATCTGTCTTTTGTACATTTTGACTTGATGTGACCTTGCGCTTTATGTCAAATCTGTGATGTAAAGTTTGCACCATGGCATATTGTTACTGCTTAATCCATGCTGGGATTAGTGTGTTTGTGTTAGCTTTTGGGGCTCTAAGATTTATGGAGTGGCTTAAAATTGAATAAACATTCAGATTAATTTAAGTCAGGCTTATGCTCATGCTGCTTTAGCTTTTCTTATCCTCATATACCTGTCAATATAGAGCCACCATGTAGGATTGTAGCAAACAATAAAAAAACATTACTTTGACTTGTTACATTACAGTTTCATATTGGAGCTAAAACAAAGAGTTAATTAACTGATAAGTCAATCTACGGAAAACTAATCTCTGAGAGTGAGTTATAGGTCTGTTATCATTCTCTCTAACATGTTGATGGCTAATGATGGCTTATTATGATGGTTAATTAACTTGGTTAAGATCAATAAATTGTAAATCTAAAAAAGTTCTTTTCTATTATAATTCTGTTCTTTTCTTTAATGGATATTACAAGAACTGTATTTTTTTGGACTTTTTGGATGATTTTTCTTGTATGCAGAAATCTCCAAAAAGTCAGTTTAGTTTACACTTTGTCACTGCAGTTTCCTGTCAGAGAATTACAGATTTTGTCATTTTTGGGGATTGTGTTGTATTAAATGCTGGAGGTGGTGAAAATGCTTCTGCTGCCATGTCATGATTTAAAAATTTCACCCTGCAAGTTCTGTCACTGTATTATATTATTACAAATTTTTGACCACATGCTTTTTGCTGCTGTAGCCATCTGAGTGCTTCCTACTGCTGAATTACAGCTCACCCTGTTCCTCTCTCTCGCTTCCTCTCTGCATTCTGTATCTGTACAACAGGATTTACTGACACACTGGTAGTTGACTGTACAGTAAATTTCTGTGATGAGTGACCTTTCATATCATTAAACCAAGCAAACAACTCATACAGTGTCTTCCTTTACACTCTTTCTCCTTCCCTGTGGTTACACCCGGCCAGATCTCAGCTCATAAAATAGAATAGTAGGAACTTCCTGGCCGGGGTTTACTCTGTGTATATGTTTGTTCTCGCTGTTCCCATAGCAAGAGGGGTGAAGGGTCAAGTCCTGTTGTCATGTCATTTAAAATTAACTAATTAAATGACCTTTGCTTTGGCATTCCTGCCACACAGGTGGAGGAAACAGCACTATCACACCAGTGCTGACATACTTTCAGCTGGATTTCTAAGAGGGGTGGAGCAACTTAACATCTGCAGCTGATCAGTCCCTTCATACCAGTCTTTGTCTTTTTATTTCTAATCAAATATTTTTCTCTATAAAACGGGTGCACACTCAAAGTAACTTTTTCCTTGTCTTTTATGTCTAGTATTTGACCAGGTTGCCTTAATTTAATCCTCTGACATAAATTGAGACAAGAAAATGACAATTAATCTTGGTGCATTCAAGAGCAAAAATACATTGGAATCTTGGAGATGTTATGGCAGAACTCTGCTTAGCCTTTATGTCTCCACAACATTATTCCCCCACAATGTGACCATGAGCAGAGAGAGAAAAGTGATGATTCATATTGACTCCCTTTCCTTCACTTCTGGAAAGTTTACCAGTGTAAACCCCTCTGGGTTTTGTGGTGACAGATGGATGGTTTTGTGTTGCCAGGCTGCCGGGTTCGCAGCTTCAGGCAGGTTGAGTTTGACTCTTAAGATGTGGTTTACACTTGGCTGAAAGCCAGAGCTGTCTGCTAGAGGAGACTTTATCTGTACACTTCTCCACCTGCTTAGGTTCCACTGGTATGGGTTTAGCTTGTGACTGATAATATATTTTACTGATATTCAGTGTTTGTCATAGCCTGCATTTTTGTGATATAAGATTTATAAAAAGGATACTTTCCAAAGATGGAAATGACTTTTAAACAGTATTTTGACAACACTATGAAAGTGTCTTTCAGGGTTAGTAGGTCTTTTTGGTAGCTAAAGGCAGTTTCATTGTAGGTTTAATAGGCTGACAACACTTAAGCTGTTGAGTAAAATTATATACTTAACCTCCAGTATGGGGGAGAACTTATACTGATTCCTTGTCCTTTTCTCTTCATGTCTCACTTGGTATAGGTGTATATTTCTGTGTGTGCACCAGGTCAGCTGCTTAACACATAGATAAAGATCTGGCTGCCCTCATTTTGTTCAGTCATAACTTTGAAATGTAGAGTTGTATTTGGAGCTGTGGTATGTTGGGTTGATTTGACTGATAATGGTCCTGCCCTAGAAGGTCAAAATGCTTTATCAGTTGAAGTGTAGATAGGTGAAAAACCTCACATTTACCAGTCCCAACTTTTGTCTGGGCTTGTACATTTAAAACATCTAAGAAACTGTCTAAAGTATAGTCCTAAAGCTGGACTTATTAGTTAAAGTGAAAAGTTAGACTGAGGAGCTTTGTATAAAGGAACTAAATGTAACTTTGAACAAAGTCTTTGTGTGATTCTCAAGTGCTGACTGCAGTGATTTGTTAGTGTTGTAAAATAAGGACCATAGTTACGCCTAACCAAAACGCCTGCACTCAAATACCAAATCAGCCAATGGTTGACTTCCAGAGGAGATTTCTAATGGTTGCATCACAGCTTCATACGTAACTTCTCATGATTATCATTCATTATTTCATGGGTGCCTTAGAGAGCTCAGAGATTGTATAATAGTTAGCTGTCCCAGAAAAAAATACAAGCAACCAAAAAACTGCCACACCCAGTCACATGCTACCACATTGCCCTGCATTCTATCTGTTATTTCATTCAAAACAAAACCATGCAAAACATGGGTGCTGATGCTAATTCTTGAATAGTGTAAAATATTCAAAACTGTTTTCCTGTAGCAGATTTTAAAATGCAGGGGGTGTCAGGAGGCTTTGATGGTGGTTAAACATAATAGTTTTGTTTGTTAACCTTGTAAAATTTTGTCATAAAAGTGAACGTGTAAAATTAGCCGAGAGTCCATTTTTATTATATTTATAATATATATATATATATATATATATATTGATTGGTGTTTTTTCACAGAGGAAATATAGATCTAAAGCACCACCAACAGAGTTGTTATTTGGAAAAACGGTGATGCAGATTAGCTGTGGTTTACAAAGATGAAAATGTGATGACAACAGCCTTTTGAGACAGACTGAGAATAGAAATCTGTGTGTTCTTGGTCTGTTACTGCTTGGTTAATGATTGAAATGCATGAATTCATTCAACATTATTGGTTTTTGGGGTTCAATTTTATTCTTCGGAACATCTGTGGCGTTGATTGCAACTGTAGAGATCACCACTGAGTTTCCTCTAGAAAGAATTCCTGCTGGATTTTGGTATTAAAACTGAACTGATTGACTGTTTTAGTTGTCCACTGAAGAGACAGGAGTTTATTACCTGCCTGATTACATACTGAGGTCCTCCTGTTTTTAAATGAGATCTAAACTGATATGGTGATATGGTTTGTTTCCTCCTGCTGCCTGTGTGTCAGTGCTCTCTATGGCTCTGTATTGTGTTTAAGCCTTTGAGTAAAGCAAATATGTTCTGTATGTTGACAGAAAAGTTTCCATCGCAGTGACACATAGCAATAGTTGACATGGTTTTTATTTTGTATTGTTAGCTAATTTGAGTCCACTGTGCCAAGGTTAGGTTATAATAGTTCTCACTACAGAATTCAGAAAGCACTACAAAACAAATAGTGGATGATTTACTTGAGAGTGACTTTTGACACAACTACTAAAAATATTACTGTTGCCTGAGTTCTATCTCTGGGATATCTTCACATAATTTCAACCCTCAATCTGACTCTCTTGTGTTCTGTCGTCTCTGCAGGTCTCCTAGTGGGAGCATTGGACACGGTGTTGGATTCAAATGCCAGGGTCACGCCCTTCCGCATCCTCCTCCAGGTTCCTGGCTCCCAGATCAGCTGGGTAATTGCCAGCGGTGAGCTTGAGCTGAACTATCAAGTCTCCTTCTCCAAGACTCCACTCTCCTTCTGTCTGTCTTCTCAGCTCTGTTGATCTATCAGTTCATCTCGGAATTCGGATGGTGTTTTTGTCTGTTGTTTTTTTTTTTTCGTTTTTTTCTCTGCAGTCTTGGTTTGCCTGGAAACCTGTCAGTGTTTTTCTGTTGATTCATTAGATTGGTTACAGCTGTTAAATTCCTCCCTTGTTTTGTCTTTATGTCCATCAGGAGCTGCCATAGAGGAGGTGACCAAGCACTGGGACTGGCTGGTCCACAACCTGCTTCACTCTCTGTCTGTGTTTGAGAACAAGGAGGATGTTGCCAGCTTTGTCAAAGGAAAAGTCAAGGTGTGAAACCTGCCAGTGCAGTGGATGATTTTAGATTATGAAATATGTTGACAAAGCTTTTCCTGTGGGTTTAAAAAGGATTTCAGGCTTGTGCTGGATTAAAGTAAAACATCTGTGTCACTGTAGATTATATGGTGATGATGACAACCTAAATTCTGATGCCTTTTTGCAAATCCTTGTAAAGTGCTTTGAAGTAATGAATGGAAGCTCCTTCTTCTGTAGGGCCTCATTGCAGAGGAGGTTCAGGGCCGACAGGCTGCCCAGGAGGAGGACCCGGAGAAGTTCAGGGAGGCACTGCTGAAGTTTGAGCTGCACTTTGGCCTTCCGTCATCAGAGAAATTGGTGACGTACTACTCCTGCTGCTGCTGGAAGGGCCGGGTGCCTCGGCAGGGCTTCCTCTACCTCAGCATCAACCACATGGCCTTCTACTCCTTCCTGCTGGGGAAGGAAGGTCTGTACATCAAAGTGAGGGCTCCAATTTTCAAAGGACCAAATGTAGAGCCAGTTAGGGAGTTGTTAATGTGAAGTCATTCACTACAGCTACAATGGACTCCGCTTGATACTAAACTTGGTTTGGCTGTAGAAAAGTAACAAATTAACTAACACTGTTTGTTGACTTTTTGAAGGGGAATGCATAGCTAGGTTATGACACGGTCTCCAAGCAAATGTGGTCTTTAAAGAAACATTAACGCAGAAGTCTGTTGTGTTGTTGATCTTTAACATAACTACTGTTGTGCAGATATTGAGTCACTGCTGTTCACAGGTTAGCCTTCATCTGAAAAAGATTGTTTGTTCTCCTCGTAACCCTACCAAGTGAGTGAGTCAGTAGCCCATCTAGGTCACACCAGCATGTACACATGCCACTATTGTGTCTCCATCCCTGTGATCAACTATTCAAACGTTGATGGAAGTAGGTAGATAAGTGAAGAAAGGGAACATTTGCAATGATCACTGCTTCGAAATGTGACTAAATGGTTGTTGTCTAGAGCCTTGGTTGTCAGCACTAAATGACATTTCTTCACTGCAGCTCAGCTGGTGGAAATTCATTACATTTCTGAAATAGTCTTAGAAAAGTTTTTTAGCTTTTTATCTTCTTGGAAACACAACTAATGACCTTAAATTGGTTCTCAGGTCTAGTAGTAATTGTGATATGCAGTCAGTCTTCCGAACCTTAAATATTTTACTCTCTTCTTTCTTTCCCAGTGAAATTTGTCATTCCCTGGGCGGAAGTGACACGGTTGGAGCGGGTCTCCACCGGTCTCATGACAGAGGCGATCCGGGTCAACACACGGCAGCGGCAGAGGGAATTCTCCATGTTCCTGAACCTGGATGAGGCGTTCAGGGTCATAGGTCAGCTGGCTGACATTGCCCTCAGGCGGCTGCTGGACAGCGAAGGCCTGGAGCTGGACAGAGTCCTGCAGCAGCCAGCACGCATTAACAAGAGGTCAGTGCTGGTTCTGGTGTCTGTTACCAGTATGAACTGACAGCATTGTCACAAAGGCGCCTTAGTTTAACTTCTCACATTTGTATCAGCTAATTTCTGCTCACTTTTCAGGTGACTTCCCAAATACATGTCTAATTTGCAGATGAAAGAATGTGAAAGAGAGTGAACAAAGATTACTAAAGACAGAGGTTCAAAACCTGGCTCCTTTGTTACCTCTGCACAGCTGGCCATTCACAGCATGAAGTGGGTGTTGGTTTTGGAAAGTTACAGAAATAACTGACGCAGGTCTGACACAGCTCCTGCTAATCTGATGTTGGAAAGGTGTAGGGGGAGGGGGTTTCCAAAGCTTTTTCGACCATTCGACAAGCAGTTCTGAAGAAGCATTCTGTTTTATGGACAGTTGGACATAAGAGCATCTCCCCTACAAAGAGAGAAGAGAAGTAAAACAAATCTAATTTGGCTATCTTTATGCTCTTTATGTCTTGTAGATTTCAAAAAGGTTTCTGTTCTGTTGTCTGAGACTTAAGACATTGTTATAATCTTTACCAGATAGTTGAGATAAAACATGTGCACACATGTTTGATATTGATGTGCTGTGTCTTACTAGGTGTTTTGACATGCCCTGTATGCCTGCAAACAAACTTGACTTGCCTCGAATACACAAACAATATTGTATGCCACTTTCACTCATAGCGTTCCTCCTCAAGTGCCACTGTGACACACAGGGTTACTTATTTCTGTCTATGTAAAAACTTCAAAACCAAAACAGGAAGCTGAGCTAAAAGTAAACTGCCTGAACTACAGTGCAGATGTGTGAATAAGCCAGAGACCACATCATAGAATTTTCTCTCCTGCGAGGAGCAAAAGTATTTTGATATTTACAGTAGATAGGGTTGATATGAGCAGGCATTAGTCAAGAGATGAAAACTGAAGAAAGGAAGAAGAAACCCTTTTGACTTGACTTACCATATATCTCTATGATCCTCCAACATTTTTCTCAGTGTCTTTTATTTCATCATTTATTGTAGTGTATGTATAATATATATATATTTGTTGTATGTTTGATCTTAGTGGTGTTGGGTGGGCATCTTTTAGGGAGGAAGATTAGCAGATTTGGGTCACAGAGTATGAAAAAACAAAAACATTGCTATTTATAACTGAACTCATCTCCTCAAGGCTCAAACCAGATTTGGCCTCTAGTCAAGGAGGACAGTACACTGCCTCTCATGACAGCCTGGAGACAGAACCCCCACTTCAAATCTGCCCTCATATCTTATCCATGTGTGCACAATGTGCCTGTTTGTTGCATTTTAGACTACAATAACACTGAAGACCTCAGTTCTCAATGTTGGGAAGGAATTGCCTCATACATTTCTTTCTGGGAGTATAACCCAAAAATAGATAATATAATACTATAAATACTTAGCCCAGCTATACTTATCTGTTACTTCATATCTGCTACTACCTTTGTACTGCAGTAAATTATCACGCACAACAATAGACGAACTACACCATGTTACATTTACTCTTTACTTATATTTATTGTGAAATTGCCACGATCTTGGAAACTGTTGTTTCATAATGTCAGCATTTTAAAGTGGAGCATAGCAGTTCTTCAGTTCAGGCTTAGCACTGAAATCACATGTAGTCATCACATGTGACACCTCTCACTATTACTCTGCTGATATGCTCATGCCATACTATTTGTTCGTCTGACAGTACCTTAAGTCTCAATGATGGGAATATGTTCTGGTTCTGTTTGTTTTGATTCCTAATAACCACAAAATCTCCTCCCCAGGATCTTAGAGGAGCAGGCGTTAAGAGAGTACGTCCTGGCTCTGTTTCGGCTCCCTCGTGGTGAAAGACTCCATGAAGTGGCCTCCTGTTCGGTGTGGACGCCACATGCCCGCTGCCATACAGCCGGTACTCTCTACACTACGGACAGCTACCTGTGCTTCTCCAGCCGAGAGGAAGGCAACTGCACCCTGCTCATACCCCTCTCAGAGGTAAAGTACCTGCATTATTGCCTAAGTGAGTTTAGTGTTGAGAGGTATTGTCTCCAATAAACATTAAGCTTCAGTGTCCACGATAACAGTGCGTACACAATTAGCCATTTTAGACCTTAAAGGTCTAGCCAGTGGGGGACTAAGGGGTAGTGGGCTAAACCTGCACGTTGTTACGGAATGAGTTGGTCTATTAAAAGTCTAATGAGGCATTATTGATGTTGTTTGTTTCCTTTCCAAAAAGCTGATGGTGCAGTGAAATTCTAACCCACTTCCATTTCCAACATTACCCCCAGGAAAGTCCCTGCACAGGTTTTGACATTTCACATGATGCACAATAAACCAGGTTGACTTTAACTTTCATAATGTGAGCAATTACAGTGTAAAGGCTTGCAGGAAGTGCGAAACAAAAGTTTATGTGGTGTAGTGAGTAGCAGCCACTTGAATGCAAACACCTGGTAAATATAACAGGTTGTTTCCTAACATTAGAAGTTGAGGATAATAGCCAGACTGTGCCATTAAACAAATATGCAATATGGAGTTTGGTACAACACTATTGCATCTGAATTCAGTCGGTAGAATACATCAACAGTATTTCTTTACCAGAGTTCTTCCACCAGAGAGAAACTTTAACAAAGTCTTTCTCCTTATCTAGTCTGATCTTGCAGTCTGTTAGTGAATGAAGCCAGTGACTTTACAGTTGCAAGTCTGCCTCTTTGTCTCAAGCAGCTTTAATCAAGACCCTTTATCTGAGAGTTTCTGTAGGAAGCCTGTATCTTCTTACAGTTGTGTATTTTTAGGTGAGGTTGTTGAACAGTCTGTGTTTATTCTGCCAGCTGTGGGTTAAAGAGTAACACGCTGGACTGGTTTCATGTTGTTGATAATGTTCACACACTAGCACATTACAGTATAGTGCAGAAGGGGATGTTAGTTGTTGCAGCAATGCAAGACAGGCAGTGAGCAAACCTTAAATAATATAATATTTCAGTAAATAATAAGAAAAACACAGAGATAGATAAATGATTTCAATGGGAAATTCCATATAGCAACTCCATTGTCATTCACTGATGTGTCTGCATGTGAAAATAAGTATACATATGTATATTTGAAGCTCTTAACTAAAAATCTAAAATTGTCCATTTCATTCTAGTATTATTGTTGGGCTATTTTAGTTTAGTTGAGTTCATTGTGAAAAGCAAAGAGATTAGCAGCCAGCTGCCTGGTCTGTTCATGAACAATGTACAGAGTCATGCATACTTTCCTCCCTCCACTGCTGCAGTTTAATCCTCTATTTCCTCTATTCTCTGTTGAAGCATTGTCTTTAGAAAAGTATTATCACTTCCTCCCACCTAATCTGTTACTGTGAATAAGTAATAATTCCCCTTCTGCTCC
This sequence comes from Lates japonicus, assembly GCA_033238685.1. Classification (NCBI taxonomy): domain Eukaryota; kingdom Metazoa; phylum Chordata; class Actinopteri; family Centropomidae; genus Lates; species Lates japonicus. The sequence goes on along the minus strand of BRZM01000083.1, from coordinate 792,837 downwards.
TCTAGATTCTCTTTAACCTCCATTGTCTCTTGTATTCCTACACATTTCCTGTAGAGCTTGGCTATATAATTTTGTAGTGATATCAGAGTAGATTCTCTTTGGGATCTTTGCTATACCTACAGTGCATCTTTGTCCATGCACTGTATGTTTTTATTGTATGTTTTGACCCACTTGTCCAACATTAATGTCTTACAAAAGACTGCACACCCTGCCTAATTTTATTTGTAGGACCTTCTTTGATGTCAAATTCATAATTTTCATTTTGTTTCCCACTTGGTATCACTATAAACACAAGCAGTGGGAATCAGCCTGCTTTCTTATCTGTATTGTGTATAAGGAACATGGACTGTGTGATCTGAAGCCTTGTTTCCTAAATTTTTCTCATCAGGTGTTATCCATAGAAAAAGCAGAGAACACAAGCCTGCTTCCCAACCCTGTCATAGTGAGCATTCGGACTAAGAAGGCTTTCCAGCTGATCGAGCTGCATGACAGAGACGAGCTGGTGGAGAGCCTGAACTCCAGACTCAGATCTCTACAGTGGAAGCAGTCTATGTTCCGCAGCAGGAAAGACGGCAAGAGAAGTATGGTATGTGTGATGTTTGAGTTTTTTAATTTCATTGATTTAATTTTCCTTCTACTCATGCTCATGAAAAGGTTTCTGAGGGGGCAAGAAAGTATACTGGCACACTGGCAAAGAAGGAACCTAACAGTGGGAGGGCCTCTCATTCAAAGGGGATTGATAAACTATATCACATGATAGCAAATTAACCCCTCACCAGCAAATAAATCAGCAATCTGAGTAGACACAGTAGCACTAGCCTTGTGTTGTTAAGGTTGTCATGGTGTTGTCAAGGCCAGAAAATGACTCCAACTGCTTACAGTATGGGTGGGATGGTGATGCAGTGGCTAGCACTGTCGCTTCACAGCAAGAGGGTTCCAGGTTTGAATTCTGGTTCGCCCGGGGCCTTTCTGTGTGGAGTTTACATGTTCTCCTGTGTGGGTTCTCGCTGGGCACTCCGGCTTCCTCCTACAGTCTAAAGACATGCATTTTAGGTTAATTAAAGTATTTTTTTTTGGGGCTTTTGCCTTTATTTGATAGGATAGTGAAGAGAGACGGGAAATGGGGAGAGAGAGAGTAGGGGAGTGACATGCATCATAGGTCCAGCCGGATAGAGAGTCGAACTGGGGACTTGCAGCTCAGATGGTATGCACCCTAATTAGTGACTCTAAGATGCCTGTAGGTCTGAATGGGAGTGTCAGTGGTTGTTTGTCTCTGTATGTTGGCCCTGCAATGGACTGGCATTCTGTCCAGGGTGTACCCTGCCTGAGATAGCCCACCCCCCCCCCACCCCACCCCAGCAACCCTAAAAGATAAACAATATAGACAATGGATGGATGGATTACCTCCAGTACCGTACATTACATTTCTGTCCATTGTTACTGCCACAGAATCAGATGTTTCTCATTAACGTGCAGGTGGTTCCTGTGATCTGTCAACACATGTAGTATGAGAGTTTCAGTGACATTAAGAGGACAGATTGGTGAAAACACTTGCTGGCCCCCTACAATTTAAAATTTAAAGGTGCTATTTGTATGTTTTTGCTAGAGTTCAGCATCAAGCTTCATTCCTTTACTTGCTAAGAGCTGTCTCCAGCGGTGGAAGGCAATGCTTTGCTTCTAGTTCTGTCACTTCTTTTCTTCTACTGAATTTAGCATGCTAACTAGCTAGCCCTGGCCCAGCCAGTCCCTCTCACCACTTTCTGATAGAGGCTCACTGTAGATTCCAGATTGTCCTGAAGAAGTAGCACCTCTCAGAGGTGATTGGAACTCTCGGCAAGCAACCATCTCCACCACCCGCCCCTGGCAAGAAACCACATTTCACTGCAAAGAAAATTTACAAATAGCCAATTTAAAAGTCTAATTTAGTGTCTCCACATCTGGAACAGGCAAATCTTCTATAATATTGAAAGAGGTATGTGCTGTAGGTGCTATTTAGTTCTGACAATTTAACACAGATTCAATGCTAATGAAGATATTTTTAAAGCAGTTTTTTGCTTTTTGTTTTCTCTGGCCCCATGGCTGTGAAAAATGAACCAGCAGTCTTATTTTGCCCCAGAGGAACACCATTTCACAACTGGATTTGTTCAGTTTAATTTCACCAATATTCATAGAATGCACTAAAATTGTAATTTAAGGCTTAGCTTTTATATGACACGTGAGCCTGAATGTTCACCTGATCATGGAAAATACTGAGTTTAAGCAAGCTGTAAAGCTTTTAACGTTGAAATAAATTTGTTGTTACTTCTCAGTTTTAACATGTAGAAAATTTCTGCATGGAACTTTTTACCTCAGAGGTCCCCAACACCCTACTACACCTTCTACTACGACACTGGGTATTCCGATGAAGAAGACATAGAGGAACAGGTTCTGCGCAACACCGTCAACAGTGAGGCACTGATGACGGCCTTCCACCAAAACCAACCAGGAACAAATGGCAACAAGGTGAGTGGAGTCTGACATTTGAGCTCAAGTCAAACTCAGTATATCCAGTGAGTATTGCCAGTTTATCTGTGAATCTTTGTGTTTATGTCAGAGCATGGAGCAGGTGAAGGAGCGGCTGTGGGAGGATCATTTCTCAGAGTTCGGTCGCGGTGTCCACATGTTTCGCACAGAGAAGATCCAGAGACTTGTTGCCATGGGGATACCAGAGTCACTGCGAGGGGAGCTGTGGATGACACTTTCTGGTAAGAGAGAGCTTGAAAGATTAAGGCAAAAAGTGACTAAAATTAAAGGGCTTTTGGGCACAATAATTGTTAAAACGCTATATCACAATGACAATAGTAACATTTGTTTTACAGTCATCACAACAAATGGACAACAGACTTATTTGAAAAACACAGAAATGGACTAAAAAGAGTTGCATATTTACATTTAGTTGCCAGTTTATGGAAGTGCACCTATCTAAAACTAATACTACTCCTAGAGTCTTGCAATAAATCCTGCCTTGATGAACATAGTAATGCTCCCATTTGTTGAGTTCTTGATTCAACTTTATTGTAATTTTTGAGGCTGTAGTTTGAGGACTTGTAATATATTATACTTAGTGGTGTTTCTAATGTTTAGTGTACCCTTGTTTATATAAATGGGGTGAACAAAATATTAGAGATGCGTAAACAGTGGAGTGTGTATGAATAGAGTATGAACATAAAATGAGTTCAACATAAGTATAAAATAGTGATTTGACTGATGAAATGCTACCTGCTCAACGATGCTGGTGTTAATTTATCAGAAAGCTTAGTTATCACAGTTATCTGATAAGCGAAAGTAAAAACAATGCCAAGACCTGTATGTATTGTGATAACTATAACTAGGCAGGGGTGACAGAAAGCTGTTGACTGATGACTGATACACAAATGTACCTGAGGTGGAACATGTTGGCTTGGTGTGAAGACCAAAGAGAAGAAGCATAGACTTAAATCCTGGCCGTACCGTACTCATGGCCCCAGCAGATAGAGAGTAGCTATTGTCCCCAATGCGTCCTCACAATGATCGCAGTACAAGTGTGTGTATGTGTGTGTGTGTGTGTGTGTGTGTGTGTGTGTGTGTGTGTGTGTGTGTGTGTGTGTGTGCGTGTGTGTGTGTCGCAGGGGGGGTGGGGGGTTACTTCGTCTTCGTTCAGCCTCCTACAATAGCATTTTTTCAGTCAGAACCAAACTATGCCAGCTTTTATTTTGGTCTTCTGTCACTTCCTCTACTCAGTCTCACTTCCCTGTCCTACAATGGCAGCCATCACTCAAAAACTGAAACTGATGAACAGTCTACCTGTGGAGGAACTGAGACAGGCCCTGGAATAAAAAAGGACATTATGTTTGGCAGTAAAACCTCTTAGCACTGAGACACAGAAACTGATTATTTATGTTTGTTATGCCTCAGTAACCGCAACGGATTTTGGTGGTCAAAGGTAAACGTTACTGTGACTTCACGTCAGTCCCATCCCTGTAAGCGCAATATCTTTCTCTTCACTTGGAATCAAGGATGAATTATAATTATTATTTAGTGGCTAAAGGTCAAAGGTCAAGGTCACTGTGACCTCATAGAAACATATTTTGGCCATGATGAAATGATAAAAATTTGAACTGTGACATCATAATGTTCTGCAAAAACACTTTTCTGGCCATAATTCAATGCTTTTTGTGACGTGAATTCTAGTTCTGTTGACAGGATTTCTAAATGGAAAATGTGGCGTTTGAGCTGTTGTTATGAAAGTGTTCATGGGAAGGAAGATATTTTCTACTGTGGAAAAGAGCATCTGCTAATTTACACTATCTACCTGTGATCTGTTCAGATGCATCCTCAGAACTAGAGTCTCATCAGGGCTACTACACCAGCCTGGTGCAGAAGTCGATGGGCCACAGCAACCTCGCCACAGAGGAGATCGAGCGGGACCTTCACCGCTCCCTCCCAGACCATCCTGCTTTCCAAAACCCCACCGGCATCGCAGCTCTCAGGCGTGTCCTCACTGCCTACGCTCATCGCAACCCAAAGATCGGATACTGTCAGGTAAGAACCAAATTATATGAACAGTATGGTGACATCAGTGCAAAGTATAGTATCACTGTATAAATATTACAGCAGTATTACTTTCTATTATCAACACACTAACACGATACTACTGAAAAAAACCTCATATAATGCTTGTTTGTAAAATATTTGTTTAATGAAGTGTTTGCATGAGTACTAAAAAGAACACTGCCCTTACAACAGCTGGAAAGTAAGAATACTGTACACTGTTTAAAGAGATTTTAAACCTACACTGTAAAAATATATTTTCATTTATTTAGAGCATCATTTAAATGCAAATTTATTTATCCAGTTTATTGTAATTTAACCCTGTAAAAGTGTCCTCCAGGGTGCACACAGCCTCCACTTTGTGTATCATTTGTCACTACCCAACTTTGTCACAGCAGTGTATCTGCTCGGCTGTTGTTAAACGGCCTCAGATTTTTGTGTCTGTCTGTTAAATCTCTCTTTTTGGTCCAGTCTATGAACATCCTGGCGTCTGTGCTGCTGCTGTATGCCAAAGAAGAAGAAGCTTTCTGGCTGCTGGTGGCTGTTTGTGAGAGGATGCTGCCGGACTACTTCAACCGCAGAGTCATAGGTGAGAGGTCAGGGATCAAAAAGAAGAGAGCAAAGAAGCATTTTAAAGCTTTATTTATTCATAGTTCCAGCTACACTTCAAGTAGCTATTTTCTTGTTTAAAAGCACATACGTTTTTAGAAGTCATTTTATGCTTTGTAGGACCCTTTAGTGGCCGGCTACCTTCAGACTTCTTTTTAAACATTGTGGTCGTTTTGTCTAAGCTGCTGCTCCTCAGACACCAAACAATCCAAAGGCTTATTTTTGGCCTCAGAAATAAAGGGCTTATTTTCTGTGTTTGTGAAGGTGTATATTTATGAAATTCAAGATGCATTAGAAACAATTTCCTCTTCCTTTTTATGTCCAGATGTTTGTGGTCATCTTTTTATCTTTGAAACTGCAGTGTGTTCTTAGAATTTGTACATGGAGGATAAATTTGACACATTGAGGGTAAGGCTGGAGTTATTTTATCTTTTTTTAGTATTAACAATTTCCCCACTCATAATTCAGAAGAGAGAAAAAATAGCAAGAATTTAACATATTAATAAACGTTGTGTGTACCGCATGTACAATGTATAATATGGCTCTGTTTTAATGTTTAAAAAAATGGATCAAAGACAAATCAGAATCAAAAGCAAAAGCTAGCAACTAAATTGCTTTTTATTTTTAAAAATAATGTTAAGCATTTAATTTATTGGAAACCCTCTGCAAACAATAGTGCTTTAAGTGATTATTTAAATGAGCTGACAGTTTCAGCAGACCACAGGTTTTCAGGAAACTTTCTCCACAGGTGGGGAGCATAGAAACTAAAAACTGCTTCAACTTGTTTGGTTTTGATTCTGGGAAACTAAGTAAACCTGTCAGAGGTCACCTGAGGGATCTGGTATAGTTCTGAATAGCATAGTACATAGTATATAGCATATAGCATATAGTATATTGTATATAGTGTTTAGTATGTAGTAGTATATAGTATAGTAAGTATAGTTCTGTGGGGCAGCATGCAAGCATCATGCTGTAGTTAATCAGTCAGTACCTCTTGGTAAAATAAAACCATTGTTGTTTTTGTTTAGCAGGGATTTTTGTTGATAATATTAAAATGAGCCTTATCTTTTAACAAGCAGATAATAGCTGTTCAGCAAGGTTAGGTTTAGTAGCAGCACTCAGATTGAATGTCTGGCTTTTGCTACATCTAGTGGTCAAGGCTGTGAAAAACAGCCAATTCAAAAGTAGTTATTAGTGGTTGTTAGTAAGTATATGGACATATCCCTTATCTGCATACTATTATAGCAGAGCAGTCAAGTACTGTCGGTACGTCGGCATCACATTTCTGGTCATTATTTACTTGTTTTTTTATCCCTGATTTTAATAAGAATTTTGTCAATTTTAGACTGTATTCAGTCTGTATCAATTTCTTGTGGGACTGCTTGTGTTTGGACAACATGTTAGAATTCTGTTCAGTGAAAAATTGTCCTTCAGGACAACACTGAAAAAAGTATGTTTGACTCCATTCTTCCCTCAGGAGCTCAAGTGGACCAGTCTGTGTTTGAGGAGCTGATCAGGGAGCGTTTGCCAGAGCTGGCTGAACACATCCCAGATCTCTCCTCCCTCTCCTCCGTCTCCCTTTCTTGGTTCCTCACCCTCTTCCTCAGTGTCCTGCCCTTCCACAGTGCCGTCTGCGTGGTTGACTGCTTCTTTTTCCATGGAATCAAAGCCATCTTCCAGCTGGGTTTGGCTGTGTTGGAGGCCAACGCTGCTCAGCTCTCTACCAGCACAGATGATGGACAGGCACTTATGATTCTTACGAGGTAGATTTGTGTGTATGTGGAAGGATAGCGAGCAAATCTGATTTGTTTTTCCAAATTTCATTTAAAAACTGATTGATTGTATCGCTAAAGTGAATCTAAACCATGCTGTCATATGCACTTTAAGCATTCTATCAGGAAGTCCCAGGCATATTAAGTTGAACTCAAAGTGAAGGGCATTTTAAAAATATGAGTCAAACTGATTCCACTAATACCAGAGGTATTACTGGTGACATCTTTCATTGAAGGCATTAATGGTACATTGAAGGCATTAATGTCAGTCACAGGGTACTGCTTCCTTGCACAATGTATCAAATATATAGGAATAGCTGTAACACTGTCTTTTTGTCATCAGTGCTTTTTATCCCTATATCCCTATTTTTGCATCATATGCAGGTGACTTTCAATTCAATTCAATTCAATTCAATTCAATTTTATTTATATAGTGCCGAATCACAACAGCAGTTATCTCAAGGCACTTTTCATATAGAGCAGGTCTAGACAGTACTCTTTAGATTATTATAATTACAGAGAGAGACCCAAAAGTTCCCACCATGTGCAAGCGCTAGGCGGCAGTGGCAAGGAAAAACTTCCTTTTAAGAGGCAGAAACCTCGAGCAGAACCAGACTCAGGGTGGGCGGCCATCTGTCTTGACCGGTTGGGTTGAGAAAGAGAGAGAGAGGGGGGAAGGGGAAGAGAGGGGGGTAGAAAATAGGGACAGGAGAACATAGCATAATGCAGATTCCATGTAAAAATGTAAAGTGGTATCAATAATACAAAAGTGGCAATAATAGTAATGACAATTAAAGTCATAAATGCAATAGTAGCAGTAATAATTGAAGCAGTACTAATAATTTTGAAATAAAACAGCAGGTGTTGAGTTGGATTGTAGGAGCAGCAGGAGACAGATCAGATTATACAGCTCCGGAGGCAGAAATACCTGCAAAAAGTGACAGAAGAGGAGAGAGAGACAAAAGAACACAAAACTACGGGAAAGTGAAGATATCACGTTAGTACCATGTATTTATGGGGTGTGAATACAGAGAGAGAGAGAGAGAGAGAAGCTCAGTACATCATGGAAAATCCCCTGGCAGTTTAGGCCTATAGCAGCATAACTAAGGGATAGTTCAAGCCTGAGCCAACCCTAACTATAAGCTTTGTCAAAGAGGAAAGTTTTAAGCCTACTCTTAAAAGTACAGAGGGTGTCTGCCTCCCGGACCGAAACTGGGAGAAGGTTCCACAGTAGAGGAGCCTGATAGCTGAAGGCTCTGCCTCCCATTCTGCTCCTGGAAACTCTAGGAAACCACCAGCAAACCAGCATTCTGGGAATGCAATATTTTAGAGGGATTATAGGGAACTATAAGCTCTTACCATTAAGGGCTTTGTAGGTGAGGAGGAGGATTTTAAATTGTATTCTGGATTTGACTGGGAGCCATTATATATCTGGAGTGAGAGTAGGCTTTTTCAAAAGAGGTTTGATTACATCTACTTTATAAGATTGCGGCACATAGCCTGTTAGTAAGGACAGATCAATCATATCCAGTACAGAGTTGTTAATTAAGGGTAAAACTTCCTTAAGCAATCTAGTTGGGATGGAGTCTAAAAGACAGGTTGAGGGTTTAGATGAAGAAATAGTTGAGTTTAGTTGGTGGAGGTCGATGGGAGAGAAACAGTCTAGATCGGGTTTTACAGCTGTTTCTAGGGGTCCTGTGTTTTGACTTAACTCAAAGCTGGTTGAGGGGAGCAGGTGGTGAATTTTATAATATAATGTGAATAGTTGACATTTTATTATTAAAGAAACTCATGAAATCATCACTACTGACAGTTACAGGGATACATGGATCAATAGAGCTGTGACTCTGTCAGCCTGGCTACAGTGCTGAAAAGAAACCTGGGCTTGTTCTTATTTTCATATACAATAACAGCTTACTTCATTTCTTGGTAACAGAGCAGGACACTCTTTTTAAGTTGTTGTAAGAGGCATTTCCAATCAGAGAGGAGGAGGCTGTTGCACATTTAGAACCTGATTTCTAATTCACATTCAAGATTTATGAATGGAGTGAATGGGATTGCCTTTATGTTTGAAAATGTTACATTTGAAGCACATGAAAGGACAGAATGCCAACCCTCTGCTTTGCAGTTTTCTGGACCAGGTTGGAAGTGAAGAGTTGTCTCATCCTCCGTCCTCCCCACCTGCCACAGAGGAGGGCAGCAGCAGCAACGCTGATCTTCCCACTGTGGGACACACAAACATCACCAACCTCATCAATGAGTCCTACGAGGTCAGAGGCACACAGATATAATGCCATTGATTCTGATATTGGTCTTTAATTTTAATTTGTTTTTGCAAATTCATGTACTGTATTTCATATTTCATGGCAAATCTTCTCTTGCTAAAGCACTCCTGTCATTGAATAAGACAGGACGTCATGCCTGGCTAATTATGGTAAATTTCCGATCCTTACACAATCCTCATAATCCATGGAGGATGACAAGCTTGCTGTTGCCTTCAATTTCACATTATTCTTCTTATTTATGCTTTCTCCTGTCAGAAATTTGGAGACCTGACAGTGCGGCAGATTGAGAGGCTTCGCTGTCGACACAGAATCCAAGTGCTGCAGGCTCATGAAGATACCACCAAAGAAAACAGTGTGAGCAAACAGACAATAAAAATGTCTTTAAATCTGCTTAAAGGAAAATTTAAGGATATAGCAGTTGTTTTGTGTCTATATTGTATACAACTTTCTCAACAATTCATAATATCTTTCCCTTCTGCTTGTGTCTGTACAGCTGAGATTGGTAACTCCAGATGTTTCCATCCCTCCAGAGAACTTGGCTGATGTCTATGACCTCTTCAAGGTATCTCTATATCCCTCTTTCAATTAGTCAATACTCGTATTGGCTTATAAGGAAACTGAGCTATTTTATTATTCTAATCATCTTTCTGTCCATCTGTGGTTTTCTTTCCTTTATTTCTTCTGTTCCACCCTCCAGACTGAGCACTTCATAACTCTGTACTGGGGTGACAGCAGCTCAGCAGCAGCGGCAGAGGCGGCAGCATGGCGTTACAGTGACTCTGGTCGCTCCTACATGGAGCGGCAGTACCGGCTGGACCGGCCCCAGTTCAAGAGCCTGTATGGGCTGCTGGTACCGTGGCCTGGCGGTTCAAACCAGCACACCGACACCGTGGCCAACCGCACCTTCACCCTGCTGGACCAGGACCATGACAACCTGGTCACCTTTAGAGAGTTTGCTGGCTGGCTGGGTAGGCAAATGGGAAGGGAAAGGCAAAAAGAAGCAATCAAAATACACCAAAAAATAACAGGCTGCTGAATATTCTATTTTAAGATAGCAACTAGCGAGTGTTTAAAGCTGCTAAAGTGTTATTTTATTACTACTGGCTCACATCCATGATCAACAGAGTATAAAATGGGTAAAAGAAGAACTTGAAGCTAACTTTGTCTTCTAATTTTCAGACACTTTATACTGTGAAGAGCTAAATGAGAAAATAAGGCTGCTTTATCGGCTCCACATCCCACCAGGTTGTTCATTCTGTTAACGCAATAAAGTCACTTAAAGTCTCAAGCTGTAACCAAGGCTGTAATTAAACAATTAACTTAATTCCACATTGTGTGTTTTTGTCTGCAGCTCTGACAGAAAGTGAGGATGACCCTGCTCTGATAAAGAGCCCTCTGCTGTCCAGCAACAGACCCCTCTACGTTAATCTGCCTTCTGGTTGGTCCAAACACACTATTGCAATTGATTTAGTAGCTCAACACAACATGCTACAACTAATGCAAACAGAAAAACACAAGCAATGTATAATGTGTTTTCCTAGGCTGAGGTAATAATTGTTTTTGTCTTTTTTGGGGTTGTTTGAAGAAAATCTGGCCACGACTGTTGTTCCAGGTGTTGAAAGTGAAGTGAAAGATTACCAGGAGCAGCTGAAGCAGATGCTGCAGGATCTGGCCAAAGAAAAGGAGAAGGATGTGGAGAAGCCTCTGCCATTCATGACCCAGGTACTGGAAACATGCTAAACTACTGTAGCATTATACAGTACACACCTCTAGAGTCTCTGTGTATCTATTTTTTGACTTTCTCTAAGCTGGAATCTACATAAAGCCACTATATATAGAATTTGAATATTCCCATATTGCTGCTACAGTTACAGATTGGTGATCTTTTGGAGAGAGCCTGTCTCTCACCCAGTGCATGCTGGGATAGGTTTAGTCTCATCAGTTATGATCAGCAAATATCTGATCTAGTAGTGTAGTTAACAATTATTTTCATTGTCAACTATTTAAATTATTATTAAATTACCATCACTAAATCCATGATTCACTCAAATATTTCCAATTTGCATATAGAGAAAACAGAAAATTATTATATTTGAAAAGTAGATTGTTTTGTGTAACTTTTAATCGAATTTTTTTTTGATATTTTGATTAAAGATTAAAACATCAAAAGTTTTGAATAGGATTTCTCTTATCATACTTATAATTTTTTGTCTGTTGTCTGTTTGATTGTTGTAGTGATTAGTTTTTGAAACAACCAAATGATATAATTTGATGAAACATATGATATGAACCCCTTTCATCTTTTCCTCCACAGCGAGAGTTCATCCAGTTCTGTAAAACTCTCTATAGCATGTTCCATGGCGACCCGGAAGAGAACGACCTTTTCCAGGCCATCGCTACAGTTACCAGTCTCGTGCTGCAGATTGGCGAGGCAGGCCATCGTGGACACAGCTCAGGGTCAGAGGTCACAGGCCAAGAAGAGGTGAAAGGAGCACAACCCTCACAGATGGCTGCTGAAGGAGCTAGGTCTGAGGCCAGCAGGGAAGGCGACGGGAGTTCAACGGCAGAGAGGGAGTGGACGGTCAGTTACGCTCAGATCCTGGCATCACTGCTGACTGAACAGTCGCTGGTGAACTTCTTCGAGAAGCCGGTGGATCTCTCGGCAAAAATCACAGAGGCCAAGGAGAAGCAGTACCACCAGCGGGCAGGTTTGCTCACACTGCAGCAAGGGACCAGCTGATCTGAACAATGGACCTCTGAGCCACAGCAAAAGCCACATTTCTCATGAAGAAAACCAGACCAACGGTATCATTTGACAGAATGTGACAGAACATAGTGGCTTCAAATTCAGAAGCTAACCAGGAAGCTAAAGAGCCTTAAAGTTATCGGTGACATTTATTATATCAATAGTATGACTGTCTTGCAACACAAGAGCCTGTGACACCCTGATTTACTTCTGCCTGTAACTGACAATATTTTGAGCCACAGAGACAGATTTCAAGCTCCAGATCTGGGCAGCAGCACAAGTAATGACCTTGGTCATTTTGTGCAATGGACATTGACAAATTATAATTATTGCCTTCTGAAGTCACCATGAGGATGCCTGCAATTAAAAAAAATCTGTACCTAATTTCAGTTATTAGGCACCCCTGATAAAGTGTTTACAACTTGTGGCTAATATTAAAGGTTAATAAATAATTTATTAATGCTTTATAGATTAGTTACAAGCCATTCATTTGATTGTGAAACATCACTGGTGAGTCATTAAGTCAAATCATAATAGTGTAATTAATAAAGGGTAATGTGTTTCACTTTCTAATAAGCCATGAAGTCTGTTGTCATAAATCTTTCTCACTTCATATTAAACCAATGGCCAAAAATAGTAAAGTGCTGTTTAAAATGTGAAGGATTTTTACCACCATCCAACAGATAAAGGTCAAAGGTTAAACAGTCCATGGGAGTGGGTAGCTGATAAACTAGTTAAAAAGACAAGCAAGTGTCCTGCTGGAGGAGGATAAAGGTTAATAACTTATCTATAAAGTATTAGTATATGATACTCATAAACCCTTTATAAAGGCTGCCTTATTAGAAGGTTGTACTAGTAACCATTACAAACAACAATGCAGCATTAAGGACAAATCTAGCATGTACTGATTTTTTTTTTTTGTTTGTTTGTTTTTGTTTTTGTTTTTACTGATTTTTTAACTTCTGTTTCTTTAATATCAAATGTTTTCACATGCGCGCACCTCAATAAAAGATATTTTTAAAGCTTTTTAAGAACACTGGAAAATAATCTACAGTGGTATAAAACTGTCGCAGAAAGTAGAAAAAAGGCAAAACTGATGAAATTGTCTTTCAAATAAAACACATTGCATAAAGACATTACTTCTCTTTTTTCTGTTTATACAAGTAAAACTTGACTTTACAATGAAACTGAACTGGCTTTGTTTTCAGTCTGACATTGTATTCTTTTGAGCCGTTTGTTAGAGGTTGTTATTTTGTCATTCCCTGACTCCAAGGTGTTAATATTTATCATGTCTATCTAATAAATATGCAGACTTCCCAGTTGGTTTTCTGTAAGTCAGCTTACAACAGTCGGTGCTGCTGCGATGTCAGTCTCTCACTGATCACCATTTTTGTGCCCATTTTCCAATCTTAATTTTGCTGGCTCTGTTACGGCAAGATGAGGTCCCTATTCTTGAGCACACCTACAAGGCTGAGACTGGTTAGTTAGTTTTTTTAACCATGGAAAAAGCTGTCAGTGGGCACAACACCAGTGATGTGGGCAGTGATTCAGAGGTCTGAAACAATGGCAGATGTGATGCTTGAAGGCCAAGTCTCTGAACACGGTGGCCTGGAAATGTTGAAACATAAATTCACAGAAACATCTCCACATTTGACAGAGAAATCACAGATATTAGCACAGTTATCAACATTATAAATACAAGCAGCTGGATTTTCAAAAGTATCTCAGAATGAAAAGAAGGAGGCAGAGTGCTGCAGGAGCTTGGTGTGCTTTATTAGCTACTGATTAAAGGTAGAGGACATGCCTTAACCCAGGACCTAAATAATCGGAAGAAACAAAACACACATTCTACTAATGGCCAGCCTTCAGTGTAAAGGAGGGAAGACTGAGGCTTGTCTCATACAATTCTTCAGGAGTGGTTTAATCATGGAGGAGGTAGATGGTAACTGACTCCTTGTAAGTGTCGTTATTTTAATCATTTTCTTTCTCTCTCCATAGAACTTCCATTAAAGGCATAATTAGAACTACTTGAGCCCATTGTTCCTATGAGAAAATGCTCTCTCAGTACAACTCGGACAAAAATGTTTTATATATATTAAATATTTTTGAAATTTACAAAATAATGGGCCAGAAAGTACTGTATATTAGTGAGTCTTGCTTTTCTAAGACAGTGTCTTAGAACACTTAAACAATCTAAAATAGGCATAGTATGTATAATCAGAAATATTTATATGTGTCATGTCATGATACTTAAGTCACATCCACAGGCAACACGGGCAGCAGCATATGAATGATAACAGCCTTACCAACAAGAATAACAACACAGTTCAAATACAGAGCTACAAGAAACTAAAAGCTACACATTGCACTAAGCCACAGTTGTGATCACAGGAAGACCAATCAGTTTGCCCTGTGGATGTGTCTCGCCCATTCTGGAGGGACGATGGGCGGGCTTTGTCTTTAAATTGCCTCAACGTAGTTGGCTGGCAGCATACCGGTCTTGCCGGTGCGCTGCACAGTACCGTACATCCACCCCTCGTCAATGGACTGCACGTTAACGATGACATCGCCGTCCTTGAAGGACACCTCATCACTGTCGGCTGCAGCATAGTCATACATGGCACGCACAGTTTTCTGCAGAGAGTACAGAGAAGAAAATCAGAATCAGTGTGTTTAAATAGTGGTGTGCAAGAGTTTAAAGGATAAGGTTGGTGATATTCCATATTTTTGTAAATGTAAACAAATAACATAAATATACCAGACTACTGCTGCTGAAAATAGTCCACATAAATACACTTAAAGCATTTAGTAAAACTAACTAACTAAATTCCTGTTTTAGGATTTAAAAAAAATATATAATAAAACTGTATTTGTGACAGATAAAAAAAAAGCTGTACATCTTCAGTAGGAACTAGTGGACTTGGGGCTGATTGTAAGAGACAAGGAAGGGATGTTGGAAAGTACTAAAATTATGTCATGTAGTGTTTGTTTTGGTGTTTTTACAAGAAAAATATAGAAAAAATGCTTTATCCTTCAATCTGAGTTTTGATGTTATGCTAAATCTGTGTTAGGTGTTTGACTGTCCATTCATAGGTTGGCATGTAACTAAACATGACAGTAGCTTCTTTGCACCATGAGAGTAACGCTTCTCTCCACAACTGCAAACAGATGTAAATGTTAAATAATACAAGAAAACGTGGTGCAAGTCACGATGCTTAACATAAAAAATCCTTTTCCATACAATTGTAAGAATTTGAGGATGGTATACTTTTCAATAACTTTTGAGATAGTAAATGTAACTTTAAAGAACAGCAGGCTGAAAAGAAGTGTTTCTCTGCCCTCTGTGGTTGAAGGGTTCAAGGTTTTTCCTCTGACCACACCCATCAGTGATGCAGTGATGTATCAGTGACAGGGTCCTGGAATACATTTCTATATCACTGCAGCAAGATGAGAGGTTGAATTACTAGAGGTCAGGTCAGCAAAAACAAGATTTTCAGGGGCTGTTCTGTTACTCTAAGGTCTACTAGGCCCTACTAGCTTGTGCAGTGTGTGTAATGTGAACAGTGCTACTAACTCCGGTGGTAGAGGGGTGTGAGGGGATGGAGGAGACTGTGGTCTGCTGGGTGGCTACTGATGATGACCTCTGCTGCACCTCTACAGTCTTAGCATGCTGGTAGCCTGCAGATGAAAAAAACATAATACACACACACACACACACACACACACACCACAGATAAGGCACAGTCTAATAAGGGTTTGCTAAAACAATGTGATCTGTGGTATTAAAGACTCTGTAACACATCATTCTGTGTTGTGCATTTGTTGTGGTGTTTGTTGTAGTGATTCTGAATCATTACCCATAGAGGAGGCCATGAAGCCATTGCTGTAGAGGGACATGTGGTGGTCAGCATCCTGGGATACCTCAGACTTTTCATCAGCCATGCCACTCAAAGCACTGGTGGAGCGGGAGTGCTCCTTGCTGCGACGCTGAGCTTGCACTGTCAGAACAGTGATATATTTTGTCAGTGAATGCTTGATAATAAAATATGATATACAGTAGATGTAATCTTAGTAATGTGTACAAATACCTTAGGCCTTCCTCAGTACAATGGCCCTTCAGTGTTAACTCTGTTGACAGTCACCTGACTCTCACCTGACTACCTCACAACTTCAACACTGGGAATCACTATGCATCGCTAAATCAATTGATTGCAGATCTAAAATGTTCATTTCCTACAAATGAAATGCCTTTGTGAAACTATTTTGAGGCCCTATATGAATGATTTGTGCATATAAACAGTAAATAAATGCTGTAAACATTTTCCCAGGTGGATAATTTATGTATTTCTATACATGGTTACAGCTATGTTATATTTGATCAATCTTTCATTAACTGTCTTTACACAGGTTTTGTATTCTTTGAAGGAGCAGTTGTACTTGTTCAAAAATAAAAATTAATAGACACTTGAACATGTCCATTAATTTGATTACAACCACATTATACAACAGAGTGTTATAAAATATTGTTTTACGTGTTTATATTTGCTTGCTAAATGGGAGGTTAAATTTTTACCAGTAGACTAATGGTCAGATTTTTATTCATTTAGTCCTATTATTTAAATATCAGAGTGCAATTCACAGGTTGCTACAAAGCATAGTGAGCACATTGTCCACACACAGGCTGAATTTCCGCTTTGCACAGAAGATGCAATCTTTTATTAACTCTTAGGGGTAAATTACCATGAAATTAGCAGATCACATGAGCATGAACTAAACCACAGTTACTAATCAAAAACATTATTGAAATTATATTTACTCCTTTAGACCTATGAAGTGATCCGTCTGAGTTTCTCATCTCACCTGACATCATGTGCAGACTCCTGGACTGAATGTTGTCCTCAGCAGGGTCGTAGTCAAACACAGAGCCGGGGTTTGTGCGCCACACGCGCAGATCTGGAGGCAAGGAGTCAAATACTGCATCAGTGAAGCAATTATTAACTCAAATAACCGGTCTCAGTCTGTGGCATACAATATGTCTCAGTCTGTGTATAAAATTTACCCTAGTTTGTGCTTCTCATGTATTACTGGATGGTCATTAAACATTTTCAGCTGTTTTGAAGGTATTTCTCTTATGTCATTCACTGAAAAAATATTCTCAAGTTTCCCAAGTTGTGATGATCAAAAGTAGCTGCTTAGCTTTGTGAATCAATTGTATTAAATTTCCTTTTATTGAAAAAGGAAAACAGGACATGGGCCAACAATTTATTATTATAGTATTTACATTGAATTAACAATTTAATCTACAAAGTCTTCAAAGCCTGTCTTTGGGGGGTTTGGCCTTTCAGTAGAAATGTCCGTACAGCTTTATTTACCATGACACCAGCAGCCCCCAGGCACGCAACTAATGACTGTGTTCATGCTTGTAACTGTACCAGTGATGGTCTCTTGGTCATGCTCCATGGCACGTCTCCTCTCCATCTCCACCACACGCCTCTGGATTCCACGGTAGCTGATGTCGCTGAAGTCCTGGGTGTTCCTTTTCACACGCTCTGTTACAGGGTCGGAGGTGGTAGGAGTGAAGCTGCCCTTGCTCTTCTCAAAGTCCTCATGATATCTCACCTGAGGGGCACAAATCACAATCACAGTAAGTGTTACCACAGTTTATACATGTAACGACTATATACAAACCATATATATATATATATATAGGTATATATATATATATATATATATATATATACTGTAAGTATTTATTTACCCCACATTTTCCAAAATCTACATTGCTCAGCTGTTTATTAATGAGCCTTTATTACAAATAAATTGACTTAGGGCTGAGATTGACAGACAGAGCAGTGACATCATAAACAATTAAGAGATGCACTGCCACATTGTTGATTTTGGTCTTTTCATCGGAATTGCTGCTGACCAGAAAAATACAAAATAACACCAGCCTTATCCTTTTAAGTAGGGAACTGGTAGAGAAGTAATCTACATAGAGCAGAAATAATCCTCACAGTGCATAAACACCATTAAACAAACATCCAAATCTTACTCCAGAAATGATGCGCTGGGTCTCCCTGACACGCCTCATTTCAGGTGTGTCCAGGACAAATGCAGCCTTGCCCTGGACCTGCTTACGGAAACTGTCAGAGTACAGCACCTAGTGGAAAGTGAGGACGGGACAGTGGAGGAGCAGAAGACACACAGTGAGTGTCTGAAATGTTTTAAACCGGAATCTACCATACAGTAGCCATTAACATCCACAGCTCAAAGGGTGTGGCAGAGAGACTGAATGATAAGAATACACACACAGCTACTGGCAGACAGAGCTGGGGCATTACTGGGATTTCAGACAAATTAATTAGCAGGGAGAGGTTTATTAAGAGGTTGAAGTATTAAATGAAACAGGATTACGTCCCAGTCTTCAGTGGGAAGGTGACAGGGGAACAAGATGGAGTGGAGTAGTTTCAACAACAGGAGAGGTTAGCGGTGATGATGTGCACAGACACACCACAGCTGGTGGTATTAAACACATTTGAAAGAGAGCACAGTGGGGAGAATTAATATGATTAACTAGAGCCAGGGGACAAGTCAGTTAGAAAAGGGTTAACGTGGGGTAGAACATTTCTTTGGTAGAATATGCTCTTGCAGTGGTTCTGAAAGTACCGAGCTAATGTTTTCTTGGTTCCTTTTGACTCGCTCCATCTCTGGAGTAAACACCACAGGGGTTCCCTTGGCTGAACTGTCTTTATACAACACCTACAGGACAGAAGCACAGTGCCCCAAGGGGACAGTCAGACACTCTGAACCATACACAGACCACACACCTATAGGACTGGTTTCATAGACTTGGATTAACCTTGAAATCTTTGAGAGAAGATACAGACAGAGCAATTTTCAGGAAATGTTCAAGATTAATTAGTCTTAGAGAAGGAATTGTTTTCAGTTTTCACAATTTTTGCTTTGGAATATATTGAAAAAGAGTCTGAGAAATTGGTCCTATAGAGTGATTCATCCTGGTAGCTCCAGTCGACCACCCAGGATCTCTGTTGAGATAAACACATTCCTTATGCTTCAGCAGGAGATTTAGCTTGTCATTTGCTGTGAAGTGGAAATTAACTTAGCAGCTCGCAGGTGCTTTGTGTGAAGAAAGCTGGGCTGCAGGTTAGAAAACATTGTACAGGCCTTAGAAGAGGGTGTCACTCAGCTTGAGGGGTTGATGGTTGAGGATTAAAGATGATTTGAAAAAATAAAGGGAGAAAAGGGAAAAAAATGTGTGGATGAAGGTTATGGTTGCATGAAGTGGTGATAAAGGCAGGGCTGGAGCTCAAGAAACTGCTGTGCCTTGAATGGAGATGGATGAGCAAGAGGTGACTAGAGCATGAGATGATGGCAGGAGGGAGGGGAAGTAGCAAATGGGCTCATGAGGGGCATTACTGATGGGCACTACTGTCCACTCTCAACAGTTAGAAGCACACGTGGTTTGGTTTTGTTCCACTACCGAGCTGATGTGCTTCTGGGTTTGTTTGACCCGCTTCACCTCAGGGAGGTCCGGTATGGCTGTTGCTCGACCCAAAGAGTCCTTGTATTTTATCTACCCAATAGACAGTTTGAGTTTCATACAGACAAAGTAGAGGAAAACAGTAAAGAGCCGGTCAGTCAGCGAAAATTGCAGGAAGACAGAAAGAGACACAGCACAGCACCAAAAATCACAGCAGACATGAAACAATGAAATTAAACACACACTTCACTTTTTTCCTGAGAAATGAAGAAGCATGTTAGCTGACCCCGCAGGGCTCACTGGTGTTATGCATGGTGGGTTTGATGTGACAGGAAGAGTTCAGACATCTAAATGACTGGTGATTGTTATGACAGTGTGTTTCAAGGGAGATGAAGAGTGAGGTAGACGGCAAATGAATATACAGCACAGGAGGATACAGGGTCACTCTGTAGAGTACCGTGCTAATATTTTGCTGATTGCGTTTAACTCTCTCCATCTCTGGGGTCTCTGATACTGATGTGCCTTGTCCCACTCCTTCTTTGTACTGAAGCTTTGAATGAGATAGCACAAAAAAGTCAAATGTGCTGGTAATACACTAAAAGGAGGATTAGTTTTCAATTTAGGAGGGAAAGAAAATGTGAAAAAAAAAATTAAAAGAAAAAAATGCAGAAAAAAATGAAGGGGACTTATGTTTTTGTGGAAATGTGAATTCAAAATTAAGTCATCAACCAAAGCTGGCAAAGAGGAGTGATGTATGGAACTTAATTAGGATGGAGGAGGGGAAAACAGTACTTAAAAAAACATGAAAGGTAATGTTTGGTAGACTTTTAGACAAGAGGAAAATGGCAGGAATTTTGAGGGATGATTTTAAGGGGATAAAATAAGGGTCACTGCAGGTCTGTTCCTCTACCAAGCTGATATTCTTCTGGGTTTCTCTGACCCGCTTCACCTCAGGGAGATCTGGTATGGATGTGCCTTGACCCACAGAATCCTTGTACTGTATCTGCCCAGTGCATAAATTACACAGGTACAGAGTAAGACAGGGACAAGCACAATATGTACAGTAGACACAGACATGTCCATCCATTCAGAACAACAACGTACACTTTACAACAACTGACAATAAAAAGTAATTACTCATCATGATTTCACATATTTTAGTGGTAGTTGGCAATAAGTAAAGATGTAAAATATTCATGATGTGTTTTTAAAATGGATGATACTTATTTTAGATTATTACATCAGGGTTTAGATGCAATTAATTATGATGAAGGAGGAAATCCTACAGACTCCTCAAATTACCAATATCAAGTCATCAACCAAGACTGGTAAAAAGAAATGATTTATGAAACTTAGGATGGGGGAAGGAAAACCGGTAATTAGAACATGATAAGAAAAGTTTTTAGACTTTATGGGGAGAGGTCAGAATGTATTCTGAGGAATGATTATAAGGGGATAAGATAAGGGTCACTGCAGATCTATTCCACTACCGAGCTGATATTCTTCTGGGTTTCTTGGACCCGCTTCACTTCGGGGAGATCTGGTATGGATATGCCTTGACCCACAGAGTCCTTGTACTGTATCTGCCCATTGTATAATTTCCACAGGTACAGAGTAAGACAGGGACAAACAAAAAGTCACAACATGTACAGTAGACACAGACATATCCATTCATCCATTCATAACAACAGCATACACACATAAGTTGTAAAAATACATTTGTTTTCAAAATGGATGCTACCTAATGTAGGTTATGACTTCAGGTTTAAATGCAATGAATTATCATGAGAAAGAAAAATCCTGAAGACCCCTCAAAGTCCCAATAGATATTGAAGATGTTGACTTGTGTGAACAAGATGAGACACTGTTGTGTCCCCAAACTGCTATAAGACAGTTAGAAGCACAACACTGTCATAAATGTCAATGCATGTTGTCGCACTGAGATTTCCCTTACTTTGAAGTAAGAGGTAAGCCCAAACCATGGAAGGTACACAGAGTAGTGCACTGTATGTGGTCAGGGATGTCCACATACTTTTGGACATTTAAAGTTACATAAAAACAAGCTATTATCTTGCAGAAATGAAGTTGGGCCAGGGTATCTAGATCCACGTGTTTACACAAGTTAACAAAAACATGGGGTCTTTGGGGGGCAATGTAAAATCCTATGATTAGTTTTTTTTTAAAGTAGAAAGTTGAAAATCATTATTTGAAAAGATATGAAAACAGATCTTGTTATATTTTCGCACACTAGATAAGGGAATATGGAGGCAGGATTGGTTGAGGGGGAGATGGAGGAGGGCCGGGTCACTCTGTGGTGTACCGTGCTAATGTTCTGCTGGTTGCGTTTAACTCTCTCCATCTCAGGGGTCTCAGGTAAAGCTGTTCCTCTTCCCAAATCCTCTTTGTACTGAATCTTTACAAGGACGAGGAATGAGAGCAGCAAATAGTGGTTAGCCTGATTCCAGCCCTTGGATAATGATGACTAGGTGCTTGACTGAATTTCCAAATTACACTTTAACTGTGTTGCACCTAGTGAGTAAAACTGGGTAGTCTTTTTTTCTTTTTTTTTCCAACAAAAACACACTGAATGAGACATATAAAACAACATCTAAATGTTTCTGGACATTGTCTGGACACATATACAACATAGTACAGTGAACAAAGTACTGAACAACACACAAGCTCTGCACTAACAACTATCAAACAAACTGTCAAGGGTTAGTTGCTTGAATTAAAATGCAACTTATTGACAAGGTTAAATAATATCTGTCTGGTCCAAAGAAAAAGGGGCTGCATATCAGGATTTGTTAATGAGGAAAGAAAGTAAAAAAAAAAAAAAAAAAAAAAAAATCAAGGAAAAATGTAAAAAATGTGTTATTAGAAAATGTTAAGAAAAAAGTATCATGGAGTAGATACCAAGCTGAAATTCTTTGTATTCTCTTTAACACGCAGCATTTCAGGAGTGTCCTTTACAGTAGACACTTTGCCCTTTATGTTTTTAAGGTCAATCTGGTATTGAAGCTACAGGGAGAAAAACAAAAGTGCAGTTAACATGTTTCACAATGATACTGACAGAGGTAAAACCAAAAAAAGAGAAGAGAACAGAAAGCCAGAAAGAAAATACTTGCTCTTATGAACAAAAAAAAGTTTACCTTAGTGTCTGCCAAGGATTAGCATGAAACCTATTTTCATTTTTATGCCCCATTGACTTGTACTCTACTGCTTTGAGTACAAAAACTGACACACTTTATTGAATTCAATTACATGAAGAACACCATATAAAAGACATTCCACTAACAGTGCAAAAGTTTAAAGTATTAGAGATAATACTTTACAGCAGACATGGAGACGTACACAGAGACACTGGAAGAACCTCTGACTTCATACTGTAGGCCCTATAACAATCAACATGCTGCTCCAGTAAAACCCAGCATAATTCATCATTTACGTTTATTACTTACAGTGCTGAAGTTCCTCTGGTTCTCACGGACTCTCTGCATCTCTGGAGTGTCCAGGACTGGTACATAGTGAGACATAGTCTTTTCAGCCTCCTCTTTGTACTTTTTCTGTTAGACAAAAAATACAATCAACAGGATTTTCAATTAAAATAGGGACGCATATTTAAAGACTCCTCTAATGTGTCCAGATACACAGGCAAACAAGCTGTAAGGAGATTTTTTTTCCATGTGTGTAGAAAATGGTTCAATTCAGGAATTTACCTGGCTGACAATGTTTCTCATCTGCTGAGCATGGATGATGTCTGGGGTGTCGATAACAGTTGTGTAGCTGGCCCTGTCCATCTCAGCAGTCTGCTTATACTTCGTCTATGGAACAAAAAAAAAGTCTGTCAGCAAATATTCTGATCTTAGTGTAAATTCTACTGATTACATGTGTCTATGAATCATCTACTGTATGCTTACACTTTCAGCTCCAAGCAAATAATATAATAATACGCTGTAATTCAGACCTGACTGAGGATGTCAGTAGCGTTCCTGGCCCTCATGAAATCTGGTGTGTCTGTAGCCAATGCCAACATTCCCTTGCCCTTGATCTCCTGCTCCAGTGCCTTCTTGTACTCTCTCTGTAAATGTTGCAGGTGACAGTGCGTTACATAAAAGCACTGTACTCACTAAAAGCAGACATGACAGACAGATTATTACGAACAACAGGACTTCTACTCATTCATATTGGGGTGGGGGGTGGGGGGTGGGGCTGCAAAACCATGTGGCCTAGGGAGAATGGTAAACAAAGAAAGTTAGAAGAAATTAGATTTTTTTCTGAAGGAAAAAATATGGTAATTGGACAGCTGATTGTGTGAGAAGCTCCACTCAAAACTGAAAAATAAAACCGCAGTAGTTAAGGACAGCTGTTAAAGCATAACTAGTTATTTTCAACAAAACTATGTTTTCTCAAAATTTTCTATTAATCAGTTTATTAATCAAAAATATCAGAATCCAAAAATAAACCCCAAAAGCACCCAGAGCATATCTATAAATTAAAATTTCTAAAGATTTTTGTATAAAGCTTTGATGCTAACTGGACCACAGCAGTCAGCATTTTCCTTCTGTACTGCAGGTGGGCTATGCTTGCCTGTCTACATGAGCTATAAATATGTGAACTAAAATAAAATGATAAAATCCTTAAAAAACTACAATGTCACACATTTTGTTAAAAAGTTAAATATGTTCTGGGTGTATTTGAGATTTGTTTTTGAAATATTTATATGGCATAAGGGAAAGAGTATAAGATGGGAAATGGAGGATGGATTGATGGGATGGAAGATGGGAAAATTAGCGTTGTCATGAAGCAGGGATAAGAGTCAAACCCAGCAGTTGCCCTTTTAGTGTGGTGATGAAGCTTAGTTAAGAGGTGATAGGATGCAACAGATGATTGCACCAAGAGGGGAGTTCTGGGAAGTCACTCAGATGAGAGTGTGATGCCACTTCCATCACCTCTCAGTCAGTCGTACCTCACACAGGATTTGAGTGGCATTCCTTGCTCTCAAAAGCTCCGGAGTTTCCTCCAGCACAGTAAGCCCTTTACCCTTCACTCCCTCTTCTAGATCCTTCCTGTACTCTTTCTACAGGATGGAAGAAGAACAGAGAGACTGCAGAGAGGGGCACACAGGCAGGCCAGGCCAAGGCATACATATAGACAATATAGTTTGAGCTCAAAATCACCAAGTCTCCCAAAATTACAATCTATAAAGTGAAGATCGTTACAATTCTCCTACAACAAGGGAGAGTGGAGACATTGGGGACTTTGGCAAAGAATCCTGATAAAAGACAAAGTCAAACACATTTTATCAGATAGAGCATGGAAACAAAAACAAAACAACACAATTCAAGTCTGCATTTCAACTTAAACATTGCCGCATCATTCACATCATTACATGCATGCATGCAGACTTTTCAATGGAAAGCTGTTCGTAGTCGCCTGCTAAATGAAGGGACTGTGAAATTAGGAATCCAACATGTTAGTGAAAACAGATATAAATACAAACAAACTATACTAACTACTTTACAAGTCACACAATGAATAGAGACAAGGAGGATGGATAACTGTAGCGTCAGTAATAGTTTAGGGCTATGTAGTGAATCATGCAAAAGAATTACAACTAAACTGTATGGGTGGACCCACAAGAGGGAAGAAAACACTCATGGGGATTAAAAAAAGGTAGTGTAAGAAGGACTGTGGTTGTGATGTAGTCTTAGTATGATTACAAAGCATGGGTAAGGCAAATAGGGGACGTTGTCAGGGATAAATTATCCTTTAGTTACCTCACTGGCTATTTTGGTGGCGTGCCTGACATGTATCATGGCAGGGGTGACCTCCAAGCCTGAGAGGTTCTTGCCCCTCATGTATTCCTCAAAGTCCTTCTTATAGTCTTTCTATTGGCCGCAAAGATAAGACAGGGGACAGACAGAGCTCAGACAACCACATGCAGGCAGTGCTTGTTCACAATGCAGTTACCTCATCCTGGTTTACACCATTCTGCTTCTAATGACACCCATTTCTATATCTGCAGTCTCTAATGTTAGCATTTGAGTGCATGTGTGAATGTGTTGGAGTCCTTTATTGTGAGAGAGCAACTCTTATGTTTGGAGTCTGGAGTTCAACACAGGGATAATGAAACTCAAGCGAATGTTATTAAATTATTATAAATACTGAAAAAACCTAATCCAGGTTCCACTGAGACAAGAATACTTTACCTTTGTAATTCCAACACAAGAGGAAGATTGGGGAACAACAATACACAAGGCATTGGGCAAGTTTAACACATTTTACACTGCCTTCTTCCAGTTTTTTTTAATGCTAGTTAAGTAGAAAATGGTAAAATGGTAAAGGCATAACAGCGATCACAGTCACAGGATACTATAACTAATAAGCATCAGGACACAGTCTTAATTGAATAAACTGGCATTAAAGGCACTGTAAAAGTTTTTTCCAAACTTCAGAAATATTCTGTAAGTCTAATATAAACAACAGTTTGACATCCAACAAGCTGAAGCATATCAATATATAACAAGAGGCCATACATCACAGGTTAATAAATAAGCAGGCACTGAAGAGTCTTTCAATTTATAGAGAGAGGCCTGTAATGGAAAGTGGATTGCATTTGTAGCTACTTGAAATGCAGAGGTGAAAGAGTTTAGTATTTACCTGACTCTGCATGTGCTGGGCCTCCTTAGCAGTCACATATGTGGGTGTCTCAAAGTCCAGCATGGGCTTGCCCTTCTCCCTCTCATACTTCTCCTTGTATTTCACCTGGAACCCATAAAAATGTAATGTAAACTGCCTTCAACAAAATATCATGCAGGTATATTATATAATGGTTTCCATTTATTTCTGTTTGCTAGAAAATCAGAAAAATTACATTTGAGTTGCTTAATTTATCATAGCAAGCAATAAGATGGCATTCAGTTTTGAATTATATTATTGTGACATTACAAAACCTAAAACACTACTAAATGATTAAGTCCTTGAATTAATATTTCTACAAAAAAAATGAAATATTGTTTTAATTATTTATTTGGAAGGGTCCTTGATGCATTGTACCAGAGTTAGATGAAAGCTAATTTTGCCTTGGCCTGGAAAGCTAACAACTTGAATTATTAACAATTTAATTCAACACCATCCTCATGTAAATACAGGAAATAAAGATATCAGATGCAGGTATCACACACATCTGTTTTGCAAGAAAGTGGTGAACTCTTGAAACCCACAGCAGTGTTTTTGGGAGGGTGCAGTGTTTGTTGACCTCCAGAGTCTGTACCACTTACGTTGCTCTGAAGTTCAGAGGCCTCCTTGTGATGGAGCTGTTCTGGTGTGTCAGGAATCATGTGGTAGTGACCTTTACTCTCCTCAAATTTCTTCTTGTAGCAGTACTACAGGGGAATTCCCAGTCAAGTAAGACAGCTCAGTACAACAAATGGCAAAAAGAGCGTCTGTCTGGAGTTTACTCCAATCCATTACATTATATTTTATGAAGGAAACAAAAACAGTAACTTTATAACTGTAAATGAAATTAAAAATGGTAGTTAAAAATTCAAGTATGAAAAATGATCTAAAATCTAAAATCAATGGAGAAGCACGCAGATTTGTGTTTAGTGATCATTAATAAAAGAGTACAGAGGGGGGAAAAAGGAAGCCGGAACAAAAAGTGAAAGAGTAGAGGTTATAGAAGGGTGAGAAGGGTGGGTAAGGATCACTACCAGATGAGGTCACAGGATAATGGATGTTTGGATGATGGAGCTTAGTGCATAAATGCATGAGAAAAATTTGCAGCATGTGTATTGTTACTGTGGTATGATGTAGGGGTGATGGAAACACTGACTTCAGACACATTTCAGTGAACCACAGAGGGTGCACAGAAACTGAACTGACTCCCAGCAGCTTCCTGGGTGGGAATGTGAGTGGGTTAAAGGGATGATGGTGTCTTACATCGCTGGACAGTTTGCTGGTGCTCAGGCTGTGCTGCATGGACAGAGACTCAGCCATGTCGGTCACGGGCTTGTGGATCTTCTTCAGGTCACCTTTGTACTTCACCTGTGGACGGTGTTAATTTGTGATTACAAATTGACATATTTTACAGCAGACAGAAATAAATTCACACAGTGAAGTTGCCTCATGCTATCTGGTGAAATTAGCCTTACGGCATACTTTTGAAACAAAAGCATGGAGAGGCATTAAAAGGCATCTATGATTTTGCCCCACTGTGGATTAAATAGAAAAAATGTCCCCAAACACTACACACACTACACTCTCTTGAATATGTGTCTTGCACAGTGGCTGACAGAAGTAAACCAGTAAGACAGGGGACAGTAAATCCTTGTTTTTTGACATAATGCTTATAGACATTGTGTGGAGTGATATAGCTTACGTGAGCACCTACCTCACTAGCCAGCACATTGGCATCCTTCAAAGTCTTGTAAATCTTACTCTCCTTCAGGTCATATTGTGGTTTCTTTCCTTTCACCTCCTTGTCAAACTTCTCCTTGTACTTCACCTGGTAAGGTAGGATATATTTGTAAGAGTTAGTATGGGCGGTTACTTTTGATGAAAACCAGTGGAAGATTTACATGGCTCCATCACACTGGAAACATTTAAAGAACAACAAAATGCTTTTTTAAAATTGTATAAAAAGGGATGATAACTCTGATTCCTTAGTTTTGTGTAAAAGCTGTGTATTGCATTATTCTCAATATTTACACTTGACTTAAGCTTGTATCCCTTGTTATACAAGAAAAACAACTGCAGTCAAACTGTGTAGCCTATCTTTTAAAAATTATAATTTTTTTCCATGCATCAATTCATTTCTAATTCTCATTCAGCAATTAAAGTGATAATTAGTCCCAGAGGGCAAGAAAATCTCAAAGGGCATGTTCACACCTACACTTTGGTTCCAGGTTTGAGAAGAAAATTGTATACTGTTGTAATTAATTCCAAGCTTTGAAATTGGTGTACACATCATTCTGTGATTGGGTCTTATTGTTTTGTAAATACAAACCAACTGCACCAGAGTTTGCTTTAAAGTCGTTGTTTGAGTTTAGGGCCACAGTTTGCCTGGCAACATTCACAGATATCATCAGAAATAACATTAATAAAGCACTTCACATCTGGGTTCTTCTCAGTCAAACCCAACCGGTCAGCTGTGGAGACGCCCTCAGATGCTGTTCAGACCTAGTGTTGTGCATCCAGATATAAACAGTTTGTGCATGGATTCAGCTAAGGTGGACTGTAGTCCGTTCTTGACACTAGAATGCATCCCATTTCAATTGAATTTGTTATTGGATTTTGCTTCCCCACTTCTATCTGATTTAATCTTTGGAGACTGCTGCTAAACTGTGATTGTTGTCATTGTTTTCCTGACCCTGTGAAGAACCTTTACAATACTTCAGACAAGTGGCTTTATGTTAACAGCACACAAAGTGGTAATATTTTATGCTGACTAATGTCTTGAGTTATCTAATCCAGTTCTGTTCTTTAAGTATTTTAAGTGCATTTACACCTGTGTTTAGACCTGTAAACCTCTGATCTGACCACCCAGGATGCATTTTAGTGTGAACACAGTCTAATTCAGTATTTTGTAATCCACATAAACACAACATAAACTTCATATATATTAAACAATATATGGAAAATGTAAGGCAGTATGATTGTGGTTGTGTTTCAGAGGGAATCCGGATTGTTCTTTAAAATGGCAGATCAGCCAGCCTTAGAAAGAAAGTGAGACAAAGCCATATTCTCATACACTGTCTTAGAAATAACATGTGCAAATCTAGCAGTAATAATGAATTAATATTTTTTAAACTTCCTAACATTTCTGAAAGCCTATACTGTCTCCCAGTGTTCAGATCAAAAAGGAAGCAACTCAGCATAGTTGACTACTGGATGTACACATGTTTTGGACAAGAATTCAAATCCAGTAGCTTGTTCTTTTTTTTAAATCCTTCCATTTAAACATTCAGAGACAGACACACTGACTCAGGAGAAAAGTGGGAAACAGTAAAAAATAAATAAATAACAGAGTCATTTACACACAGTATTGGCACCATTGCAACTAAAGCAGCTATGCAATGCTTGTCTATGCATAGCAATGAGCCAGAGCTTGTCTGGGGAAAAAAAGAGCAGAGGGTGCACTCAATGCTAAACTGCATGAAAAAAGTGCACAAGCCAAATAAAAATAATAACTGCATAACATCCGGCAGGCTGAATCAAATCTTTTTAAAAGTTCCTTATGGTTTGTATCAAAGGCTCAGTGAACCCTACAGTAAAATCAGAAATCAACTAATCAGTCAGTCAATAGATGGATACGAAGGGAACAAAAAGACAGAGAAGACACACATATAGTAGCAGCCCTCTAGTTTCAGGGCATGAACCTCCTTACATCACTAGTCACGGCACTCATTTTCTTAATGTGGCGCATCAGGGGGGTATCATAGGAAGCAGCTCCATGGAGGGAGGGCTTGGCCTCCACCTATAAAGCGCAGTGAGATGGAGGGATGAGAACACACTAGGACTGGGACATTATGGAAGGAGAGAGGAGAGCAAAGAGATGAGGAGAGTAAAAAGAGGGATGAAGGAAGAGGAGCAGTGTAGGATGACAGGTTTGAGAATAGAAGTGGGACATGTACAATGATATGAGCAGTTAAACATATAAATTTACTTTCATGGAGTCACAATGACAGATTAAGACATGGATTATAAAGCAAGATGGCAAAGGAAGCGCTACGGAAGAGCTGCTAGTGCTATCGTTAGCCTTAAAGGAATGCTGCTAAGCATCTACTACAGCAATACTAGTCTGCAAATATTAGCTTATGGAAGGTGATCTGACAGTGACACCAAAGCAGTTGATCTTTGCTGGTGTAACATGGCTTCCACTGACTAATTCCAACCATCAGGTGTGTAAAATAAACAAGGAAAACATTTTCTAAAACATGATAACTCTAGGGAACCAGTGGGAAAGCTGTATGACTGGTCCAGGGCTTCATAGGACAGATGGTTGATTTGGTTGGATGTACCTGGCTGGTCAGCTTGGACACCTCAGTGGCCAGAGTGATGTCTGGGCGGAAAGCCAGAGAACCTCCACGGCTTGCCTCCTCACGGGCCTTGTCACGGTAGCCGATCTGATGGGGACAAGACCAAATATACAAGCGTGTTGTATACAAGTGTTTTGTTGGGGTTTTTTTCTCCCCTGATGACTTTTCAGTCCATCTGTGGGAGAGCAACAAATTTCTAAAGGTTTTTTGTTTTTGAGGGATCATGCCAGTGTGACATATACATATCTGTGCTGCTTCTTTGCCATTCTTCTCATTAAAATGTTTTATGACTTGTCGAGCATTGGACATATTTATATGCAAACATCAGAGTAAGGGTAAGGTCTAATATCTACTTATTAGTAATTGTGGGACTGAAAATCAGGCCAATGTACACTGAGATTTGTAAAACAGAGACATATTTATGCACAGATTAGGTATTAGTCTTTAACATAAAAAGGATTCTTGCATCTGCACATGATGGTTACCTCACTGATAAGTCTAGCAGCCTGGGTAGCCTTCTTTATGTCAGGACGGTCAACAACAGGAGTGTAGTGCAGGTTCGCTTTGGCATTCTTCTTGTAAGCAATCTGTGCCATTGTGCAGAATAATTAGACAGAGGACAGTATGTACTATAAAATGACCAGCACAACAAAAGAGAAATAAGAGAGAACATGAAACTATCCCAACCTGGAGATTGTACACTGTGAATAAAAAATAGCAAAAATGTAATTTTAGCACAACTGTGGAGACTACTCACGTTGCTCTGACTCTTGGCCACATCAATGGCATGCTGAACATCGGGTGGAACAATCATGTGGTTATACACTGACTTGCCCTTCTCCTTCTCAAACTTTTCTTTATACAGTTTCTGTGAGGAGAGAATGGAAAGTCAAGGCCAGCAGCACAAAAATAGTTCAGGATTATGAGATTGCTGAGCTGATTTTGTTAAACAAAAGTGAGAAAGTCATACCCCGCTGACAAGCTTGTTGACCTGCTTGCTGTGAGCTGTGTCACGAGTCTCAGACAGGGTAGTGAATGAGCCAGACTGCATGTCCTTCTTACTGGCCTCCTTATATTTACTCTGAGGAAGAAAATAAAGAACTTATTTAGCCCATATCATTGTAGTCATAAAAAAACACCTGTTTCAGTATATTATATCTTATTTTAAACCTGACAAAGGTAAATCAAAGGTGTACAAAACTTGGTTTACTCTCTACGGGACATTTTTTTACCTCTG
This sequence comes from Lates japonicus, assembly GCA_033238685.1. NCBI lineage: Eukaryota > Metazoa > Chordata > Actinopteri > Centropomidae > Lates > Lates japonicus. The sequence goes on along the minus strand of BRZM01000083.1, from coordinate 761,076 downwards.
ATGCCAGAGTTCGCACAGCCTTGGCATGGAGGATTTGAGGAGTGTCCAAGACAGGCACATAGTGGCCCTTTGCCTTTTCATACTTCTCTTTGTATTTCACCTGGAGGGCAGAAATGAATAAAACATTAGTTTACAAGATGCTAAACAATACATTCTGAGGTAGCCTTGTTTAAACTCTGAAGCTAAGTTCGCTCTTTGAGTAATTTCATTTCATAGTAGAGTTGCAAATAAAGATGAGAAAAGCTTACATCACTGGCCATTTCAGCATTCTTCATACACAGGACGGTGTACTTGTCATCAACTACAGGTATCACACAGCCCTTCAGCATCTCTTTGTCATATTTGTACTCAACCTGTGAGTGAAACAATGGGAGAAATTTAGAACAAATACCATTGCATGCTGTTGACGTGAAAAAATTAAATCATACACATAAAGAAGAAGCAACAGCTTACATCACTCTGTTGCAAGGAGTTCTTGGCAGCATTGACAAAGTCAGGTCTGTCTGTTGTCCAGATCCATTTGTTCTTGGTGGCTTCATACTTTTTCTTGTAGTCAAGCTAAACATAGAAAAACAAATCACATGTTTTGAATCAATATTTTCAGGTAGTTTGAGTTCAACTTTAATCAACAATGAACAGAAATAGAACTTTTTTTAACAATAATGTCACTAAAGACACTTACATTGCTGATGTTCTTGTAGGCCTCCTTGGCAGCGCGAATCTCATGAGCTTCAGGGTCCATGTTGATCTGAGCCTTGCTCTTCTCGTACACTTCTTTGTACTTCAGCTGCAAGATGCATGAAAAACACACCATCAAACACAAAAATGTATTTCATATTTTGCCTTCCAATGCCTCTGTGAAAATTGTTTTAGGGTGCAGCCAGTCAGAGTGGGACTTACATTGCTAGTGATCTCCTTGACCTTCTTCATGTGCTGTTGGTATGGTGTATCATAAGGCAAGGTGTATCCCTTAGCCTTGGTCTTGTTATACTCCATCTTGTAGATGATCTAAGGGGTAATAATCACCACATAGTTCAGGGCAGCTCAAAACAAACTAAAATAAATAAAGACACTGTACAATTTTTGACAATAAAAATGTTTACCCTCTGGACAAAATCTAAGCAAAGCAAATGACAAAACGTACGTCACTGATCTTCTTGCTGCGTTGGTGGGTCTCATATTCAGGAGTCTCCAAAACAGACGTGAACTTGTCCTTAGCACGTTCATACTGCTCCCTGTACCTCCACTGGTGCAGGAGGATAGTGTGTAAACAAAAAAAAGTTAGTATCATTTATAATGAATTTGCTAATGTCAGATATTGTTTTTATTCATGTGCCCTCTGACCACTTGTCTTGCTTCTAATTTAGGCAACTAAAATAAAAGATAAGTAATTTGTGAAAAGAGACACTGAAAAGAACAGAATTGTTCTGATGCTGAGACAGACACAGAGTCACATTTCAGCACTGAATGATGCTCTCCTCAGAGTCAATTCAAAGGAAAACACTGTTTGACTTTAAAGAATTACTTTCCTGGTAGTACATGAGTAAGGCTAAGGTGTAAAAACAATTTGATTCTTTTGCTTTTCATTTACTGTTCTGGATTTTTCTTGGATAGTTCTCTGACAATATAAAAGCAAAGTCAAAAACAGTTAAACTATTTCAATACTACGTATTATATAGACTACCTAATAATAATCCAGTATGTCTAATGAGTGATGTGGTGCCATGCATACATTTATGAAAACATGCTGTATGAAACATGCACAAACACAAAGGGAGTTATTTTCCAGGTGAAAATGAAGGACACAAGTTACCACTCATGAAAATCATGAAAGTCCGCAGTGCCAACTTAGTTCACAGTGACCAGTAGTCCATCTTATGCTATTGCTCACTGAATCTGAAGCTGAGACATGGAGTAGCTTCAATAAAGATGAGGTTTACTCAAGAGAGGATAGTGACAGTCACCTAAATCAAAAAAAAATCTGAATTTGGCACTTTAAGAGTACTAGAAAAGAAACTGTGCAGATAACTAACTAACTAACTAATAACAGTTAAAATACAGATAAATTACTGTAATGCTACAATTTGCTGGATTTCTGGTTCTAGATATGTCTTTCTGCTGTTGGCCAACTACTGCGCTGGATTTTAAGATGAATTAAAGGTTTGGTGATCAATGAGACATGAAGAGAAGTAAATAGGCAATGAAGGGATTAAAGCGTGAAAGATAAAGGTGGAATGTGTGGAAGTTAAAAAGCCCTTGGGGAATTAAAGTGAGATGAATGAAGGGAATGAGAAAGACCCTGTCCAGAAACAGCTGGGAGGAACATAGTAGCCTAATTACTACCATACATAAATGTACATCTTAAAACTACACAGTGCTTATTTTCTGCCTGTTTGTGGACAGGGATCAGAGTTACCATGATTCATCACTCTGTGGCTGTTTACCTTACTGCCCATAATGGACTGGTAAAGGGCTGTGAGGATGTCAGGGCGGAGCAGCTCATTGCAGCCACTCTTTAGTAGATCCTTTGCTCTGGATTTATACATTGCCTGTCCACACACACACCCACACACACACACACACCAACATACACACACAGCATGCCAAAGTTGAGGACAGATGAAAAACAGCAGTAACACTGGGAAGACTGGAGAAGTACTCCAGACATCCAAGTGTGCTGAAGAAGCTGTTTGTCCTCATCTGTGCCCTCAGAGTGACAGAAATCATAACTTTCTCAAGTTTGACTTTCTCAGAATTTGTTCATTGGTTCAGACATTTTCATCAAAATTTAATACACATAATTTATTCATCGGTGAGTGAGTTATTTAGCTGTCTTTCCGATGGCACAGATAAAGAAGAGTCCTGCTCACTCAAGACAGCCTTCTTGCTGCTACTTGAGCGGCACTGTTTGCAATAACCTGTGTGGAAAGAGCGAGAGAGAGAACGAGCAGACACTGATACGGACGGGGAGAGAAATTTATCTTGTTGGGAGAACTATCACAGCCATGCCAAGACGGCCACCAGCAGGTCTGTTGATGACCTCATGCACCAGTGTCAGAGGTCTGGAGGACCGGACTGGAGGCAAGGCTGGTCGTACAACATGACCAGGGCGTTTACCTGGCTCATCTTCCTGTTCTCCCTGGCCAGTTGGTATCTAGGATCATCTGTAGTTATGGTGAACTTGTCCTTGGTCTTCTCATAATTAGCTCTATAGGCCCTCTGCTCAGAATGTCAGAATGTAGTTAAAGACAAATATCGAGAAAACATGTGCACCTTCAGGTGATGAGACTTTTCCAGGGAACAAAGGAAGGTTAAAATAAGTTACTATGAAGCGCAATTGAAAAATTTGAAACATTTGATATCATAGTTACACATAAAAAAGAGGTTACAAACATTATAGGCAATAATCAAACAGTACTATGAAGTCACACTCTTTTACCTCCAAGCTGAGAGTCCAATAGAGATGCACAGAGACAGAAAATGTAATCAGTGATTTAAGTGTCAGTTTTTAACAAATGGGGTTTAAAAACTAATTCTAATAAAGTTTTTCTACAAAAAAAATAAAATAATAATCAACTATTGTATTAGTTTAAAGAATGAAGAATGAAAAGACTCACATCATTGATGAGAATGGAAGCATTCTTGGCAGCCTGGAAGTACGGTGTGTCACAGGTATACTTGAAGTTGCCTCTGTTCTTCTCAAAGGAGGCTTTATACAGTCTCTGTTACCAAGAAATGAAAATGTTATTAGGAACATGCATAAAAACATTCCATCAAAGCTCCCTGTATATACTACAATAAAAAGCATTCTTTTGTGATATGAATTTATGATAACATAGGTAATATGTATTATTCTCTATATTGTGAAATAAACAAGAATTTTATTTACAGCAGCTTATCAAATTATTACAAATGTTAAATTATGAACTAAACAGATCCCTCACCTCACTGTACAGTGTCTTGTTCCTCTCAGCCCGCACCAGCTCAGGTGTGTCCCAAACAAAGCAGCCAATACCCTTCAGCCAGTCCAGGTCCTCCTTGTACTTGACCTATAAAAATACATCAAAAGGGGTAATATTAAAAAAAAAAAGCAAAGTATGTCAAATATACAATATGCCCTTTTACCTACTATGGGTAAATATTTTAACACAGTGTGCATTATTTTGGAATGTAAGTCAACAGTACTCACATTGCTGACGTTATCATTGACAATTCTGCTAAAGAAGAACTCAGGACGGTCAGGGATGGACTTCCAGGTACCCAGAGAGTTAATGTATTTCTCCCTGTATTTAACCTGAGATAGAGAGATGGAAAGAAAAACAGTAAGAGAGATGAAAGAGCTCAAATCAAAATGATCTTTTGTTAACATTTTCTAAATATAAAGGTGGAGATAACAAATAATCAACCAGCTAATTTCTAATTGCTGACCTCACTGATATCATCAGTGACTCTGCGGTGGTAGATGATGTCCAGAGCATCCTTGACTGTGCGGTAGTGACCCCTGGAGAGCTCAAAGGTCTCTTTGTAGCGCAGCTGAAGACATGAAGAACACCACGTGTCAGATGTTTGTCAAACACAAATGTATATGTGTTTAGTGGTCTTATAGCATCTCTTTAGTCATTATTTGACATTACATTTTTGCGTTGATTTGTACAGGTGGTATTTTGTGGAATCATCGAAAGTTCACAAAATAATTAGAAAGCAAAAATTCTTTATTAGCTAATGAGATTCTTAGCTTAAATTGATGCTTCTTCAGGTGGACCAATAGATTTAATTGCAAGTTTGTTTCTACATTTTTCACTCAAATTTTAAACAAAAAACAATCAAAATTTTTTGTCCTTCCCCAGTTCATGGCACAAAATATTGTTGTTTGTAATGAAGGTTATTCAATGAGCATACTCACATCGCTGGACTGGAGGTAGGATTTCTTGGCACGAATCAGGAGAGGTGTATCAGCAATGGCAGTGTACCTGTGCTTCATCTTCTCATACTGTTCTTTGTACTTGTTCTGAGGGAAGAAATTATTTATATAACACATCAGCATTGTATTTCAGAAGAGAGTGGGATAATTTAACAGATCAACAGTAATTACATTTGTAGAGCATTCTACATTATATAACTGAATAAAAATACAAACACTATTAACATGTCCTCATCTAAGTTCCATAGAGATGAGGGGTGACGAAGGTAAGATAGCCCACTGCTCAACAGCAAGGAAACCCAGGAAAAAAATATAGGGGATATGAGGAAGGGGGAGACTTACATCACTGTAGACCACTTTCATTTTTCTAGCATGGCCCATGTGTGGAGTCTCAATTTCTGGAGTGAAATGAGCTCTCTCCTTAGCAGCCAGATCTGTGTACTGGTACTGTAAAGACACAAATAATCATTAGATCATCAGAAAAAGAACATAAATCTAGGGAAAACAATACATTCACTGAGTGATGCTGTATCTGAACTTGCTTTGTTAGTCAGCTGCTGGGCCCATTTGGCTCTCTTGATGTCAATAGAATCCACAGGGGTGATGACCTTAGCCATTTCCTCCTTGCTCTGGGCTTTGTAGATCAGCTGAAAATAGAGGAGCACAAAAGTCAACTCAATGCAAATTATTTTATGAAAAACCTTGGAAGACACTGCAAGCTATTAAATGGTATTTAAAAGCTACTTAAGAACCAAAATATTTACTTTTGTTTAGAGATCTGATGATGTGAAACTTTTCATGTAATGTAATAAAATGTGTTTCAAAATTACTCACATTGCTCATGTGGGTCTTGAGTTCAGTCACACGCTTGTACTCTGGAGTGTCCAGGACCACAGAGAAGTTGGCAAGGTTCTTCTTAGCCTCCACTGGATAGCTCACCTATTTATTAAAAAAAAAACAAAAAAAAACAGGCTATATAAATGATCATGATGATCATGATAAAATGATATAATTGGATATTCAATTCAAAAGGAAACACATACCCTGAATTTGGTGATGTTGCGGACATGGACCATCTCTGGGGTGTCATACAAGAAGCAGCCCAGGCCTCTCAGCCACATCAGGTCCTCTTTGTATTTCAGCTAAAAACACAAAATGATTTTTGATAAACAATTCCTTACAAAAGTTTTTAAGTCAATTTTTTAAAGTCTGTGTCAAATCAACATACCTCACTGGTGATCTCATTGACATGGTAGCAGTGCATCAGCTCAGGTGTAATGGGCATAGAGATCAACTGACCTCTGCTGTTGTAGTATTTCTCTTTGTAGCACAACTAGGATAAGAAGAGAGCCAAAATGTGGCATAAATACAGCATATCATTCAACTCAATCAAGCTACATGCATGAGCATGAATGACATTAATTGTGTGAAAATGATTCTGTACATCACTGAGGTGCTCCTGGTTCATCTTGACTTGTCTGATATCAGGGGTGTCATAGGTTGTGTGGATCTTGTCCTTTTGCTTATGGTAGACCTCACGATACAGACGCTGTGGATGGGAAGAAGGGGACATATGAGCTTGTTTCATCTAATAAAAGTGTCACAAGGTAGTAATGTATGTAAATCTCCACCACTCATGTGTCAACAGTTGCAGCAGTGTGTTATCTTACATCATTGATGATCTTGTTAGCTTTCCTTGCCCCGACAAAGTTGACACCCTCTGGATGAAGAGTGTATGCCTTAGCCTTCATCATCTCAAAGGCCTCCTTGTACTTCACCTGAGCAAATAAAGGCAAAAGTATGTTATTCAGTAACATCAAACACTACATTATCAACAGGGGTTAAGATTACTAGATGACCCAAGAAAGTTAAATACTTACATTGCTGGCGACAACACTGTTCATCTTAACCTGCTTGATGAGTGGAGTGTCGTGGGGCAGGGAGTAACCAGTCGGCATGAAGTTCTTGTTGGCCTCTTTGTACCAGTTCTGAGAGAGGCCAACACAATGGGGTGAGACTATGTTTACTCTCTGTAATGTCTCAGTGTGAGATGTATGAACTGTGCTGTAGGGCCCATATAAATTCCAACAATGAAATGCTGCTGTAACAGGGTGTAGGGTGCTCCTTACATCCAGAATTTGTGAAAAAAAAATCTTACAGTATGTATACATATATGACAGTAACTCCTAAACAAGTACACTGAATATTGAGGAATACTAACTTACATCACTCTGGATGTAGTTAGCCAGGCGTGCCCTTTCTGTGTCAATGGTAACAGCAGGAGCAGTGTTTGTGCCCTTGACATTGGCGTTGTAGTCATAGCGGTAGTGCAGCTGGAAAAAGAGAAGAAAAAAGATTAGATATATGGTCATAATTTCTTGTTGTATAATGACATATAGATAGTTGACGTTGTTAAGAAAATTTAAAGAGTCACTTACATCACTCAGGTTCTGAGCATTCTGCTTGGCTGTCTCATACACTGGAGTATCTGTCACCACTGAATAGTCCTTGAAAGCCTCAACACCTTTCGCTCTGTACTTGTGCTGGAATAAAAATACAAGAACATAGCAATCAGCATTACCTCTAAATAAAAACACTAGGCAGTATGAAAAATCTAAAGAGAATGTACTGGACGGGCAGTTAAGATAACCAAAGTTGTGTACCAAAGAGAGAAATATGAAAAAAAAAATTACGTTATTAACCAAATTACTGAAAATGACGAATTAATATATTGAGCGGGCTAACCTCACTCTGAAGTTCACCAGCATGTTTGACACGAAGGATCTCTGGTGTGTCCCAGGCATAGCAGCCGATACCCTTCAGCCAGTTGAGATCATCTTTGTAGAAAATCTGGGGGAGCACACAACAAGACGCACAATTTGAGTGACTTTTGGCAGATATGTTTGTATTGCTGTTGGTTGAAACCTGACCTTTTTAATATAGCGTATGGATTGAAAAGGCATGTTACAAGCTAGAGAGAAGACTGTATACGATTTTCACTCAATTTTGTATACTGTTTTCACTCAATTTTCAATGTATTTATAAATATAGAAACAATGAAGGCAGCTGGAAACTGTTCATGTTAAAATGCTAAATTATTTTGAATTGTGCAAGATACTAAGTTCAAAAAAGCAAATTAAAAAGATTTTAAGTCATCAAAAATAATATGACAAAATGTTGAATTTGCCAACAAAGTAATTTTGTATCTGTAGCTGGTGTGGCTATGAGGGCTGAGAGTAGTTACTCACATCACTGAGTTGCTCATTGACTTTGCGTGCTTGGACATACATCTGCATGTCAGGTAGGCACATCCACTGATGCAGATACTTGCGGTAGTGGATCCCACTGACAGTGGACTGGGTATTGCGGGCAGACAGGATCTCCAGCATGTCTGGTGGGATATGGTTCTTAGCCTTGGTCTTTTCATAGTTTTCCCTGTACAGACGCTATAAAAACAAAAAAATTTTTTTTTCAGTTTTTGCATTAGGTCAGCACAAAAGAAAATACCAAAACTCATTCAACTTACGTCTAGGACCAGCTTTCCAGCTTTGACACAGCGAGCAGTGGCAGGATCATCTTCAAGAGACTTGGGCAGACTGTAGAGGGATTTGAACTTCTCATAATCCTCCTTGTACTTCACCTAAAGGGATGAGATGATTCATGTTGTCTCTTAACGGTTAACAGTCAAACTCAAATGTGAGGGAAATCACATCATAATAAAAACATGGAAGGAAATTAACAGAGCCCAAAGTTGAACTCACACTGCTGAGAATAATCTTTTGGCTTTTGGCATGTTGCAAGGCATGTGAGTCATGTGGAATCTGGTAGCTCTTGGCTTTGATTTTGTCCCAGGCAGCAGTGTAGTTTTTCTGTTGACAGAAAACAGAACATTATCAACATGTTGTTGCACATAAACATGTAGTTTATAAAGCCAATATCTAAGACTGAAAGACAGGTATGTTTATCTTCACTTACGTTGCTGAAAAAGTGTTTGAAGTTGTGGCATCTGGCATAGTCGTAAGTATCCAGAACGGTGGTATACAGATGCTTCTCCTTATGATAAGCCTCCCTGTAGTTGAGCTGTCAGTGAAAAGTGTTCAATTAATGCACTCAGTTGGAGGCAGGCATTTTAAATTCAGATAGTATATATGTTTTAAAATTCCAGCTCACTTACCTCACTGGCCCAGGTGTGACCCAGAACAGCAGTCACATAAACTGGGGTGTCCGTCACAATGGAGTAATTGTTGAATTCTTTCTTGGCACTGTCCCTGTATTTAAGCTATAGGGGAAGATATTACATGGTTAAATTAACACAGTTCCACAAACTACAGAAATTAATTATTTCTAAATGCTATGTTGGTTCTAAACATTACATCTTGGCTAAGTAAACAGTAAACTATGAATAATATTTTTAAAGGTTTCCTGTGATCTTCCAGGTTGTTACTTACATCACTCTGCAGCTCGTAAGACTTCTTGGCACGAACAATCTCTGGTGTGTCCCAGACATAGCAACCAATACCCTTCATCCAATTTAGGTCATCCTTGTAGAACACCTATTAAATGTCAACAGCAAAAAGCACAAAATTAGAGAGAGAACATTTGGATTTTCGTATAATCTCTTGCTTGTAGCAACAATGAAAATTCTCATTTAATGAGAACAATTCAAAACCTTAAATAAGAGAGCTTTTATTAACTATCACTTAACCACATATCACATATATAAAGATAGTTACTTACTTGCTTATACTGTCTGTAACGTAACATTTTAAAACAGTTGATGTGACATGATTTTGTCCAACCATCTGCCACAGGACGTTGCACAACAATTAAAGTACAAGCAGCAGACAAGCAGAATGTGAAGTAAAACCTACATCACTGAGAATTTCATTGGTCTTGCGGGCACGAATGGCATCTTCCTGGTCAGGATGGCATGTCCACTGGTGCAGGTAGGTGCGATAGATGACGTTGCTCAGCATGTCCTGGCACCGCTTGGCTACCTGGTTGGCAATGATGTCAGGTGGGATGTGGGTCTTGGTCTTGCTGTGATGGTAGTCCTTCTGGTAGAGTCTCTGTAGAGACATGCATAGCATGAGCAGTTATTGACATTGTCATTCGAATTGTGAAACCAATTAATAAAAAATAAAACTTGTGTCCCTAAATGTGGAAACTATTAACAATATCTTACCAGTCCCTTGTTCTTCTCCTGCTGTCCACAGCGCACCACCTCAGGGAAATCCATCAGGGTTCCAGCCATGTAGTGACCCTTGGCCTTCTCATGCAAATTCTTATACTTGACCTGGTAGGATCCAAAATAATAAAAGTCTGAATTTTGTTAACATACTGTAAGACGAAAATATGATTCCTTGTACTTTTGCCTTATCAATATTGACAACCATAAAGAAATGCAAGACACTCACATCACTAGCGATTTCCCTGCTCTTCTTGCCACTGAGAAGTGGGATGTATTCATGGTTCAGCTGGTAGCCCGTAGCCTTAGACTCGTCCCATTGCACTTTGTAAAGTTTCTGGAATTACACAAAGTAGGCACAGAGTGAGAAAAATTCAGATTAAATATATGACATACAATCCACAAAAGAGGGAATGAATGAATTTGCTAATTATTTTTACCTCACTGATGTTCTTAGACACCTCCCTGCTATGGGCCAGCTGAGGAGTGTCATCTGAACCAATGTAATGACCTTTCTCTGCATTGAACGTCTCTTTGTACTTCAGCTGTAGTAGGAAGAAAAGAACATAATTTTAATTTTAGACTTGATAATTGTTTATTCATATGCATCTTGAAATGTTTAAATGTTGATGATATTTTACATACATCACTAAGGTTGGCAGCATTTATCTTTGCCAAGACAATCTCAGGACGGTCCACAACCAAGGTGAATTTTCCAAAGCATTCTTTGGCATTCTTCTTATAAAGCCTCTGCAAATAAAATCAGAACAACAAGATGAGACACAATAAGCTGACACCAAAATGGGCTAAAAGAAAATAGCCAAATCCAAAGACAGAATATAACACAGTAAACATACATCGTTGAGAATCTCCTGGGCCTTCTTGACCTTGACATGGTCAACAGAGTCGGCTGCCACCCAGCCACAGCCACGAATCCATTCCAGGTCAGCCTTATACACATGCTGAAGAGAAAGAGAAAGACATATTTTAGTAGGTTAAGAAAAAAATTATTTAATTCAATTCAGATAAATAGGCCCTAGTTTGGTGTGATTCCTGAGAGCACTCACATCGCTTTGCAGATCATATGCTTTGCGCGCCTGGATGACATCGTTCTGGTCGGGCAGACAAGTCCACTGGTGCAGGCGAGTTCTGTAGTTGTCATCATTGACTTGGATCTGGCATTTCTTGGCCAGTTCAAACTGAAGCATGTCCACTGGCAGGTTGAACTTGGTCTTGGACTTGTTGAAGTCCTTCTTGTACAGGGCATCACTGGCAATCTTGGCTGAGTTCAGAGCCAGCATGATCAGAGGGTCATCCTGAACACTGCGAGCACCAATGTGGTGGCCAACCTGCCTACGGTATCCTGTCTTGTACTTGTACTGATGAAATCAGCAGAAACATTTTTATGTAAGAACTAGAACATTCATCACATTGTGTCTTATTCCAGTGTGTTAATCATATAAAGAGATACTGTATATGATGCAGTATAAGTTACTCACATCACTGATGATGTCCCTGGAGGCTTTGGCAGACTTGACAGAGATTGCATCCACAGGTAGGAAATATCCCTTTGCAATTGTGGCCTCAAAACCTTCTCTGTATAGTTTCTGCAAGTAAAGACATAAATTCATATATTTTCTGTAAAAAAAAAAAAGATTACATAATTCTACAACTGTACATATTAAAATCTATTCAAGAACACATATACAAAATGGAAGTATAATTGTGGCATTTGGAAAAGCTGAAGAATATCAAGAATAGCACAGTAAGTTTTGCAGTAAGACTTTGCCCAAGGAATTATATTCATAGAATCTCATCTGGCTGCTAATTCAAGTAATAATAAAATCAACAAATCCAACACAAGAAGCAGTCTTGACATAGCCAAGATCACATAACAAAAATGTTCAGGATTCGTCTTCCTGTCATATGCAATAAGAATTATACTAACCCTGCTCATGTTGATAGCATTCTGCTGAGAGAGGAGGATCTCAGGAGTGTCAGGTTTGATGTGCAGCTTGGTCTTGTCCTTCTCCCATGTCTCAGTGTAGAGACGCTGGAACAAACCACAAATAATTCCAGTGTTACCTATGCTATTAACTAAAAAGACTGTGAGAATGAAACCTCCAGTGTAAATCAAGATAGATGATGAATTCTACCTTGTTCATGGTCAAGGCGTTATTCTTTGCCAGTACGATGTTCATGGCATCTATCGGGCTAGTGAAGGGAACAGTGCTGGGGTGCTGGCGGTACTTTCTATCGGTCAAGATCTCTGCAGCCTTCTTGGCCTTCTCCACATCTAGAGAGCCAATGGGGACCCAGCCCAGGCCCTGGAGCCACTTCAGGTCAGCTTTGTAGACAGCCTGTGAAGCACAGTAGCATGGACTTTCATTCTTGACATACTTTGCAGTATGAACATAAAATAAAAGACAAACAGAAACAAATTAGCATGGAAGCTATACTTACATCACTCTGCAGGTCATAAGCATGTCTGGCCTGGACAACATCATTGGAGTCTGGCAGACAAGTCCAGTTGTGCAAACGGGTGATGTAGTTGGCATGGTTGACCTGAATCTGGTTCTTCTTGGCCAGTTCAAAGGCCATCATGTCCACTGGCAGATGGAACTTGGTCTTGGACTTGTTGAAGTCTTTCTTGTACAGGGCATCACTGGCAATCCTGGCTGAATTCAGAGCCAGCATGAGCAGAGGGTCATCCTGGATGCTGAGAGCACCAATGTGGTGGCCAACCTGCTTACGGTATCCTGACTTGTACTTATACTGAAAGAAGCAAGTGTGAGAGTTTTGATAACCATACTCAAGTGAGGGGTAAAACATAAGAAATTATATGTACAGTAGGTAGTACTGTATGAAATTATGACACAGATACTTACATCACTAGCAATTGCAGTGGAGGCTTTGGCAGCCTGAACTGAAATGGCATCAGCACGAAGATTATGGCCTTTCTTCTTGGACAGCTCATTGTCCAACTTGTACAGTTTCTGAAGAGAGAGAAAATATCCATTTTAAAAAAAGAAAGCATGACTACTTTTAAATGAATATATTAATGAGATCGACTTGAAGTCGTACACCCTTTCCTGTGTTGTGTGCTGTGTTGTGGTTATCACTGGATATACAGAGCTGTGTAAAAGTTTTAGACACTTTAGATGTTTAGATTCTTAACCATCCTGCAATACCATCAGGGAGATTCTGACTGGTCCCAAATTCATCCTGCGACATGACAACTGGCCAAAACATACAGCCAGAGTCATAAAGAACTATCTCCAGTGACAAGGGGAACAAGGAGTCTTGCAACAGATGGTCTACTCCCACAGAGCCCTTATCTCAACATCACTAGGTCACTCTGGGATAATTAAAAAAAAAAGAGACTGAAGCAATTACAACAAACTACCGGCCAACAACCTTACTTATTTTTGTATGAAGTTGATTGATAAATAAAAATTGTTCATAGCAGTATTTTTTCAAGCATCCTCACTGTCCTTTTAGTGCCTTAACCTTTCACATAGTGATGTAATTTTTTTCATTATAAATCACATCAGATCTAGAAAACAATTGTAGAAATTGTGTAGAAAAATGAAGGTATTGTACTGTACCTCACTGTAGTTTCTCTTGTTTCCTCTGGCCAGAACAATGTCCATTGCATCAGGCATGATGTGGATTGAAGTCTTGTCTTTCTCCCAGGCCTTGATGTAGGTTTTCTAAAAAACAAAATGTACTTCATTTGTTTTGTCAGACATAAAAATAGAGAGGACATTTCTGTTAACTTCATGTTAAATCATATCTAGTACCTTATCCATAATCTGGTTGTTGGCAGTGGCCAGTGTCAGATCCATGGACTGCATGTCCTTTGTGAATTTGTAGTTGCTAGGATGTTGACGGTATCGTTTCTCACTGAAGATCTGGCTGGCTGTTTTTGCCTTCTCGACATCCAGTGATCCAATAGGAACCCATCCTATTCCTTTCATGAAGCTTTCATACTCACTCTTGTACTGATTCTAAGGGAAATATCAACAGAATCAGCATTCCTTCACAATGCAGCACAGCTACATAAATTAATGGTAACATTAATGTAAGACTTTGGAAAATCTTCTATACATACATCACTGGCAATGAATTGCATGTTACGAGCCAGTTCCAGGTTCATGGCGTCAGGCAGCACTGTGTAGTGGGAGATAATCTGCTTGTATCCAGCCATAGTTTGAGCAGCAGAGGCCTGCTTGGCATGGACCACACTCAGCATGTCCACTGGGGTGTGATACTTCAGTTTGGCCTTGTGGTAGTCCTTCTTGTAGTTCTTGTCACTCTGCAGCTTGGCCACCTCCATGTAGTGAACCAGCAGAGGATCGTCCTGGAGGCTGCGGAAGCCAACATGGTGGCCTCTGGCCTTCTCGTAAGCCAATTTGTACTTGTACTGTGACAGCAAACACATACTCACTCACGGAGACTGCACTGTTTTATGTTATGAATTTTAGCAGATTGAATTCATACAGGGAGCTTTCTAAAACTTACATTACTGGCAATAGTGGTACCAGTCTTAGCAGCCACAATGGGGATGGCATCTGCTTTGAGGTTGTAGCCCTTATTGGCCATTGCCACAACACCAGCTTTGTAAAGTTTCTTTAAAAGATATAAAAGTAAGACAACAGTGAAATAAAACAGTGCTTATGTTCACAAACTGATGATCATTAACCATATACAATATTAACTATTACAAACAGTTGATTTGTGAGTTTCAATGATCTCTTACGTTGCTCATATTGAGGGCATTCGCCTTGGCCAGGACAATCTCAGGAGAATCTGGCATGACGTGGACTGTCAGCTTGTCCTTCTCCCAAGCAGCTGTGTATGCTTTCTGTAAATGAAGATGCCAGAAAAACAAATAAGCAATAATGCTTATGAACAAGATTGTTCATGTTTTTGTGTACTTTGGGAAATAGTTAAACAAGTTAAACAGACATAACCTTATTCATGATCTGGTTGTTGGCAGTAGCCAGAGCCAAGTCCATAGAGTCCATCAGCTTGCTGAACTTGAAGTTGGATGGATGAGTGCGGTATAGCACAATGGGGATAGCATCTGCTTTGTATATTCTCTTTATTTGTAATTCTGTATTCTGATAAATAATTGTCAAGTGATTTTGTAATATAATATTATCTGTGAAACCTTCAGCCAGATAATTCAGGAATCTGGCATGGTTATAAACTTGTCTCCCAAGCAATGAGTGTATGCTTTCTGTAAAGACAACAAACAGTGGTCTCTTTTTCTTCAATTGTAATTATTATTGGAGTCAGGTGTCAGTCAGTCGCTCAGTGGGTTTATCAGTGGTGAAAATGTGAGGTTAGTGCCTGAGATGAACAATGTATATTCACTTGACTGAGTATTCATGGTGCGACATAGTTGCAGGTGCATATTGTCGGGCAGAAGGAGGTAGTTGTGAGGGATCTTTCTGTAACCAGCATAAGTCTGAACAGCAGAGGCCTGCTTAGCATGGACCACACTCATCATGTCCACTGGGGTGTGATACTTCAGTTTGGCCTTGTGGTAGTCCTTCTTGTAGTTCTTGTCACTCTGCAGCTTGGCCACCTCCATGTAGTGAACCAGCAGAGGATCGTCCTGGAGGCTACGAAAGCCAACATGGTGGCCTCTGGCCTTCTCGTAATCTTTTTTGTATTGGACCTTAAAGAAAAAGGAAAAGGAATTAGTTACCTGTAAGTAATAATGACTGTTTTAGTTATATGAAAAAGTACTTAAAGCTTTGTGTTGGGTAAATTTATGATTTACACACATTGCTGGCAATATGTCTGCCTTGTTTGGCATGCAGGATAGGTATAGCATCAGGCTTCATGTCGTATCCCTTGGCAATATCTTCCAGCCACTTGTGCTTATAGTGACTCTGTGGATAAATAGCAAAGTGTTAGGTACACAGATAATGCTGATATACAATTGGTATTTCAGGAACATCATATTATTTTGACTTGCATATTTGTTGATAAAACAGCATCTAATGTTGATTTTCAACAAATGTGTTGTACTCTAACCTCACTAAGGGTCTGGGCATTGAATTTAGCCTGGAGGAACTCTGGGCTGTCAGCGGGCAGATGATAGGTGTGCATGTACTTCTCACCAGAAGCTTTGTATGCAGTCTAGAGGAATGAAAAGGAACAAGGAATATTTGTAACATACTCACAGGAGAAGGTTTGATCCGACTTGTATTATGTCAACATATTATAAAGAGAAAACATTCTTACTTTGTCCAGCTGCTTTGAGTTGGCCAGAGCCAGAGCCATGTTCATGGCATCAGTCTTGCTTGTGAATTTGAAAGTACTGGGATGCTGGCGGTAGCCTCTGTCATCCAGTGCAGCCTTAGCAGCTTTGGCCTTCTCAACATCCAGAGAACCAATAGGGACCCACCCTGCACCTTTATAGTAGTTGGTATAATCTGACTTGTAGACATTCTGTGGGCATTCAAGGAAAAATATTTGTATACTGTCATCACAGTGCATATTGCTTTGATACTGTGTATATAATCCACTTACTTATACAGTATATGTACCCATCACACTAGTAATATACCATGGTAACATATGGGTAAAAAGTGAAAACATACATCACTCTGAATCTCCATCATGCTGCGACACAGTTGCAGGTGCATGTTGTCAGGCAGAAGCAAGAAGCTGTGAGGGATCTTCCTATATCCAGCCATAGTCTGAACAGCAGAGGCCTGCTTGGCGTGGGCAACACTCATCATGTCCACTGGGGTGTGATACTTCAGTTTGGCCTTGTGGTAGTCCTTCTTGTAGTTCTTGTCGCTCTGCATTTTGGCCACCTCCATGTAGTGAACCAGCAGAGGATCATCCTGGAGGCTTCGGAAGCCAACATGGTGGCCCTTTGCCTTCTCATAAGCCAACTTGTATTTGTACTATATAGAAGAAAAACAGTTATTGTGAACAACAGTACTAAATGCAGTAACATTTGAATAGTATTATTAATAATGTAATAACAACTTACATTACTGGCAATGTCTCTTGAAGATTTTGCTGCAACAATAGGAATGGCATCCTCCTTCATATGATGTCCTTTGAGAATATCTTGTCGATGAGCGTAGGAATAGTAATTCTAAATAAAAAGATCATCAGTGTTACAATCCAGATATAGCAACAATTTATCTTCTATATAAATTTTATACATACAAAAAGGGTGGAAAATATTATATAGGAATCTGCAACTAACCTGGCTGATGTTGACAGCATTGTATCTGGCTTGCATCAGTTCAGGGGTATCAGGAGGGAGATGGTAAGTGTGCATGAACTTCTCTCCACTGGCCTTGTACTCTTTCTGCATAATTACATTGAAGAGACTTGTTTATGTCTATTCTGAAAAGGAATTCACGCAAATTAGAAGTTATTCTGTTTCCTCCTCCTCACCATATTCAAGATCTTGGCATTGGCCTTGGCCAGCTCCATGTTCATGGAGTCAGTAACACTGGTGAACTTGATGGTGTCAGGGTGCTGGCGGTACTTTTTCTCATCCAGAGCTGCAGCTGCTGCCTTGGCTTTCTCCACCTCCAGGGAACCAATGGGGACCCAGCCAATTCCCTTAACTGAGGTCTCATAATCCAGTTTATAGTTATACTGCAAAATAAAAGACAAAAGTGAGAAATACAAGATATCAGACCTGTTATGACAGCCCCTCTACTTGGTTCACTTTGCTGTTGCTTTGCTTTTTGTCTCCAGGACTGCAGACCAAAAATTAGGGGACTAATCAGGAGCATGAGGCACACCAAGCTCAGGTGTGCCACATGAGCCAGAGTCCTGGGGCAGCTCTCATACCACACAACTCTCCTTTGTGGTTTTTGTGGTTGTTTTCTTTGTTTTTATACCACATGCAGTACATTTTCACTCAGCCACTCCCTCCACTACTGACATCACATTTATCCCCCATTTACTGTGATGTTCATTTTGGATAATTTTGTTATAAATAAATGACATTGTTCTCTAGTATAAGTATATATACTAGACATATATATATATATATGTATATGTGTCTCCCATTTTGTTGCAGTCTAAGATCAGAGGTGTAACACTGCGTAAACACCATCTTTTAGCCAAAGACATTAAGTATTTATCTAAACCATGTTACTAATGTCCCTGAAAGAAAAATGAAACTTACATCACTGGAATTGTAGTTCATGGTGCGAGCAAGGTCCAGACTCATAGCATCAGGCAGAAGAAAGTAATTATGGTGGTGCTGCTTGTAGCCAGCAAAGGTCTGTACTGCAGAGGCATGTTTGGCATGAGCCACACTCATCATGTCAACTGGGGTGTGATACTTGAGCTTGGCCTTGTGGTAGTCCTTCTTGTAGTTCTTGTCACTCTGCAGTTTGGCTACCTCCATGTAGTGAACCAGCAGAGGATCATCCTGGAGGCTTCGGAAGCCAACATGGTGGCCTCTGGCCTTCTCATAAGCCTTTTTATATTGGACCTAGAGGAAGCATTTTAATAATTTTATAATGCAACAAGAGGCACAGTATGTCTGGTACAATGATTAAATTAAAATAGAGTTTGACCACGACTCTGAGAAGTTGGCTATTTCTTTCGGAAAACTTACATCACTAGCAGCATGTCTAGCAGCTTTGGCAGCAATAACAGGGATAGCATCAGGCTTCATGTCATAACCTTTAGCAATCATCTCCTGCCAGGCAAGCTTGTAGTAGTTCTGAAATGACAGATATAAACAACAATAAAAGATATAAACAACAGCTTTATATAGTGTATATGCATATAGCATCATACTTGGAGCAAATTTATTTTAATGAGCCCAAAATTACTGCTTCAAAGGTGTGCTCAGAGAAAATATTTCATTTATATAATCAAAAAAAATGTGATCGCTCAGTATATGTATGAATCACCTTGCTGATGTTGTAGGCATTGCACTTGGCCTGGAGGAACTCAGGGGTATCAGGAGGCAGAGAGTACTTTTGATGAATCTCCTCAAGACCACTCTTGTAGAACCGCTGTAAGGTAAGAAGGCGATAAGGTATAGACAAAGTATAGATAAAAAACAATCTTCTCAGAAATTATCTTTGAAATGAAGTGTTCTCAGAAGTTCTCAAAATTAATAAGATTCATGGTAGACTCACATCACTCCTCTGAAACTGGTTGACTTTTGCCTGCAGCATGATGGGGTGGTCGTCAATCGCAGTGAAGGGGATTGTGTCTGGGCGTTGTCTGTATTTTTTCTATAAGAAACATACAAATTAACACATTATGTGACATATTCTGCCAACCATCAATTATGTGTTTGTTTAATGTCAAGAGGGTATTTGAAAAGAGGGGGAAAGTGCATATGGGGAAGAGATACTGTCACGCACATACCTCACTAAGGATCTCTGCTGCTTTCTTAGCCTTTTCAACCTCCATGGAGCCAAAGGTGACCCATGGGCTACCCTTGACATAGGTGTTGTAGTCAGACTTGTACTCGTTCTGTGATGCAGAAAAACAAAAAATTAAACCGCATCATTGAATAGATAATTAATCTCATAAGAAACATGCAAGTATATATTTTTTATTATGATTAAAACCAAAATGTCAGTAATAAGACCTTATAAAGCCTGTCCATACTTACATCACTCTGGATGATGTTGGCTTTCTTGGCCAGGTCCAAGAGCACACTATCATAGGGAAGGAAGTAGTTGGGACTGATTCTCTTATAGCCAGCCATGCTAGCAATAGCCTGGGATTTCTTAGCCAAGGTGACTGACAGCATATCCAGTGGTGTGTGGTACTTGGTCTTTATCTTTTCATAGTCCTTTTTATATTCACGCTGTGGAGAGAGGTAAGTGAGTGACTTTTTTAAACAAACTTCACAAAGTGCTTAAAGACTCAAACAAGTACAACAGTAACAACAAGGTGATTTTTTCAAAACAGAAAATAGTATTAAGACTAGAAATTAAATGAAAAACAACATCAATGTCACAAAATGGTGGACATCAGTTTAAAAAAGCAAGGGAATGACTTTTGAAAATTTGTTGGTTTTTTTTACAGTTTCAATGAGAGATTGTTCAAGAATGCCATCTTATCTCAGCTCTGATAAATTAATATGACATGAGTTGTAAGTAATTTAGTCTTGGAAAGCTAATGACTTACATCACTCTGGATTTTGGCCACGTGAACAGAGTGCAAGATCTTGGGATCATCATTAATGCTGAGGGCTCCAATCATCTGTCCCTTGTTCTTCTCAAACTCCTTTTTATATTTAACCTGCAAAGAATAACAAAATGTTGTCAATAACTAGATTAATAAAAACAAACAGAGAACTAAAGGTAACTGAAATACAAAGGAAGCAATGAAAGCAAGAAATATTGAAATCCATACTGGCTGACATTGTAGCAAACTTACATCACTGGCAATGTTTGTGTGAGCACGGGCAGCGAGGATCGAGATGGCATCACCCTTCACCTCAAACTTTTTCGCTTTAGATTTCTCCCAATCATACTTGTAACAGTTCTGCAAGGAGAGAATCATGCCAGTCAGGAAATTAAATATTTATACCAAATTAAAGCTGACCAATTTCAGTGATTTCTTGAAATTACAGGTAGAGTTTTTACAAATAAAGAGTTACTTACATCACTGAGGTTAAAAGCGTTAACTCTGGACTGGATGAAGAAGGGATAGTCTGGGGGCAGACTACACTTGAACTTTGTTTCTTCATACTTTGCCTTGTAGTTCAACTGTAAAACAATAAGATTATGTTTTACTAAAAAGAAAAAAAACTAACTTAATTTCCTCCTATTCATGGGATAGTACTCATTGTACAAGTTAAAGTAAAATGCTATTTGATTATCTGTCACTGGAGGGCAGCAGTCTATTAGCTGAGCTCTATCTAACACATATCGGCTGTCCTTTTGCCTACCTCCCCAGCCCCTCACTGATCACAGGGTTTATTCTGGGCCAACAGAATGCTTGTTGCTATTTATACTACAGAGATGGCTCTCCAGTTCCCATGGTGCCCACAGAAAGACAGCTGGGTTACGTCGATGATTAGGCACATTTTAAGGTGATCCGCATATCTAGGAGAATTTGATCTAGGGTATTAGCAGATGATTGTACCAATTCCAGTCAATAACTGGACAATACAAAAAATAAATTTGTTCACAATAACATTATATGAGTCACTTTGATTTATATAAATGAAAGAGTCAGTAAGAAAGAATTCAAATGACAGCAATATTAACTATGTGTTCGATAATCTAGCCAGGTGACAATCGCAGATAAAATCTCTTGCAGGTAAAATTCTGTATCTTAGTGTATCTAATTCTATCTTATATATCAAATCAGAAATTTGAATTACATCATCTTGCAATGTTAATCCAATGCCAGTTTCAGAGATATACTCAACCAATTTTTAATTCTAATACATTTTGCAATCAGTACTAAAAAGAGGTGGCCCATATAAGACACATACGTCACTTAGCTGTTTGGCATTGATGGCGGCTTGAACCAGAACTGGCGAATCCACCACTTGTGTAAATTTCACTGTGTCTGGATGACGCCGGTAAACTTTCTGAAAACCATAAGATAAAAAAAGATTGTGACATACATATAGGGACACTAAAAGAAGAATATTGTAATGTAAATCTGTTTTAATGCAAAGTTCTGTATATCCAAGACTACTCACATCGTTACACTGCTGAAGCTTCTTCACAGCTTCATATTCAGGTGTAATTGTTTGAGGGAAGAAACATCTTGTTTTGATGTCCTCATATTCAGCTTTATATGTTTGCTGAAAGATAAAATATGTTAATTGTGAGGAAAGATTCAATTAAGCATTTAATTAATTCTTGTAGCAGTGATTTAATTTAGAAAAATGGACAGGAAAATGCAGTAATTCACCTCATTTTTCATTTCCTCAACTTTCTGGCAGTGAAGCATGTAGAGATCTTCATAGCTGCCAATGTAGTGACCCTTCACCTCACTGTCATACTTATCTTTGTAATGTGCCTTAAAAAAGGAAATCAAAATGTGTATATAAAAAACAAACAAACAAAACAGTAATGTCATTAGTTTAGGGAAAAAGAAAGTCTTGTATCCCATAG
The DNA here is from genome assembly GCA_033238685.1 of Lates japonicus. Taxonomy (NCBI): domain Eukaryota; kingdom Metazoa; phylum Chordata; class Actinopteri; family Centropomidae; genus Lates; species Lates japonicus. The sequence goes on along the minus strand of BRZM01000083.1, from coordinate 738,860 downwards.
AGTAATCTTACATCAGTGAACTGTTTAAGTACTGAGTCCATCTGAAACTTGGGCGTGTCACAGTAGTTGATGCTGAAACCCCTCGATTTCTCATAGTTGGCCTTATATACTTTCTGCAAGAAACATAAAAAAAATGATGAATATAAAAATCATAATAATAAATCTAAGTCAATAACTCAAATAAGCAGACACCCAAAAATACATGAACAGTTGAATAAATCATCTGTCCATATGGTACATGAAATAGATGACACACTCACTGGCTATGTCAGTGAGGCTGGTAACTTGAGTCAGTTAAATAATTTTTGGCATCAGCTAACTCACTGTAAACAAGACAGTACTGCAAGTGACCACTAATGTAACAATCCACTTGGAGGATCTTTATGTTAGATTCTCTATAAACAACATCCACAACAACCTCAATGATTTAAGCAGTCACTCCATCTTTTAGATAATGGTCTAACAAGAGTAACTGCCAAATCCATGCAAGCAAAATCTCTGTCTAAACAGGGATGAAGAACAGTAATGATTCACTGTTACTGTACTACTCCTAAGATTTTATCACGTATCATCTTTAATAAAACCAGCTGCTGTTGAAAATTCCTTTCTATGTAGTATTCTTCAGACACTTACATCACTGAGGATGGTGCCAGCATATCTGAGCTGTCTCAGGAGAGGATTCTCAGTGGCTGGGAGCGTGTTGTAGTCAGACTGTGCTTTTCTCTTCTCGTATTCCTTCTTGTATTGGACCTAAAGACAAAATGCAGAAAAGAGAACAAAGTGTGTTGACCAGATGTAATTACATGGTTGATACACTGACTCATATAACATAATGTTGGCACAGTCAGTCATGGTGGAATAATATGGATATATTTATTGTTTCCAAAATTCTGAATGCATTGTGTATGAAATGTGTGGGTGGTTATGAGCTATACCGAAGTTCTTCACATAGTTTGATATCTTGTTACTGGGAATTGGTGAAAGTGACAGTGACAGTGAACCAAATGTAGATCTCTCAGTCATGCAGTGCATGTGTGGTGGGCACAAACCAGCTTGCCCCTGTGTCAGAGTGGATTCACTGTGTTGACTCACACTCTACTCTGAAACACAGGTCAACTCTCTATCGTGTCTTCCACATGAGATAGTAACTATAAAAATACTCTGATAACTTTGTGTGCATGTGTTTTTGTGTGGACTTACCTCACTAGCAGCAACACGAGCCTTCTTGTTTGTTTCGTAAAGCGGCGTTTCTGTTTGCATGAAATAAATTTGGTCTTTTATATCCTCAAAATCTTGCGTGTATTTTCTCTGCAGAGAAATTGGATTGACAGTTAGATACAGAAAAATGACAAAATAATACTATTCTGAAAATCTGGTTCCTTGAGTAGTAGTAAGTTCTTACATTGCTGAGGTTGTCCATTGCCACCCTGGCAATGGCCACATCGAAGTAGGGCGTCTCACACCATTGACCCTTCACATTTTTATTGTAATCTTCCCTGTACTTAAGCTGTGGGGGAAAATAATAATCAGCATTAGAAAATGTATTTTGAAGAAGCATGATTTCATTGTAAAGTAATGTATAGAGGATATATGGATAATGTGTCCGATATCTTCATATGTTTGATAAAATGGTTTGGCAATGACTGGAATCCCTGTAATTTAAACCTATTGTTAGCCTCTCCCTCCCAGTTTAGTGTGGGCAGTAATATCAGAGAGCAGGTGGCCAGTTATCCCAACAGTGGCTTAGGGTTGGATGGTCTCTGAGGGCCCTGTTTCCATGTACTGTGCAGGTTTGAGCCTTTAAAATATGATTTTCCTGAGAATAATTGAGATTTATTACTCTCCTGTGCTTTTTTTGCACTGAACCTAACCACTTGCACTGAACCTAACAAACACCCCCCAACCCCACCCCCACCCACCAGATAATGTGTAAAAATGGATTCCCTCTTTTCATTTCCAAGTGTACTGTTGGGGCCCCACACACCTCCAGCCACAAAAATATCATCACTGTGTTGCCATGCCCATTGCACACTGTCTATGGTGCACCTTACTGCTTGCACTATTGTTAACAGAGAATAGGGCCCTCAGAGTGTATGAAAACACTAGCTAATGTATGAGTAAAGGTTACTGGAGGCAATGTTAAGAAAAGTAAAATCATCACTTTATATACCTCCTTTATATATAGCTATATATATGTTTCTTATATTTGTTTTACACTTAATGTGTTTGAAAAACAGTTTTAAACTGTTCTGCTTACATCACTGCGTTGATCGGCCACTCTCTTGGCCAGCTGCACTTCAGGAGGATCAGGCAAGGAGGTGTACTTGGCCTTGCGCTCTTCATGACCCTTCTTGTAGCGAATCTGTGGGAAAAGACAGCAGGAGTTGAAATTTACTGAGGTGGTTAATTCTTCAACATCTATAGCTGACCTTAGTACGCAGTCTGCTTCGCGCAGATCATATCTACATTGACTGGTGACTTCCCTAATTGAGTAGAAAAGGTTAAACACAGCTATATTCAAAAGGAAGGATAGTCACAAATGGCCAATTTAATTGCTTGCAATTAGAGAGGGCAGAGAAAATGTGCTTGTCTATGTGATAGATGCTGAATGGCAATCTGCGAGCAAAGTCAATATCAGACACGAACTGCTTAGGTGAATTAATTATGAAGGCAATCATGTCTCTCAAAGCAATTTACAAAGTTGCCATATACCCTTTATTTCATTTTATGTGATTAACTATGTGTTTGATAAGCTACATTTTCAGTGCCAAGTGACAACAACAGATAAAATCTCTTGCAGGCAAAATTCTGTATCTTAGTGTATCTTATGTATCAAATCTGAAATCTGAATGTTGGGACATGTATTTTCATGTATTTACTGCAGTTCACAATTGGGTGTTGATAGTGAATTCAACTTACATCACTGAGGACCTCTTGAGCCTTGGCCACCCTGCGCAGCTCTGGGCTGTCACTGTAAGGGTAGAACAGGGTCTTCTCTTCTTCCCAGGCCTCTGCATAAAGTTTCTGAACAAGGTGCAAGGTCATGATTCATTCCATGCACATAAAATATTCAAGTAAATACACTATATGTTTTGTTTTGTTTTTTTAATACAATGAGATGTTATTCTAACATAAGCAAAAATCCTCTTTTTAGACACAAAATTCAGTGCTTGAATGCCATCTCCTTACTTTGCTGAAGTTGGCAGCATTTTTCACAGCCAGAACCAGCTCAGGAGCATCAGGAGGCAGCAGGTACCTGTCCTTAGTCTCATCCCACTTCTGTCTGTACAAGACCTAGAAAAGATAAGCAACAATGGCGGAATTAAACAGTCATGAGTAAACATTTTTTAAACAGTTTTTTTTTTTTTTTTTTTTTTTTTTTTTACACCTTTGTATTTTGTTAGAAGTTCAGGTAACTCACCTTGCTGATCAGTTCAGATACATGCTTGACATGGGCGATCTCTTTGGCCTCACCATCATAAAAATTTGTCGTCCTAGCCTTATTTCCCTCCATGCGGTATTTCACCTGATAATGATACGTAATTTCTTATTATTCATGATAAAAGCAAGCTCAAATCAATTTTGAAGAATTCAGTTTTATTTTTATCGTCATCTTTTTTATACCTTTATTTACCCAAAACAAAAATCATTATGAATTTGTTCAGCACCTCTGCACCACATTTATACTGTCTCACTGAATCTATTGCTGCCTGCAAATTTGTTTCATTTAAGTAATTTTACAAAAGGGACTCAATTACATAACCTTCCAACCGTCATCTTTAAATTACATTTTTTTTTTTTTTTTAAATCTGATCAACAGTGAAAAAAATATTGAAAATATTGAATTGAAAAGTATTGAATATTTCCCACGATTAAAAATTAACATTTCAGTCAGATCGACCTGAGACATTAACTCTCTCCTCTCTGCTTTGGCAGCGGAAACAGTCTGACTGACTTTACTGTCACTGTTTATCTGCATCACATACTCACAGTAACTCACCATCAGACAAAAGAACAAAAACGCTCACTCAGTAAGTAAAAAGCATTTATGTACTTATTCACAATAAATCCTCAGCCTGACTTTGATAATTGGAAATTAATTCTAGTGTTTCTATTCTAGTCATGTGATCATATTGTTCACATTTCGCCTTGTTAAATGTCATTTTTGGACGTCGCTAGAACCGAAACGACATGCAACTATCAGCGTTACATCTCATATAATATTAGGTGCTTTACTCATGGTTCTGACAAAGCTGCTGTTAACTCCTGGGTTGACTTAACGAGTCGATAACCAGCGTCGTAAGACCGCTTAGCTAGACTGTGGTTGTTAGGTTTAGTGCAGCCAGATAACGAAAAGATATCCTGGGTATATTGAACTTGCTTCGTAGTATAGGCCTCTGGTGATCGTATACTTTCGCCAGTCACGGTTTTTATGAATCAGCCCCAAAGTTAGTTACGAAGCTGTCGCTTATCCTAGCAAATAATAAACTTGTTAGTTGTTGACAACCCGTTAGCTTGTGAGCGACACATTAACAAAGTGAGACTGAGACTTGCGGAGGTTGTTGTTACCAAATCATGTCTGTGATGACTAAACTAGAGAACTGAAGCTAAGCTAACGTTAGCTCCAAGTGCTGTTGGCCCTGTCGTTAGCTACTGAATACACCAAAGAAATACAATTTCACTTACCAACATCTTGGTCAAATGGATTTTGGGCAAATAAAGGCATTCTAAAAAAATTTAAAAGCGTTTGACTATTTGACGACAGAAAAATATGTGTATACTGTAGACTGACGTTTAACCTAAACAAGTATCTCTTCCTTGTCCATTAAATTCGCACCAGTTGCTCTTCCGGGAGCTTGGCTGCCTTCAATAATGCCTGAAAAATATTTTTAAACGTCGGCAAGTATTGGGCAAAGTAAGTTATTAATACGTTTAGTGCTTTAAATTAGTGAAATACTTTTTAATAATTGAAAGTACAGTATATTTACATAAATTCATAAAAGATATTCAACACAATTCTTGGCACTTAACACCTCTGTTTATGCCATACTGTAAATAAAAAATTCATTTCTGACCAATTACAGTGTTCTTGTTTGTTTGTTTGTTTTTTCTTCTGTTTTGTTTTTTGTTTTTTATCATCAGCCATGGTCTGGATCATTGGCGACAGCTACACCCTTGTTGCAGCAATTAAGGAGGACCTGCACAACCTCCACCTGGGCTGGTGCAAATCCAGGGAACCCAGATAAGGCTTGCAGGTTTGTGAACAGTGTTATGGCCACATACATGTTCATTGTTTAAATGGTAGTCTTGTACATCACACTGTAAGCTATATATAATTTTTCATTTCCTCTGTAAATGCTACTTGTTACTGGGATTCAACTATCTCTTCTTCTTATGCAAACTTGTTATGTGACAGTTAAGTTCATCTTTGTGTTGATCCACAGCTGTGTTTTATTTTTATTTTTATTGTTATTATTATAGTCGACTGTAAATCGTGCACTACATTGTTTAATTCATCCAAGTATTACATTCATTATACATCTTTTGGGTGTGGCTGAATTAATGTAGTTTTTAATGTGCAATAAAGGTATTAATGAAGCTCTTGCCCTGAGTTTATGGATGTTTATTATGATGCCTATCTGGTATGAATTTTAACAAAAGCAACATGGTACAGTATTGTAATCATAGAGGAACACACTGATGGAGGTTTTTGGCAAAAAATTGTAGTTAATTACAAGGTTATTTCAATGTTAACTTTAACATAAATAATAGAAATGTTAATACTATTAAATGTTGCTGTTCTTGAACAATCACAGTGAAGGATCAAAAGACATATATCAGAGTTTCTGCTGTCTCCAAGTTTGTCTTATGTACTTACCCATTTTAATGACACTGAGAACACAAATTCACCAAAGTGTCCTGTTAGACTCCAAGGCATATGGTCAATTTTGGGGAAAAAAAGAAAAAAGAAAAAAAAATAGGTGACAGTATAATTTAATCAATGAAAAATGCACTCAATTACCAGTACCATTATCACAGAAAGTTTATTTAAAATTCAATATAACAAACTTACAAAATTACAAAGGAGGGTCCTGATTGCACTTCTTGCCGACTTCTGGGGGGGGGGGGGGGTTGTAAATGTTTCTTTATCACCTAAAAAAGGAAGTCAAAGGCAAGAAATTGAACCTGTCATGACTGACAGAAAATAATAAACTTCCAAAAAGTTGGTCAGTGAGTACTTAAAGGTTGCTGGGAAAACGCCCACCATTTGCAAAACATCAACATACCAAACTTTCATTCATGAATATAAATAAAACGTGTTAAAGGTCTACAGAACAATTTTGACTGTAAATTGCTGCTAAATAACACAAATAATCATTACTTATAGCACATTTCTGTAATACATTCTACATGTCTATGCTCACACTATGCACATACTCTACAGTAATTGGCTCTCATTTTATTCTATATGTGTTTGATTTAAATCAAACGTGACTTGCTGCCCGCGTTTTTTCAAAGGTTGTCCCCTAAAACGAAGATACAAAGAAGATCTGCTGGATGAGTATGGCCAACCTTCAAAGGCAACCAAATACAGACGGATTGCAAATGAAAAAAAAAAGGTATTTGATCTTTCATATTTCTTCTACAATTAGCAATAACAGTAAATATGAAAATATGACTATCATTATGTAATATTAACATATTAGTATTAAATATTAATTTTGACCAAATGTTTTCTTTATTACAGAATGGTTCAAGTTGTTGAGGAAATTACAAAACATGTTTAAATTGTGATTCCTCAAACACAAATAGGATAGAAGTTTTAAAGGAGCTACATCATGTGTCTGTTCCTTCACTGGAAGGATACTCAGAATTCATACCCACAAGTAACATGCAGGTTAAGTCGAAAGTATAAGATTTCATTGCAGCTTTACACTTTGATGATTTAATTCAATTCAGTATACAAATTCATATTAATTTTCCGCATTAATCTTATATCTTATCTTATTCATCTGGAATTGTATTTTTCATCATTATTAGAAGATAACTGTATAGAAACTGTATGTAATATAGTGAAATAAATGTATCTTCTATGTATCAGAGGGAGCAAGCAAAGACTCATCTGAAGAAATCATGGCACAGCCTCTTGTCTGAACAGCAGGAGAGCAGCAGCAGGATACAACCCACAAAAACTCATCAGAGGTACTAAAATATCAGCATTTAGAAATGTGTAGATTTATTTTTGTGTTAAACTCAATGTATAATTGTTACATTATTATGTATTTTCCCTGTTGTGTGTCTGTGTGACTTTCCTTAGAATGAAATATAAGTTCAACAATATCCATATATTGTATCTTCATTGTACATATTATGCAGGCTGCCAGAGAGGGAGCCTACAGACAGTCCCACTCAGTGCTGGAATTGCCACCAACAGCATGTCAACACATTGTTGTTACTAACAAAAATGTGGATCAACAGGATATGCAAATCCAAACAGACGTACAGTTAACACTTATTTAGTCACAGTGCCCTTTATGGTCTTGTCATGACAACCCCTACAACTAATACAGAAAAGGTATTTTAAAAAAACCATTTCAAAATAATTTTTAAAAAACGCAATTATTTAAGGATTTTCCACTCAGGTGGACTGCATGCATCTGAGGTTTTAATTGAGGCGCTAACATAATTTAACAAACGAATCAATGTTAAAATGATAAAACTAATATGAATTTCTAATAATGTTAAATGCCTTCACATATTTTAATACTGTTACTGTATACTGTTTTATACAGCGCAATGTAAAAACATTGAACCTTGCTCCTGACTTCTTAGATTCTCAGCATCCTCAGCTCTACTGCCACTACTGATAGCATTTGTCAATGCTTCTTTTTCTGGCAGCCATTCATCATCACTGCCATTAGCATCATCCTTGGTCGTATTTGCTCAACTATCCTGTAGGCCTTTCTATCAGTCTTAGACGTAGACTTAGACTAGACTTTAATGATCCATTTGGGATGGCTCACTCAGGGAAATTAAGTGCGCAAGTACATGCACTGTACTTGAGCTCTACAAAATATAAAAGTCACTAACTGTTGCTTTCATAATGGAGCTAATCTGCATTTTGTTTTTTAAAACTGCAAGTTACTTTCTAATAACATGAAGCAGTTGATTCACAGCCAAAACAGATACTGCAGATGAAGTATTTTCAAGAACAACTAAGTTTGCACTTTAATCCACTGACGAAACAGCTGCTTATCGCTCACTCATTCTGTGCAATATTATTTCAAACTGTGCAATATCAGTATACAATTCAATCTGATTCTATGTATATAGTCCTGTGTATATTGTTCTTTTGTTTATATTTTTATTACTTTGTCCTGTATATGCTGTTTTTTTTTTGTTATTATTATTATTTTTTATAATATTGTCTTGTTTATATATTGTCCTGGTATTTTACTCATATTTATGCCTTTTTCTATTTTTTACAGTCCCTGCTGCTGCTGGAACAATGTAAATTTCCCTGCTGTGCGACTAATAAAGGATTATCTTATCTTGTCTTAGTAATAGTATGAAATGTAGTTGAAATATAGCCAGTGATGCATGATATCCAATCTAGTGGGTGATTGATGATTAATTGCAATTTCCTCCTAATATAAAATCTCTAACGTCCAATGTGGTGGCTGATGTGCAATTCTACCATCAAAACCCACGCATATACAAGAAAATAGCTTTTTAATATCCACTGTTGTGACCACTATGCATGAAAGGGTTAATGTCAACACCAAGGTATTATTTGCTCACAGACTTAAGACTAAAATTGGTCTAACTGTCCAAAGTATGACTGAACTATTCTTTCATGCTTAGTTTACATATTAATTCAGAACCATCATTGCATCATCATTTAATTTGGCTTTTTATATTCATATGGATGAGTCTAAGTGTAAAGCAAAAATTACCGGATAACATTTAGCAGTTCTGTCTTACATTTTTTACTAGTAGTATTAGTAGAATGTTTCATGACTATAAAAGAACAGAAAATAAATGCAATTATTTATGTTTTCATTTCATTTCTTTCAGGAAGTGTCCCAGAAACAACCAGAACACAAAGTGTCTGCTGCAGTTGGCCAGCAGGAGACGCCAAATCAGGTTGATAGCATTTAGTATATTTTCCCTTTGATTACACAAACAATATGTTTATGCAGCTTAATTGTTTACAATTACTCATATTAAATCTTGTTTTCACAGGTACACCCCATCTTGTTGGATGGAGATGATCCAGTGTATCCTGGAGCACCACTAACAAAGGGACAAAGTTTACTAAGGCACATTCTGACAGGTGTGTCATTGGAGCATCTACTGAAGATTTTCAGTGAGCACTTCCCTGGCCTGGTATCTGTAACCACATATTTATTTCACAAAGCTTATGGACAACAGGAAATTATGAACCCAATTTTTACGGTCCAGCATGTGGAAACTACTTAATAATCCAAATGAGCTACAGTGTGGTGCACGTTACATATTCACTAATACAGAAAACTGTCTCAAAAATGTGTGTTTCTTTACAGTGCTTAGTTTGGCTTCACAGATCAAAACATTCGTTGAACAAAACAACACAAGTTTAAAAAACGATTGGCTGTCTACAGATGACATTTCAGATATACAACATGGAAATGAGTTAGACAGGAAAATACTGGTCAGTCAGTCAGACAGGAAATATTGGAAAGCATCGGAGTGGAGGTCATTCCTCTTATTCTATGCTCTGCCTGTACTGAATGGGGTTTTACTGAAGAAATTCTGGAGCCATCTTTTTCTGTTAGTATTTGCTATGCAGTCTTTTAGGAGAAAAGGTAAAATGTTGTGGTATTGAACAAACAGAAAGAGCTCTAAAAAAGTTCACTATGCAATTTGAGAAGTTATACGGTGCAGCAACTATGACATTCAATATTCATCTGATGACACATATTGCAACAAGTGTTGGGGACTGGGGGCCTCTGTGAGCCACATCAACCTTTACCTTTGAATCATTTAATCGCACTCTGTTACAATACTTCCATTGAATGACACATGTTTCTAAGCAAATAGTTAAAAGATTTCTTTACTAGAGGAGTCTAAGACAAAAAGCAGAAAAGTATATAGCAAATGTTAATGATGGGGTTAAAAACATTTTTTTCTGATCAATTTGCAGTTCAACCAGCCTGAATGAAAATGTCAGGGTTTTTGGCAACTCCTTTCATGGCAAACTGTCAATGTTACAAAAACTTGCTATTAAAGACCTGCTGGGTGAGACAGTCAGACACTATGTATGTTACCATTGTTTTATTATAAAAGGCATATTCTATCATTTAAGTAGTAGCAGAACTCTAAAAAAAAAGTATAAACTCAACTGTGGAATTACAGGATGGACGATTATGCAGAATTCTTTGGTAGTTCTATGGTAGTATTCAGAACAGAGCATTTATCAATGCACTGTGTATTGGTAGAGGAGCTCATGAAGACTAGTAGACAGCTCTGCACGGACAGTCAACTGAACATTGCTTCCACTTTAGTTTCTGAGGTGGCAGAATCCAAGAATGTATATGTGCCCGCAGATCTGTTCTACAGGAAATGTGTTTTGATCTAATCAAGAGACAGAGTATGTGATTCCACTTCCAAATAATATATAGAGAGATTAACTACAGGATGTAACTGTACTGGTACCTGAAGAATTGTAAGAAAAACAGATAGATTTTTCAGTAAAGACGCAAAGCAAATTTACAGTTAAACATACAACAGATAATATTTTTTGATTGCTATCAAATGTTATTGAAAATGGGATGTGTACTTTCAATGTAATGATTCACTTTCAACAGAATGGCAGTAATTGTACAAAATAAAAAAAAATACATTTCATATTGTTTTATTGTAATAGCTGGAATACCAATATTAGAAATGCTAGTGACCATAATGTATTCTAAAAAAGCACTTAAGTGTATTGAAAAGTGCTGTATCTTAGTTTGTTAGTGTCCATGTTTATTCCAAAGTATAGTTCCAAAATATAAAAATAAATACCACAGTAGTATTTTACTGGTAAAATGCAGTATTATAAAAGGTTAAACATAAAAATTCAGGTACAAAAATGAAGTTTTATTGTATATATTTGTCTAAAGTGATCAAAATGCACTAAAAAAGACAGGAATACAAGCTTACTAATTAGCTTGCAGAATACACTAGTCTAGTTTACCACTGACTTTATTTATGTAGTTGTAAATGCAAACCACATGCACCAACAGTGCTTTTGATAGGTGCTTTGGTCATCAAGGGACCTTGTATGTCGGGAGTAAGATAATAAAATTGTTACCTTTAGAACTTGTTTGGAGAGGTGCTTGATGTTGCAGAGAGGAAGCACTGTCACTCTCCACAATAGTGGAGTGACAGCTGATCTGCAGCTTTGTGTGTCCTTGCAACAGTAGTTCTGAATGAAGAAGTTAATGTACATTACATTATTATACTCCTAACTGTTGCATAAAAGTCAAGAGCAACAACAGTGTCATCAGAACTGTTGAATTAATATAACATGAATAGATGAATGAACAACAATTGTCCAGTAGTGATGGCTCTGCTTTTGATCAACAGTTAGGATGGTGTTGTAGTCTCTGGTCTGTGGCAGGATGATGCATTGGCTGTAGTTAGCTGATCGAGTAAAAAAACAAAAAACAAATAAACAAACACTTTACTACACTTAATTTAAGTACACTTAGTATACTATCAAAGCACATGATTACTGTACAAGTTTGCTATTTTTTATGTATTAATAAAATACTAAAGTGCTAAGTGTACTAACTACTATTTTGAGACACCATTAAGATGAACTTTGATATACTTAAGTACATATTTTCTTACTAATGCTGTTCTTTTTAAAATTGTACTTTTTTCAACTTTAAGCTTACATTAAGTAACATTTCATATGACTGTTAACACACATACATTACATAAGAGATATAGCGATTTCCTACTATTGAGCTCAAAACCAAAGTTATTGTACTTGGCCCAGAACACCTCAGAAATACATTTTCTAATGACACAGTTACGCTAGATGGCATTGCCATGGCCTCCAACTCAGCCGCAAAGAATCTTGGAGTTATCTTTGATCAGGATATGTCCTTTAGTTCCCACATAAAACAAACTTCTTTCACCTGCGTAATATTGCCAAAATCTGACATTTTCTGTCTCAAAAGGATGCAGAAAAACTAGTCCATGCATTTGTTACTTTCAGGCTCGACTATTGTAATTCATTATTATCAGGCCGCCCCAACATAGAATTTAAAATCCTCCTCCTCTTCTTCAAAGCCCTGAATGGTCAGGCACCATCATATTTTAAATAGCTTATAGTTCCCTACAATCCCATTAGAACATTGCACTCCCAGAATGCTGGTTTCATTAGTGGTTCCGAGAGTTTCCAGGATTAGAATGGGAGGCAGAGCCTTCAACTATCAGGCTCCTCTACTGTGGAACCTTCTCCCAGTTTGGGTCTGGGAGGCAGTTTCTTTAAAACTGTAGCAAAGCTGATACAAACAGCACATAGACATTCTAGATCTTCTACTACCAATTTCCATTACCAGAAGCTATGTGCGCAGTATGCAGGCTTTGTTAATTTAATTCATTTAATGTATTCATTTAAATTTGGAAACCATAAAATTTGTAAATTTTTTGTTCACATTATGGGTAAAAAACAAAAGGCCATATCACCAATGCAGCATTTAATTTTTTACAAGCACCAAACAGAACGTTCTGCTGGACTCAGTGCTGGGTCTCTGTCATAGCCCTTGATCTCACAACAGACATGTAGTGCCCCCTCCTCTGTTCTGCTTGTTTTACTTTGCTGTCCAGATATATAACTAGAATATTATTCTATTCTATTATTTCCTGACTGAGATGTCAATCCTACGCTGTCTCTACTGGCTAAACACAGCCAGCCTTGCACTACATGTGTCAAAGTTCAATCAAAATGTGTATGTTGTATGGTTTTAACTTTTCATACCCATGCTTTGATGTAGATGTTTGTGCCTACTTAACATTTTATCATATTTCTCTCATATACCACGAGAAATGTCTCTTTCAAAATATCAGAAAGATATTTGTCTTGGATTTTATGTGTGTATCCCTTTCATCTTTCCGGTCAGCAAGAGAAGTAAGATATTTACTATATATATATATATATATATATAAGAAAGGTTGTTATATATATATATATATATATAAAACAACCTTTCTTCTTCTCCTTTCAACTGCCACATCCTCATCCCTATAGAAGGTGTGGATTTTTTTTTGTTTTGGTTTTTTTTCAATCAAATCCTTATAGCTGTCTGTGACAAACACAAACAAGGTCAAAAGAGTAAACTCCAGCAGGACAACCATGTCTTCAGCCTGAGCCTGAGCCTTCAGAGGGCCCCGGTGCTGTGGAAGACATCATGCCTTGTTCCTGTGCCAAAGATGCTCCAAGGACTACAGACCTGTGGCACTGACCTCACACATCATGAAGACCCTGGAGGGACTCATCCTGGTTCAGCTGCGGCCCATGGTCAGACAACAATTGGACCCAAGCACTATAAGGGTCATGTTTTTTGACTTTTCCAGTGCGTTCAACACCACCAGGCCGGCTCTACTGGGTGAGAAACTGACAGCGACGCAGGTGGATGCCCCCCTTGTGTCCTGGATTGTGGATTACCTGACTAGCAGACCACAGTACGTGCGCCTGCAGCACTGTAGGTCAGACAGTGTGATTAGCAATACTGGGGCTCCACAGGGTACCATCCTCTCTCCCTTCCTCTTCACCATGTACACCACGGACTTCAGCTACTGCACAGAGACCTGCCACCTTCAGTTTTCTGATAACTCTGCAGTAATTGGATATATCAGCAAGGGTGAGGAGACTGCGTACAGGGCTGTGGTGGAAAGCTTTGTCACTTGGTGTGAGCAAAACCATCTGCAGCTCAACATGGCAAAGACTAAGGAACTGGTGGTGGACATGAGGAAAATTAGGGCTCCAGTGACTCCCGTTTCCATCAGGTCAGTGTGGATACTGTTGAGGATTACAAGTGCTTAGGGGTGTACTTGGACAATAAACTGGACTGGACCAAAAACACAGACGCCCTCTAAAGGAAGGGCCAAAGCCGTCTCTATTTTCTGAGACGGCTGAGGTCTTTCAACATCTGCCGGACAATGCTGCAGATGTTTTATGAGTCTGTGGTGGCCAGTGCCATCCTTTATGCTGTTGTGTGCTGGGGCAGCAGACTGAAGGTGAAGGACACTAACAGAATGAATAAGCTCATTCACAAAGCCAGCCACGTTGTGGCAGGGGAGCTGGATTCTCTGACAGTAGTGTCAAAGAGAAGAATGTTGTCCAATGTAAGGACTATATTGGACAACCCTTCATACCCTCTCCATGATGTGCTGGTCAGCCAAAGAAGCACATTCAATCACAGACGATGCACCACAGAGCGCCACAGGAAATCATTCCTGCCGGTGGCTATTAACCTGTTCAGTTCCTCCCTCTAAGAGTCAGCCTGTCTTAGGAGACACACGTGCTATAAACGCAAATCTATCTATTCTGTGTAAAATTCTATCTGCACAATTTAATTTAAATAATTTAAATGTCTGTAAATATTAACAAAATATATTTATATTTAATAAATATATTTATTACATTTAATACATTTATTTTGAAGGGGTGTATTTCTTCATTTCTTTTGAAGATTGGGTTATATCACAATTTTATTTTATTTGTATCTTTCGTTACGTTATTTTATTCCTCTTTATTTATCTGTACTTGTGAAATGGAGCACTGCAATGCAACAATTTTCCACAAGGAAGGATTCTGATTCTGATTCTGAAAAGCTCAGACAAAAATAATGGCTGGGTATATGTCCAGAAACGTGTAAAATAAGTTGCACTAAAAATAAAAAAAGTTATTACATAAAAACTGAATAGAATAGAATAGTCTTTATTGTCACTGTTCCAAAACTATGAAATACTATTTAGCAGCTCTAGAATGACAGATACATATAAAAAGTCAAAAGAATAAAAACAATTAGATGAAAAGTAAAAATATATAAAAATATAGAAAATATAGATGATATTTACAGTGATATATAAGATATAGTACAGTGATACAGTGAACTCACAATCAAGGCTTAACTACCATTAGCATGGTCCTCTACCGAGTTTTTTTACGTAGCCATCACTTGTTATTTGTGATGTGTTGGCATAAAGTAATATACATTTTTCATTAGTACCATCAGTGTTTTCTATGCACTGAGCAATCCTCTATTTATAGTCAACACAAACCCTGTGCCCTATACTAGACGAAAGTTTCAGCACGGTAATTTGCATGGCATAGTACAACTGCACTTGCAGCATTTAAGATTAGCGTTGACTGCTAACACTTTATGAACAACTTTGATGGTGGCTCGTGGCATAAAATTAATTCAAAAGATTCTTCACACACCATAGTTATCTTATATGTCGAGCAGTTATATGTATACAAACCGTCGCCGTTTTTATTGGCGCTTTCCTTGCAACCGAGTACGCTTAAATCCATCCATCCTCACTGAGCAGGTCCGGCCTTGTTAATACCATTGACTGTAAGCTTCTGTCTGTACTGAAGAGTCTCAACGTCCGTACTTCCGATGTGAACTGACGTGAACTGAGCTCCATACAGTCTATGGTTTATACAAGTGAAACACTGACATCTAGTGGGGAAAAGAGGAACATGAGGGCACATTTTTTTTAAACCATAATGTCAAGTTTAGTCACAGAAGTGTTGGTTATATTTGAGCACATTTGAGATTTGAAATTTGACAGTGATTATACGTTTAAAGCTGTCACTTTCAGTTTTAAATCTATGGGGGTTACACCCATATTCCCGGACTGTATTTAGGAATATGCTCCACGTGAAGACAATATAAATTAAAATAATAAAAATTTGACACAGGGTCCCTCCAAAGGACAGGACCAGAAAATTAGCTAATCTTCACCTTAATGGATATTGTACTTAAGTGGTGCAACTTAACACAATTGTGACTCATCAAACTGCCAAAATCAAATGAACCTGTGGTTTGGGGGAATCTCAGGTTCTGGGGTCTGTTAATTTGTTTTAAATTATATATTTTTTTAAAAATGCTTACGTTTTGCCTGTTTCAAGTAATTAACACAGAGAAAATGTGAGTTTGAGAGTACTATCATAGAAAACTACAGAAACCAACAACAAATACTACCATCTGGGATGTTGTAACTTATGTTGTAATTTATGGCATTTTCGCTTTTAAAAAATGAGTAAATGAGTAAAATTGTTGCCAATTATTTCAGTCGACTGATGAGTTAATCAACTAATCATCTCAACTCTAGAGTACTGGTCGGTTTCTGGGTGCCTGATGGGACTGACGTGTACAGTGGGGATAGAAATTTTTGCCCCACGGCCATTTAGGAAGTTAATTAACATTTCTCAGCAGTTTCAACAGAAACCGAGCATTATTACCGTCATGAAGGTAGGACTAAGAGCAGGATTGTTGTGTAAGACCGTATTGGTTTTAGATAGGTGTACCTAATAAACTGCCAACTGAGTAAATGCAGTCTGGAACGGTAGACTGTCTAGTCTATGTCTGGGACGCACTTTAGGGGGCGCGCCTCTCAAAGAGTGTCCCTCTACAATTAGAGGAATTGACAAAGACTACAACCTTCAAGATATGTACCGCCTTACCAGTCCTATTCTAGTCCGCGGGCACCCGGGGGACGGGGTAGCCAGATTTTTTTCTCGCGAATATAGATAGCCTGAATAAATATTTTAAACAAATAAATAAAGCCACACACTGAATGGACCGTTTTGAGGTGATATTTGAGTGAATGTGTCTGAAAGCTAAGGCGGAATTACGGAAGAGTGATCCATCTCGCTTCAGGGCGACACTTCCGGGTGTGCTCTCCCGTTTGTTTCCTGACTCGGTGAACCTGACAGCCGCCGTTGTCCACGACCAAAGACCGTTGAGGGTTGCAGTCATGTCGGCAGCTGCTCCGGGGACCAGCAAGGCAGCTCACAGCGATGTGGCCCCGAAGAAGAAGAAGGGACCCGGTGCCCTGGCTACGGCCTACTTGGTCATTTACAACGTTGTTATGACAGCGGGGTATGTAGCGTGTTTCCTCGTGCTAATGCTGCTGCTGCTGCTGTTTGTGTGTGTGTGTGTGTGTGTGTTCGTTCGTGTTCGTGTTCGCGCGCGCGCGCTGTTGAGCAAATCAGGACTGAATAATGGGAGCAAGATTTCCCCGTTGTAATAGCAGCGTTATTTTTGGTTTAATAAATTGATGATTTTATGTAATTATTATTAGAAACACTGCTAGCATGCTGCTGTGTAATGAAATAAATTTGAATTTGCTTCCCGACGTCCAGCGGCTTATACAGATTAACGTTAGATGAGCAACAGACAGCCACCTGGCGTGCACTTTAACTGGTCGCCACTCTAAACAATACAGACATATAAAGACAGCTGGTTTATTGTCTGCTGTCAGTGTTTTTTTCCCTCAGAAAGCGTGGGTTTTCATTCAAGGCAACGACCGAGTTTGAATTATATTTGTTTACACAAGTAATAAAATTAAATAAATGACATATGAATATGATATGAAAAATAATGTGGGGGTGGGGGGGTGGTAATGCTAGAACTTATGAAAACAAAATCAAATCAATAAACAGAAGGTTAAAGTCTTTGTAAACAGTCTTTGTAAAAGTGCTTATACCTTGCGCATGTAATAACAATAAGACTTAAATTAAGATGGCATTTTGTCCAAATAAGAAAAAAGTTAGGACTAAAACAGACAGTCTAATAGTTGATGGACAAAAAAAAATAATAATAATCTGCAGCAAAGTTGGTAATGGAATAATCAGTTACGTTCTTTAAGAAGCAAAAATGTCAAATATTTGCAGACTTCTCAAAAGTGAGAATATGCTGCTTTTTGCTGCTTCATTATGATGATGATGATATCATTTTAAAGAGAAAGTCTTTACTGAACAAAACAAGACATTTTAAGGTGTCATCTTGGGCTTTCAGAGCTTGTGACAAGAATTTTTTTTTACATTTCGCAGAATAAACTGTTTATTGGTCAACAGATTAATCAATAATGAATCACAATCATATTCTTTATTAATCCCTTGCAGGAAAGTGTTGCATTGCAGTGCTCCATTCCATATGTACAGATTAAATAACAAAGGGTAGAGAAAGAGTACATTAAATTGTCTTAAATAAATAATGGAGCAGGATTTGGAAATGGTCGCAGTTTTCTGGAGGACAGTTTTATGTAAAGTTGTAGAAACCGCTCATACCAGGCTGCAATATGAACAGTTCAAAAAACTGTCTTTCCTTATTGTAACCCCTGTAACACAAGTTCAGATCAATAATGATTCAGCATATTTATGCTTCCCTGTACAAACTGTACTGTCAATTGTTCAGTATGGGTAACTATCAATGAGAGCCATCTAGAAATAACTTTTCAGATGGATTTTATTGGACTGCATTTTGCATTTCGAATGATTATAGTTAGATTTGTATTACAGTACATTCGATATATACAAGATGCCCATTTTATAACCTCCATTGCCCAGATACTTGTGTAAATTGAAAAAGTCATTATCTTGAACCATAAACAGAGAAATCTTTGTGCATGTTTTATTGCGCTGATTTTTGGACTGTTGCACAATTGAATGGTGGGTGTTGTTTGCTCACTGTTCCAACCAGTTAGGTCACATTGTGTCCCGCTCAGTGTCGATGGGCCATTCAGTGCTTGCTTTGTATTGAGCACAAGTTAGGGTGTCGTACATGCATGTTATTGCTGTTCATATTCAGTGTCTGCATTCAGATGCTGTCATAGCAGCTAAGCAGGCCTACTCAGTTTCTGCTGAACAGGCCCTATTAGTGTTAATGCTGCAGTACTATTGTTCTTCAGATCTTTACTGTTGTTTTACTGTACCTTTTTCGGTAGCTAACTATTCCTGCACGCTTTGTGCTACAGACACCAATCAGATATCAAAATGTTCAGCTTTTCCTGGACATCTCTGCTTGTATTCAACTTTTTTTCTGCTGTTTATGGGTGATTTTATTTTGAAAAATTTTATCAATTAAAAAATGAATGGGATCCTATTGGAGCTCAGCTCAACTCTCTTCAAAAAACACTCAACTATGCAAGCTTACTAGTCTGACATACATATGTAGCAACCAATAATGTAATAGCTGCCAATAATGTAATAATTTTGGCCATTTTAAATGTAATAAAGCCAATAACGTAATAACTTATTGGCAGGTATTACATTATTGGTTGCTACAGACTCTATTTTTGGCTTAAAATGTTGCCAAGACTTTGATCTTTTGATATTTAAATCTGTTAAAAATGTTTAGGAGATTTGTGGTGTTTTAGTGAGGGTGATTACTAGGGATGTAACAATGTACCGTGTCGTGATGTGACTGATGAAGTGAGCTCTGTGTCCTGAGGTAATCCTTTATACTTCTGTGAGTGATAGCACTGTGTGCCGTACTAAATAACACTGATAAAAGAGGAATTAAAGTGAGTAGATTTGAACTGCAACTTTCTCATCTTCCCACAGCCTCTGAAAATGTAACAGCATCTGGCTGCTTCAGGTTCTGTTCAGTCAGTCTGTACACCACTCACTTTCCTAGTGAAAACTAATCAGCAGACTGAGTGACTATAGCGAGTCGATCCCCCTCTCTCTCTTATTCCTCTTGCATAATTGTTTTCTCTGACAGTTAATTTTTTTCAGACTCATCATCTGTAACAGCTGTAATTCTCAGCTGTTTGACTTATTTACCCCGCTTTTCATCTCTGCAGTAAAGACGCCAGGAGATGCTGTGAACTTGTTTTCACTCGTCATTAATTTATTTCTTCTGTCGCAGCAGAACATGTTACAGCAGCTCCACAAACTCCTGCAGGTTAAACTGAACTAACCAAAGACTTTTAAGGCTTATTAACTCTGGAAAAACTCACTATACACGGACTGACAACACTTGCTAGCTAAGCAACATAATTAGGCTAAACTATCCACAACACAACACTCTAAAATACTGTAGTTACACTAATATTGGCTCCTTTCAAAAAGAATATCAGTTGTATTCAATGGAAACATAAGGTACCAGGAGATAAATACTGCCTTATATTATGGCCAATATGGTATCCTTTCCTTTGCATTGTAGTCTGCAGAATAAGAGAATAACAGCAGGAAAGATTTTATTTTTACATTTGAACTGGAATTTAGCCTGTGAATATTCTCATTCATCCAGGTCATAGTTATCTCAAGGAAATTTCAATCGAATGCAACTGGACTTAGTTATTGTCTAGGAAGACGTTTCACCTCTCATCCAAGAGGCTTCAGCAGTTCATGCTCGCATCTGACCAGGCCCAGCCTTAGGAATTTAGTTTACAATAAGGAAAACACTGTAAGAAACTGGGTTTTGTGGCAACAAGAGATTTGAGATAAGTGATTTTTTTGGGTTTTTTTTTTTTTGCAGTTTACCCTAGGAAAAAATAAATAAGAATTCTAAGATTTTCCACATGGGATGCAGCACAGGCTTCAGTGGCACACCGGATAGTGCGGGTGTTTGCAAATTAGAAAGGTTGGCGGTTCGATCCCAGTCTCCCATGCTTCAGTATTGCTGCAGCATTCACACTGCATTTTCTGCAGGAAATGCATTTTCTAGTTACTGATATGACTATGGGGGCCTATTGCATACAAGTCACATACTTCAGTCTTTGAAACCAAAGTGTGAACTGAAACCTCTGCCCTGCTCAGGTCTCCTCTAGCAGCACTCTGACAGCTTGTACCCCACCAGTTCTGTGTTGCAAGTAACCTCTGACCTCCTTGTGGAGGGAGACAAGCTATATGTTATACTATAATCCTAGAAAGCTGCAGCATTCACACTATTGTTCTTCATGTTTATTTGTATCCTGCATACTTTGTGCTACAGAAACAATTCAAGTATCAAAATGTTCAGCTCTTTTTAGGACATTTCTGCTATTATTCAACTTTTTCTGCTATTTATGGGTGATTTTATATTGATTTAATGAATTACATTAATATTTAATGAATTTAAAAAATCATGGGATCCTATGGTAGCTCAGCTCAACTTTCTTCAAAAACACTCAACTTTGCAAGCTTAAAACTCTGGCACACACAGACTCCATTTTCCTAAAATGTTCCCAAGACTTTGATCTTTTAATGGTTTTAATTCTGCTAAAAATGTTTAGTTTAGGAGATTTGTGACATTTTAGTGAGGGTTGTTACAGCTTCTTGGAGGATTTATCAGTGTGTCACATGACCAGCTAGAGTGAGGAGCTGTGAATTTTCGAGGGCAGAATCTCCTAGTAGCACAGATTTATCTCAGTACATGCTTAAAAGGCATCATCATGTAGCTTAAAGCCTCCTGCCTCTCATCATGTCAACATCTAAGTACATTGTATTGTATTTACAGTGTAAACCTTAATTGATCGGGAAGTCGGTGTCAGGCTCTCATTCACTGCCATACAAACTGCGGGAAGACTCTAATCATTCTAGTCAGTCACATGACTTCACTAGCTTGACAAATCTTTAAATCGCCATATCTCCCGTTGTGTTTGGACTGTGGACACATGCTGTATATTTTCATGCTCAACTAGTCAAACGCTAACAGAAAATGCTAACGTTTCAACAAAGCTTTATTTTTAAATCTGTGTACTGGAGAGATCTATATATTTGCTCATTTTCCATGAGTCCTGCCATGTGGGCTTCAGTGGCGCACCAAGTAGAGCGGGTGCTTCCCGATCAGAAGGTTGATGGTATGATTCCAGGCTCCTCCGGTCAATGAAGCAACGTGAAATTTTACTTTTTACTATACTACATTTAGCTTTTAATGCAATTTAGCTATTCTGCTATTGCTATTCAGTTTTAAGCATTGCTTTAGAGATTACTTTTGGCTTTCAACTTTCTTCTGCATTTCAACTGTGTTATCAGCTGTTTTTAGCATTGCTTAAGTATTGCTGCAGCATTCACACTGCAAATTTCCTGCACTCTGCTGTTTTGGTATGTTTGGAATGGTAAATTTAATTTATTTTGTATATTGAATTTATTTGTTTATTTATTTTACATTTCAATAAGTTAGCTCTTAGAAATCCAGTATCTGGGAAAAAGTAGATCTTGACCAGTTAAAGTCAAAAATAAACATTAATTTGAACAATGTTTTAAAAAATCCAGTATCCAAGAATCTTGTCAAAATTTCATATTTTTCCAACAAACTGTACAAATTTCCTTAAGCTTGATGTTAATGTTGCCTTAGAGAGGCTGCCACTATTTAAAGACTCACTTTATAAAGTACACTTATCAGCTCTTCACTGAAACACACTTATCCATCATATTGCACCTTCTATTTTTACTACATTTTTCACTTAAAACAGAAACCGCACACAAGTCTAACACAGATTTCTGTTTCCCTCATAAGATCATCTGGTCAATCTTAGATCTTAAGTTTTTTACAATGACTATCCTGAGATTTTTTCCCTCTGTTGTCCAGGTGGCTGGTGATAGCTGTGGGTTTGGTCAGAGCTTACCTGGCCAGAGGAAGTTACCATGGGCTGTACTACTCCATAGAGAAGCCTCTTAAGTTCTTTCAGACTGGAGCTATCCTGGAGGTGAGATAAGCACAAAGGGCTGGGGGATGTTAATAGAATCAAATATCGCAACACATTTCGTCAAATACAGTAGACAGCTGTCATTTCTCTAATGAGCACACAACATCCAGTTTATATATGCAGATATTGGGAATGTAACCATCATTTTTATTTTAATTAATCCATCATTAATGTTAGCATTTGATTTATCTGTTATTAAAGTATTTCATTTAATGATTTTACAGGGCTGTTGTTCTACCCACTGTCAGCATTTTGCTGTTTGTGTTCGTATTGCTTAATGGATAAATTGATTAGTAAAAATTTGGTTTACTTATTAATCCTTGACTTTTTTAACTGCAACTGAAAAAGCATCGAGTCATTAAAAGCTGGATGAGTGTTGGATTCAGGTCTGGATGTGCAGTGGATTTCACAGGCCTGTTATCTATATAGTGTTTGGTATGTCCTCTGTAACATATCAAACTGGTATGTTAGGCTGACACATGTGTGTTTACAGTGCAGAGGCTGGGCAACATGAGGTGTTCTAGTGATCCTGTCCAGACACACTGTAGTTGAGTAACAGGAGACTTAGTTTTGTCTAACATCAGTATCTTCCATTCATGAAATAGTCTGTGTACAAACTGAACATTACAGGCACTGTGGTATTAAGTTGATCTTAGCAGTGTTGAGAATCAAAAGTTTATTGACACACACATGACACATTATTTAGAAATACCAAGTCAACTTTTGTGTTATGAATTTCAGTGTATTCAAAAAATCCTTTTAGGTATGCCTGCCTTGAGAATATTAATGTGAAAATTAATAATGTTTAAAATGAGTGTGGTTAATTAATTAATCCAGGAATGCATGGAAAAGGAAGAAAATTTAAACCACAAGCCATACATACAAGTTACAATTAGCTGTCCTGTGCTCTGTTCCCAGAACCATACTGAGAAACTTTCTGTTATCTTTTCATTTCACAGATACTGCACTGTGCTGTGGGTGAGTCTCTCTTAAGTCTACACCCTCACCTACACTGCTCTCGTGTTACCAGTAAAATCTCGGTGTCAATATAGATTGACTCATTTTCACATTGTGCTATATTTCTCAAATGTTCATTTAAGATATCTGTAATTCCAGGTTGGATATTATGATTTAAGTACTTGTGACATTAGGTTGTATGAAACCATTTTTATAAAATATCTACACTAAAGATGATTTTGTTGAGATGTGAATTTCATATATCTCCACTTTAAATATAACTATTTGCAGCCCAAATTTATTATTTATACAAAATCAGTTAAATTTAACAAAGACATACTGACAGGCGACAGTGTATAGGAAAAATGTGGAGCACATGCTCCCATGCACAGCAGGAGGGCTCACTGAATGTTTTATGAAGATCAAAATTGTGTGAGTCATATATTGCTGCCTTTGCAGTCACCAGATCTTACCCAAACCAAACACCAGAGATTTAAGTCAAATTATACCATTCAAATTACTTTTAATGATAGTCAAAAAGTCCTGTTAAGATAATCGAGAGGCTATGAAAAGAATTATGATTCAACTTGAAATACAACTTGATGTATCAGTCTAATTAAAATGAAGCTGTAGATATCAAATGTCAAATAGTTAAAATCAGTCTAGATACAATTAGATCTGGAATATAAGTTTCATTTACCATAAATTCTTGATTTTGTTGCACTTTTTTGTTTTCTCTCTTGAGACCACAGCTATTCATTGCCCTGATTTGCAAGACTTGATATAATTTGTAAAGCTTTGTGCTAGCCACATCATGTACAACTAGTTTGACTATTCAGAATTATAACTGAGAATCTGAAAGTATAATTTTGAATACTCTAAAAAAAAATCATAGATGTCCGATTGTCATTTGGTTTGTTTGAGGAATTGAGTAGCAGATATCTTTTGTAGTTGTACCTCAGATGTACACATGTATAGACAAACAGAGGCTTTTCATATTTGAAGTGTTTGGCAAAGAGAGAGCCGAGAAGCTGTTGGCTCTCATGGTATCAATGCAATGAGGAGAGAGCAGCTCTCGCCCAGCTGCTTCACCGTGGTTCACAGTCCATTCCCTTCATTATCTGGGATTTGAAGCTAAAGGTAGCTGACCTTTCCCACTGCACACAGGCTCCCTGCAGCTGCTGTCCATGCAGAGTGAACACACACACACACACATGCATGCACACACAATAGATTCCTCTCTGCTGGCCAGTAAAAGCATCAACATTCATGAGTGTCCTTTTTGTGTGGATCTGTCTGAGAGCTCATACAGTATCTCATCAAACCATTCACTGTAAAACATTGTAATATGTAATATTTTTACTAATAAGCAGCCTCACTTTTCTGTTTAAAACTGACCGGCAGTGTAGCTTTTCCCCCATTTTTCAATATCACTTCCACTATTTCCTTTTTTTCACATGCTTTTTGTGAATATTTTTTTCAGAGTCAAGCAATCCACTCCATGTGA
Source organism: Lates japonicus (assembly GCA_033238685.1). Taxonomy (NCBI): domain Eukaryota; kingdom Metazoa; phylum Chordata; class Actinopteri; family Centropomidae; genus Lates; species Lates japonicus. The sequence goes on along the minus strand of BRZM01000083.1, from coordinate 713,707 downwards.
TAACCATTATTTTATTACCTGTATACCTACACATAACTACACACAATGCCTTTTCCAATTCCTTTTCAGCTTTCTATTATTTATTTAATCATTTGTAAAGGCTTGATGAAAATGAACTGTGCCTTAGAAACAATATTTACTGTGGATTGATTATTTTTGGTTGAAACTCAGTTCTTTCAGTGGAGTCAATGCCAGGTTCCATAATGATCCAGTGAATTGAAAGGGGTCATCACTTGTTGTAAAGAACCAGGGCTCCCAATAACTAATTTGTTCATTATTAATGAATTCATATGGTCATTGTTTGCAGCAAAGAATAAGAGGTCCTCCATTTCCATATATTAAGTCCTTTGTGTCATATCCCAGGAATTGTGCCATCCTCTGTTGTCCTGACCGGATTCCAGGTCATGTCCCGGGTCTTCCTCACGTGGGCCGTCACACACAGCGTCAGGGAGGTAAGATGAGTTTCCCTCTAGTTACTACATTATACAGCCTGTCTAATTCACTTAGTATGAATCACATAGCAGGGTAAATAGTTCCATGACTTCATGTTCAAAATTGACCAGTTGATTTACTGTTTGCCCTGTTAATAGATTGGATTGGATTAGGTTGGAGAGGAGTAAATGTGTAAGTAACGTCAGATGGTCTTGCTCTAGGGGTGCAGGAATGAAAATGAATGACATTTTATTAGAGTGAATGAACATTTGTATTTTATGTTTCAAATGTTTTGTTTCTTCTGTGTGTTTCTGTTGTATGATGCTGTACTCACATTTTTCTCAAACTGTTTTCTCATCCCCTTCTATGTGAATGTGTATGGAAACTGTGAGTGTGTGATAAGGGTAGTGCCTTTCTTTTAACATCATATTTGCATTGGTTTTAACCTAATATCTGAGGATAGTGATCATCAGCCTGCAGTGTGATCTGATCTCTGAGCTTCTTAAACAAACAGCATGGTTCTGTGATGAAAAGTCTAAATTAGCCTACAATAGAGTAACTACTGCAGCATGATGCAAGCCTGTCTGTTCCTCAGTCCCCCTCCCATCATCCTTTGTGTGTGTTTCTGCAGGTGCAGAGCGAGGACAGTGTGCTACTATTTGTCACAGCCTGGACCGTCACAGAGATCATCCGCTACTCTTTCTACACCTTCAGCCTCCTCAACCACCTGCCATACCTCATCAAATGGGCAAGGTAGGAAAAACCCTAACCTGAGAGTGGTGTCAGAGGAGGAGACATTTGTATCTAAGTGACATTACTCCCAACACTGATTTTTTTTTTTTTGACCATCAAACCTACAGAAAATGTTGTGCTGTTTCCACCATAAAAAATCTACATCTCTTTGTCTGCCTGATGGGTGCATTTACAACCAAGGCAACAGTTGTTAAGTGCCTTCTTCCCCGCGGTCTTTGTTGCTAGGTAGCAAATGAGCCTGTCGCTATATTTAGGGCCCGAGCAACCAAGGTTGCGAGGACCCTATTGCATTCCAAAAGATTATCAGCTCTGATTATTATTATTGTAGCAGATGAATTGCCTTTTTGAGGGCCTTAACATGCTCAAAAACTCATGAAAGTTTGTACACGAGTCATTATGGGTATAGTGCAAAATGGCTCTATAGCGCCCCCTGGAGACATTCAAAAGCACCTCCCCATTGGGCTCAGGTGGACGAAATTTGGAATAATATAAGTCATTAAAAGCTTGGTTTTCATCAAAGGGCGTAGCCGTGGCAGCGCCTCAAATTTCAATGCCTCACTATGATACAGGAAGTTGCATTTAACTGCATTTAACTTTAACTAATAATTTGTTCAAACTGCCCCAAATTTCACAGGCTTGTTAATGGTCCTGGCCTGAACACACCCACGTGTCAATATTCATGTAATGTTATAGTGCCACCTACTGGCAACAGGAAATGACATATTTTATTCTTTGATGTGCTGTTACTAGCAGGTTGACCTGATCCACTTCAAATTTGGTCAGGAACACCTTAAGGCCTTCATGATGCCTTATTGTGAAAATTGTAGTGATTTGTTGAAGGGCGTGCCTGTGGAGCCGTGGCGAATTTTGATGTTGCGCCAGGAACCAGGAAGTTGATTTAACTCATGCATACTTTGTCCGATCTGCGCCAGACTTTTCATGTTTGACAAGGGTCCTGTCCTGAGTACATCTATCTGCCAATATTCGATTATGAACATATGGGTGTGGGTGTGGGCCTGGCAGCAACTCAAATTTTGATGTCTTGCCTTGAAGTAGGAAATTGATGTAACTCAAACATACTCACCTACATTCCAGTATGCAGGTATAGTCAAAGCGCCATCTTATGGCAATGATGTGTTTCATTCAAGTGGGTTGATTTGATTCACCTCAAATGTGGTCAGACAACCGTTGAGATCACCATGGTGAGTTATTGTGAAGACTGTGAGTCTTCATGAGACACCCTTACTGTGGTGCTGTGGCGAGTTTTGATGCTTCGCCATGAAACAGGAAGTTGTTGTAACTCCCATATGCACTGCCTAGTCTGCCCCAATCTTAACATGTCTGATAAGTGTCATGGCCTGAACACATCTACATGACAATATTCAGCTGCAGACATAGCGCCACCTACTGGAAACAGAAAATGATACGTCATTGTCCGTTCAATGCTGCTTGCAGCTTTAATTCTTCTTCTTCTCTACTTTAAAATGTAAAAATGAGGTGCTCAGGATGCTTAATAAACCCTGAAAATTTGCACACACGTCAGACTTGGTGATAATTTCAATGTAATATGGGTTTCAGAAATGCCTCAATAGCGCCCCCTACAAATTTTTAACAAAGCAGCCCCCGGAGAGCATTTGACGTACAGGTATGAAATTTGGCACAGTTATGTAGCATACCAAGACTTACAAAAAAGCCATCCTCTAAACCCAACAGGAAGTCAGTTATTTTGACTTGAATATGCAGATGTGGCTTATTTTTTGCCATTTGGGGACATAGTGTTTGATCAAACTCCTCCTATTTTATCATACTGACCTCTAACTTGGTCAGGATACTCTTAATAAGTCTGTGACTTAAAGTTATCAAAAGCTTTACAGAATATCAAAGGGCGTGGCCATGGCGGCACCTCAAATTTCGATGTCTCACCCTGAAACAGGAAGTTGCATTGAACTTGCTCTAACTCAAACATACTTTGTCCAATCTGCCCTAAATTTCACAGGTTTGAAAACAGGCTTGTCCTGAACACATCTACATTCCAGTATACAGGTATAGTCATAGTGCCACCTATTGACAACAGGAAATTATGTGTTTCATCCAAGTGGGTTGATCTGATTCACCTCAAATGTGGCCAGACAAGCACTAATATCACAAAGGTGCTACATGGTGAAGACTGTGGGTCTTCATGGGACGCCCTTGCTGTGGCGCTCTGGTGAGTTTCGATACTTTCAATATTCAGCTGCAGTCATAGTGCCACCTACTGGAAACAGGAAATGACACGTCACTGTACTCCTCCCAGCAGCCTGATACAGATCTATTTCATATGTGGTCAGATAGCGACCAGGGTACTTGTCAAGTCTGAGGGCAAAAGGACAGAGGCTTGAGTCCCTTTGAGGGTCTATCTGTGCAGGTGGCTGCCTTTGTCCGTGATGGAAATGTGCAATTGATGGCTGCAGTAAGTGACTTTTGGCTCATTCGTACTGAGTCAACCTGTGGCAACTCCACAGCCACAGGGTTGCGAGGGCCCAATCAACACTGCTTGCAGCTTTAATGGTATTTGACTCAGTTTGAGTTGCACCCAGAGAGACAGAAAAATTGGTCATGCACCTGTGGAAAATCCAGTGAAGGATCAGAGAAGACAGTCACTGGGTTGGGAGTGCTCATTTAAGAAGAGACAGAAGTTCTCTTCTCTCTTTGATGTTTATTCTTTCTGTAGAAGAAAAGCACCACAGTGTATCTCTCATATTTAATTGCAAGCTTGATCCCTCAAAAGTTCTAGGACTGAAAATTTAGAAGCATTCACGCACTATTGTATCCTTTTTATCAGCATTTTTATCAAGCAGCACATCGTATGGTCTAATATTTATATCACAGTATATTTAGAGTTTGGATGTCATAATGTAATATAGTTTCATTTGTTTGCTCCACTTTGGGATTTTTTCTGTGGTTTGGGATTTAAAACTGAATGCAGCCTTTTCATTATTACTTTAACATGTGTCTGTCTGGTAGAATGGGCACCATATCTCGACTTAAATCCATCGTTATGGTGTTTACTTTTTTTAAAAAAAAAACTCTAATCAGTGCATAGTTGAATAACTTGTGTCAGAGCCTGAGCACATTCTCAAACATTCCTCATACTCATACTATGTTTCTAGTAATGCTACCTCAGGCAACAACTTTTTATTCTCCTCTGCTCCATGTATATATATATATATATATTTTTTTTTTTTAAACCAAAACCTTGTCTGAACTGTGGATGAAGTACTTTTTTAGACCACTTCCTTCATCATTTCATTTGCATTGTTCTTCACCCACATTTTTTAGCAGGATAATGTGTTCGTTTTCATGGAAAGCATAAGCGTAAGTGTTCAAATTTTTACAGATATTTTACAGCATCATTGCTTAAATTTAGAGCTGCACTGGCTAACATGCAGTAAGTTGCACTGATGCTTGTGGCGCAAACAGCAAAAAATCAAATCCATATCATGCATATCTCCCTCAGTGTTTTGCTATTTATACCAGCTATACTGCCCACCCTCATGTTGCAGAAACAATAAATAATGAAGCTGTATGACTTATTATTTCTCTCCCTTGCCTTCTCTCTCACAAACCCCTGTGCTGCAGGTACACCTTTTTCATTGTGCTGTACCCCATGGGAGTGACTGGGGAACTGCTGACTATCTATGCAGCCCTGCCGTACGTGCAGAAGACAGGCCTGTACTCTGTCACTCTCCCCAACAAGTACAACTTCTCTTTCGACTACTACACCTTCCTCATCTTAATCATGATCTCCTACATTCCCCGTAAGTCAACAGGCAGATGTTACTTCTTTCCCCTTTTGTAGTTTCAACGAACATTGTAAATGTGCTTCCAGTAAGAATTTGCTTTAAATTACAAATATACAGTGAAGAAGAAAAAAAAAGAAAAATTGGAGACATTTTCTTGTAATTAAAACTTCTTTATCTCATAATTATGATTTGGCATAATGGATATCTCCTAATTACAAGATCTTTATGTCATAATTTAGAGAAAATGTAAACATGGCCTCAAGATGTTTTGAGACTGAACACAAGGGAATGTCTTTACCTGGCATTATTCTTTTGAATTTGACCACTGATGGAGATTGTAACTAGAAGACAGTCCCTCCATGTCTTTTCTTTGGTGCAATTTTGTAGAGGTATTTTGCAAAGTTCTAAAAATACAGTTGTTGTTATTGTTTGATGTTAAGGTTTCTCATCCTGGTCTTCCTCTGCCCCCTCCCCAGTCTTCCCCCAGCTTTACTTCCACATGATACGACAGAGAAAGAAGGTGCTGGGCCATGTAGAGGACTACAGCAAAGTGGAGTGAGCTGAATAGTATTCAGACAGATCTCATCGAGGGGGAAAAGAAACCAAAACAACCAAGAGAAGAGGAACTAAATCATGTCTGCTTATTGACACACTAAACCAGTTTTCAAACTGCCAAAACTGACCTGGCAGATGATCCATTTATCAAGCAACATCATTTTTTTCCAGTTGTTGTCTGGGTTGTATAGATGCTCACAAATTATGAATGAACTGGTGTTATTTTTTTGTTGTTGTTTTTTTATTTATAAACAAACTGCAGTTAATTTTGTATAGTCAGAGAGCTTGCAGCTACTAAGGAACTGTATTTTGACTTGGATACAGTTGAGCTGCTAACTGACCAGTGAGCAGAACTCAGAACAGCATTGAACTAATTCATGCACGAACAGAATCAGTAACCACCTTTTCAAAAGACACTATAAAAAAGCTCAAATAGATTTCTCACTTCCCTATGTCTCATCTTTTTTAATAAGCATTTTTCCTTTACTACACTGTAGAAAGTATAATGTGAAGACTTGTGTTGCAACTAGGTTGTCTGTAGGTTTTGCATCTACAGTGTGTTTGTTGGTGCAAACTGTAGTCCAGATTTTTTTCTTTCATTCATTTCAGTCAAAAGCTTGACTACATTCCTAATTTAGTCCAATAAACCTTTTTTTTCATTCTATGCTTGCATGGTGTTCTATCTGTTTGTTTGGTGTTTGCTCAGATGTTGTTTTGACTTACGTCTCAGTTGCATTCTTAGTGGTCTGATATTGATTATGTTGACTCGTTAAATGCTTAAGTTCCCCAAGTTTCCCAGTGATGATTGTGAGTTCTGTCTTTTGGTTCCTCATAGTTTGATGTTTACTAACCTAAATCAAGTTGTGTGAAGAGACAAGTCATGTTTTTCCCCTCACACATCCATCCAAGTTCCTCACCTCCTTAGGTTATTGCATTTTCCTTTCTTTTAATTATTTAAAGTAACTACTTTTAGCAATTTTAGCTCAGTTTAAGTGATACCTTGCAAACCATCCAAATTAAAAGCTCACAGTCTTCAGTCCTTTCCCATCTCTAATTAATAAAAGGGGTCAGTGTGTCCTGTAAACAGGATGTTTAAAACCTTTTATCACAAAAGAACAATTCAGACATCATGACTTGTTATGATATTACACTTCAGCAAAAAAGAACAGATAGCACAACCTACAGTAACAACAATCAGATTAAATAAGCTTTGATATGTAACACAATCAAAACCTCTGTAGCCCAAATGTGTGTTCGATGTTTAACTTTATGGACTTTTATTTTAAAATACAGACTGATGTCGCTATACTTTAGTACCTAAAAGTGGTGGTCATTAATTAGTATAGAGCTATGTGAGCTGAAGTACTATTCCTAAGAGACATGTCCCAGTCAACATGGAAATAGTACTTAAGAGAAACAGACTTGGTATTCATTCAGTTAGTGAGTTTGTAGTCATGCCTTTTCAATGAGGTGAATTTAATAACATACGGAACAAAGAGAGAACTGTGAATCAGAATAGTTCCACCTTTTCATTACCTGATGAAAAATAGGCCCATTTTTCATTTGTAATTGTCATATTTGATGTACATTCCACAGTGTTATGTTTGTTTTAGACAATGTTACATTTGTTACATTTTGGAATGGTAATCCTGAATGCGTGGTATTTTGTTGGACTCAGTTGCAGCTATATAACACCAGGCAGAAAAGCGTTCTATTACTGACATCTTTTAGTAGAAACTAAACTGTAAGTCTGCTGCACCTCTGTCCTTCCGAGTACATTTCTATACCACCGCTGGAAAGCAAGAACCTCAACCACTTGAGGTCAGCAAAAGCAACATCTTCTGCTGTTGCATGTTGCTCTTTAAATGGTCTGTTCACCCAAATTATAGTATTTTTTCACATACCCCTCATGGTATCTATCCATCCAGATAGTTTTGGTTTCATATGATACCCAATCTCATCTCATTTCTGCCTCAATCATAATATATTGGAGGTAAATGGAATTTAGTTGTGGTGCTCACAGCATTGAAAAATTACATTCAAGAAGTTAAAGAGGAACATCTGTTTTTAGAACCAGTCACTTTGGATTAGTCATTGCTAAACTTCCCTTTAAAGAGCTAAAAAAAAAAATTACTTGTCAAGCAGAGCAGCAATTAATGCCTGTGTTTGATACTGACAAGCCATGTCATGTTCATCTGTTGTATATATGTTGCTGTCATGATCTTTTAACTATAATTCTTTAATGTTTGAGTGCATAACTAACTTCAGCATTAATTGTCTTGAGGTGGAGGTAGTATTCTCAGAGAGGGACATCTCAAATATGTCTTGACAAGTCTTAATACCTTTCTACTAGAGGTAAGTCAGAGGTTTTTGTAAACTAGGTGAACTGACCCTTTAATGTTTCTTTAAATTGTGTTCTAAGAGGCTAATGCCCATCAGCTTGCATCTTTTAAGCAGCTTGCCTCTTTGATCAATCTTCCTCCAAAGCACACCAGTTATGTTGCTCTTTCCTGCTGTCATGATCATAACACTCTTTCATTCTGTATCAGCGAAGTAAGTGAGCAGCCAGAGCCTGAAATGTCAAGTCTAGCCTTTGTGCTATTTTTTCCCCAGAAATGGTTTTGAGCATGATTTGGGATACTTGATGGAAATGTCTTGCAGGAGCGCAAGTGCAGCTCATTGTAAAACTGCATGAAAGATGAAATCTGGATGCCTGGAATGATGATCTGTGTTACAACATGACTTAAAAAAGAAAAGATACAAAAGCATGGCATATGTTACTCCACAACTGGTTCTACTTAATAAAGTTTTGATACAAATGTTTTGCATGGGGCCAGCATACTTTGTACAGGTATGAACACTGAGTATATATTTACAATAAACCTATAATATGAGAAGAATACTCACTATTTTTTAAAATTACATATACTGTATGTAACTGACATGCACTGATACATGAAAGATTGGTGGCCCCTGTGAGTGATAGTGCATTTGTAATAATTCAGGGGGGAACAGTGAATGGTTTCTATGTGTGCCTTAAAAGTAGAGATGACTCATTCACTCATGCACCGTGTAACCTGGGTGGGAACATTATCTGCTGTACAATTTAGCTGTGCTAGAAAGCTTCACCAGATGCACACCAACTCTGAAATATCTTAAAACCCATTAGCCACACTGCCCTGCATTCAGACTCTAATGAAAATGAATTTGGTGCTTCGCAGAAGACAGCACCTTTCATCTGAGTGCTTTTGTCAGGATCATATCACTGGCCTTTGATGTAAAGCATCCATAGGTCAGAATACTTTGCAGACACAAGTGCATTCAGGAACAGCTGAAGAGTCAATCAGCTGACAACGTGCAACAATTCATTCTGTCCTCATCAGTCTGATCAAATGGTGTGCAATCACATAAATGTACTGCGCTCTGTTATGATATATATATATATATATATAGATAGATAGATAGATAGATAGATATAGTGTTAACTGTTTAACTGTTAAAAAATATAGATAGGAAAAAAAAAGAAAAGAAAAGAATTGGTAAACTACAGGTAAACCATAAAAAATAATTAGTTCAAGTGGACAACAAGCAGAAAAGATAGAAAAATACTGAATCCTACATTTTCCATGATGCAACTTGATTGTGTCTTTTTATTGGACCGTCTGTCCATCCATCCATCCATCCATCACTATTACATTATTTGGGGTTAATTACTAAAACTTGCCAAAGCTCCTCCAGAACCAGAGAGGACATTATACCACTTTTTTCAGACAATGAGTGTGTAGACAACAGGGTTTTTTTTTGTTTGTTTGTTTGTTTGTTCTTTCTTTCTTTCACCACTAGCTTTGTTATTTTAACAAAGCTTTTATGACCATCCATATTTATTTCTCAGTCTCTTTATTAGGATACAAACAGAAATATGGGAAATATATATACACAATTTTTAAAAAAACAACAACACAATTTTAAGAACAAAATGGCTTCTACACGCAAAAGTCAGTATTTAGTGTGACTTCCCTTGGCACGAAGCACATCTTGAGCTCTTTTGGGAAAACCATCTTGAAGTTTTCTGAAGTAGTCTTCTGGTATGTTATAACAGGCTTCTCTCAGCACTTCTCAGAGTTCTTCAATTCAATTCAGTTCCACCCAACGAATTTGAGAAAACAATCAGCAAAAAGCCACCTCAAGGCACTTTCTAGAGCAGGTCTAGACTATACTCTTGTAAAATATGGTATTTACAGAGAGACCCAACAAATCCTACTCATGAATGCTGTCAGGCGAGCAGTGGCAAGGAAAAACTTCCTTTGAGAGGCAAAACCTGCTGGTGAACTGACTCAGGCAAGTGCCATCTGGCTCTTATTGGGTTGGTTCTCTTTCCAGACTAGCTGTTCCTGTTTCTTCTGTCTAGGTGATCCCATACTTCACTCTTATAATATCTAGGTCTGACCTCTGTGAGGCTAGTCTATGACTGCTAGTGTTTTATCAGCTGTTTTCCAAATAAGGATTTCAATTACATTAGCAGTATACTTGGATTGTTATGCTGAAAATAAAACCATTCTAATTGGGTAATTTCTAGGCTGAAATGGTATGACATTAAAACCTGTTTGTACTTTCAGTATCTGCTGATCCTACCGTTCTGTAAAGACAACATTCACTGTAGATGCAGCCCCAAACCAGGACAGACCCTCCACCATGTTTCACTGAGGGCTGCAAGCACTCATTCTTACATCTCTCTCCAAGTCTTCTCACTCACCCTGTTCCTCTTCTGAAAAAAGTGGTTTCTCAGCAGCTACCCTTCCACAAAGTCCATTCCTAATCAAGTCTCTCCTAACGGGTCAACTTGGCATCCCAACGAAGCTGCCAGATGCTGAGCCAGATCCTTGTTGGACTTCTTCCAGTCTCTCAAAGAAGATACTCTGAGAAACTTCTCATCAGATTTTGAAAATTGTCTTGGCTCTCGAGTCCTTTTTTGTCCTTGACCTCTCCTGATTCTTCAAATTTCTTTATAACAGCTTAAATACCACATGTTGAGTATCCCATTTGCTGATTTCCTTTTGAGAGAGCCTTGCTGATGCAAAATTATAGATGTGAGCACAGGTGTGACCTGCAAGGCATCACTGCCTGTCGCACCTCCACCAGTGCCAGTGGGCCAGCCTCAGGGTCATCAGCTGGGAGCCACCCTTCCTAGATGTTTCATCCCTTTGATCCCAGAACATCTCTGGGTGGTGGGGCAGCGGTAGGGATATCTCCCTACCACTCCTCATGACTGGCCCTAGGATCCTTAATTTCCCCACTTTGGGTCCTCTGAGCCACAAGCCAGAAGCTCCTTTCCTGCCTCCCCAGCCACAGTCTCTGAGTGTCTTTCTCTGCTTGGACCCAGTGACTTTCAGCAGTTGCTGAGTAGATTTTCTAACAAAGCCCATGCATCCAACTTCCACAGGGTAGGTGTGTGCCTTTCACCCTGCTTCCATGCATGCCTGTACTCCTCCCAAAGGCTGCCCACGCCTCCCATGGCACTGGGAAACGCCATGATTACCTGTCTTGCAGTGGAGTAGACCACAGGACAACATCTGGGCTGTAGGGAGGCTTGCGAAGTTATCCCAGGTGGAAACTTGCCGTTGCTGGTTCAGGTCAACCCTCATCTGCCACTCGCACCCCAGTTGTAGTATGGACCATTGCCTCTTGCTGACCTTTCCTGCTTTATTGATGGGCTGGTTCTATTGGCTTCCAAGCTTGCATTCCTGGGCCTCAGCCAGTTTCTCTGAGCACTTGGTCATGGCGCACCATCTGTACTGGCCCCTAACAAAGCTGATTCCCAGTTAAATAGAGTGTTTGAAAAAGGTGCCGACCAAATCATGGGTTTTGGCAGTTTGTTTCTGGAGCCATACCAGCGATACGCTCTGGGGTCAGCAGGGGCATCACATGTGGACCTACTGAGTAAGCCGTCCCTGACTATGGATCCCATGTCAGCTGGAGGCTATGGGGCCTCCCGCTGATGACTGCCCCAAGTTTGTCCACCTTCCCTGCTGCCTCAGCCTGATCCGAGGCATCTCCTATCTCTGATGACTGCAACCACCAGCCCTTCCTTCTGTTCTTTTGTGGCCTTTGACAGAAAAGAATAGGCGATGTTGTTGCTCCAAGACCCTTTCTGAATTGACAGGCTTCAAGACTAGGTTGTTTTCACTTTCATCCTTGCCCAGCTAAGAAGCTCTCCCAGTCTCTTCAGCAGTCGTTGCAAGCATCCGTTTGCAGGAGTGTTGTCACATCATCCATGTAGCTTCTTAGGGCTGAAAAACACTGTCCTGATTCTGCTCTCACTCCTCAGACCATCTGTCTTGCACCAGTGAAGATGATTTCAAAGCAGATGGGTGAGATCAAATAACCCATTGCTTTGCCCTTTTCAAGCTGCTGCCAACCAGTTGTGATTTCCTGCGTTGTGTAGGAGACATAGAAGTTGTTGAAGTAGGCAGAGACCACGTTTTTGATGCATGTGCAGTGGAAAGTGTGCTCTTATAACTGTGATGTAACTGTCAAATAACTGTGAACTGGACTCTGCATTGCTGCATCACATTGCTACATTCCAGCTGCGTCAAGTGACTGTAAAATGATGCTGTATGAATGCACTTAAGGACAATGTACTATTATTGGCTCAGAGAATTAGTTGTGGCCGAACAGTTCAAAGAAACTGAAATTGAGTTGAATTGAATCAATGTGGCATGCAGTGAAATTGTGTGGCACTAGCTGGTGTGGAAACAGATCCGTAGGCTGATCTAATCCAAGGTGGAGGAGATGTAACTTCTTTGGAATAGCACATTTCTGTCTCGGTGCCATGCACACCTTGAATTTCCTGTTGCCTCGGCTAGCTTCCTGCATCTTCTGTAACGGCAAAGCAGTTCCCCAGAGAGATAAGGCACAACCGGAGAACTCCAGGAGCAGGTTTCTGAACGATTCTGCCTGTTTTGGTGTGTCTGGATTTTAGCTGTCGTAGAGACCCGGGACCTCCTCTCTCGACCCGAAGCTTCCATGTTTCTGAGAAGGTGGCTGTGCTGCCCTTAGCAAGTCTCTGAGGCTGAGTGTACATTCTGCCTCCAAAGCATTCCATGCTTCTTTGTTGGTTCTTAGCCACCTGAGCTTGCTCTGGCGGTGATTAGCCGCTTCTATTACGGCTCTTCGCAGCTGGCTACGCATTGGGTTCATGGTTCATCCTCCTCCCTACGAACAAAGCCCTTGTAGTGGCTTGTGTTCCATCTTACCTTGTAAAAGATCCTGCAGAAGTCCCAATCCTAATTTAGGACTCCTGCCCAGAATGCTGGGATTTACTGTGTCCAGAGCCCAACACTTAACAGGAGCCTGTCATCAGGGCTCTACTGTGAACCTTCTCCCAGTCTCAAACCCGGGAGGTAGACACCCCCTGCCCCAAGAGCCGGCTTAAAAACTTCTCCCACAAGCGAGAAGAAGTGGCCTCAGGCTTGAACCATCCCTAGCGCTAAGTAGGCCTAGACTGCCGAGATCATGATGCGCTGAGCTCTCCCTCTCTCCCTCTCTACTCAATATGTATCTGTCCCATGCTACAGCATGTTACTAACCTAACATTCTCCTTCCCCGTAGTACGCCTCCTGCCTCCTCTTCTGTCCTTTCAGGTATTTCCGCTCTGAGATGAGTCCGAATCGCAACATGCCCACCGTCGCCCCTACAACCCACCAACACCTGGCTGCTGGTAATTAGAAATTAATTTATACTGCTATTAGCTAGGCCGCTATGTTAGCAGTTAATACTTTAATTATCATCACTATCACAACGCTGTGGCCACTGCATCACCCCATCTTATAAGGAACCCAGTGCCTCTCATGGCCCCTCACCTCCTCCCTTCCTCTGAACCCAACCGTCGAGAGATGGCCCAATTGGGAGTCCGCCCGCTTGTGCTCTCATTCTTAAAAGCAAAGCCTTGCCACCACGCTTAGTACGGTCAAGTGGTGGGATCAAGGTCCTCTCTAAATACCTATTTTGTGAGTATGGTCTGGACCTGTCGTATAAGGAAAAGTGCCTGAGATGACTTTTGTTGTGATATGGGCGCTATACAACAAATTGAATTGAATTGAACTGAAATTGAATGGTGCATCACTTGCAGGCAGGCCTGCTGGTGTTGCACTCCCATGCGAGTAGTGTGACTCCTCCTCTACCTACATCTACAATAGTGATCTACTCAATAGTATTGTGGTGCCTAATCATTGAGTCCTCCTTTGTCTCTAATTCTGTTGAAGCAGTGCTTGCAATGGGTCCGGCCGACTCTGCTCTTCCTTGTGAATGCGAGGTTTTGTGTGCTGCCACTTTGGACCATCCACATGTATTTAGAATCTTAAGTCAATGCCATCTGTCAGTCCTATGTTATCCATCCTAATTGGCCTCCTTCCACCACCCTCCTGAGGGACCGGGCCAGGCTGTCTTCTGCACGCCTGTAGTTTCTGAGGGCATCCGGCAGGAAATTACTCCATGGTGCATGTGGGAGGTAATTAGCTCATCCACCCCCTGTTGCAGTTCCTCCTCTGCCAGTCTGTCTCCTGACTGCCTCCAGCCCTTCCTTGATGCTAACTGCCTGCCCACACCTGTGTCTCCAAAGAACAAAGCGATTTTGTTTAATTTGCATCTCGCATTTTCAGCATTTTGCACACCCAAACAACTGATGTGATTTTGGTTGGTGGATTGCAGCCAGAGGCTGTCCTTGACTGAATGTCGAATAAACCAGTGTTGTAAGATAATAGACTGAATTGCTATTCTCATTTAACTTTCATCTATTATTATTTGAATTATGATCAAAGATGCTAAATATCAAAAATTCAAGGTAATGAACTCAGGGTCTGAAGACACTTCAGGTTGCTGTTAAAGTAACTCTGTTATAAGAGATCATATCCAAAATAGCCTTTGCTTATTGTCTTTCTCTGAACTATATTCCGTAACATCTCTTCTATTTTCAGCTTCTAATACTGTTTATTTTCTGCACCCGCCTCTATCCTAATACTTTTCCTCAGTGAATTTTGCAGTGTGTTGATATAATAAACAATTAGTTGATATTTATCAACCCTTTATATTTGACACCATGTAATGCCATCCTAAGTGTCCCAGACGAAACATATGTAGATATCCCATACAGGCTCAGTAGGCCTTTTGCATTCCCAAAATCAACTTCCAGTCAGAACGGTAAACTCAAAGAATTCCTTGACAGAAGACACAGAGATTCAAGACGAACAACCCACTTATTCCAGAGACAAACCGGTGACTGGAGACTAAAAGTTTCTGTAATAGATTGACCTTTGCTCTGACTGACTACATAGATACTGTGCTGGGTGAATGCAGACTTCAGAACAACAACTAAAATGTAAGGTCCGGCCAGTAGCTGTTCTTGGAGCTTTGATTATATCATTAAACCTTCCTCAATTGATTGTTTGGTCCAGGTTGTGAACTGTAACCAAACCGTTATTTTCAAACTTTGAATCATCAGTTAAAACTTAGATTGAATTAGAGATGAAGGAAGACTGTCAAGACTTGACTTCAATCTCAAGTTCTATTGTCTATTGATCTGGTCTGGTGGTCTGTTGTGGCAGTGTCTCACGCGTGATCAGTTTGAAGTTTTGAGATGCCTTCAAACCATTATTGTTTTAATTTCAAAATGCATGTGGAATGTATTAGTAAATTTTAGCCTAGTTTAGTTACTTGTTTGCCGGTCATATAGAGTATGTTTGAAAGCGTAATAAAAATTGTTTCAACCATTCCTATAATCATGTCTATCACCTCCATCTTTGAGTATATGTCATAATTTTAGATTTACTTACATTTACTAAATATAGGAGATAGACTTTTAAAATCCACTCCTCGAGTTTCCTTTTGATGAGGTTCCGTTTTGTTCTATGCTGCTCTGGGAAAGCATCAATAGAATGCCCCTATTGTCATTATACTAAAAAGGAATGAGATTGAGAGCTCCTTCTAGCAAAACATACAAAATATGTAGTAGAAACAAAGTTATAGGAAAAGATATAAAACAGTACAACCTGTATGCAATGATGGAATGTGAATACTGTACAGGTGTGCTGACTGTACAGGACGGTTGTACAGTTAAATAGTTAAATACGGCATAGAGTGAGGTACATTGCATGGTCCATGCAGGTTGATGAAAAAAAGAAGAACGGTGAGAGCTGGAGTCATTACAACAAAGGAGAAGATATTTATATGTTAATGTGCCGGTCGAGAACTGAAATGTTGTTGCTATGGCTCTTTCCAGCCGCTCTTCTATCCGGGTGAGTTTCTCATCTCGCTTTAGTATTGTCCCATGTCCCAAAGGACCAGTAACAAGAACAAAATTTTGTGTGTGTGTGTGTGTGTGTAGATTTGTTGTTAAAAGAGACCCGTGATCTTCTAAAGCGTTATCTTTGTTTTGAATAATAGTAAGAAGAAAAAAAAGAATGGAACAAGAAGGGTAGTTACAAGGCAATGAGGTTAAAAATACAAATTGCAACATTTTGTATATGTCTGAAGAGGCAAATTTGTGGGGTCGCTCACTTCACTTTGAATGTTAAATTATTAATAGCCGATATTAGATTATAGATTTTGGCCTAGATTTACAAGATTTTAAAGAATGTATCTAAGTATATCATGGATGTACAGAAGATGATCATAAACATTTCTCTTTGTGTTATATGGCAATTCCTTATAAGAGATGAAAAATAATTTCTACCAGAAAATCAATCGACTTGATTAAATGGGAGATTGCCTCTGGGGAAGGACATATGTAGCTGTTGAGTTTTTCCATTTACATCGGAATCAAGCCACCTATGTACAAAGGTTAGTTTTATTTTCAGTATCAGTAAAAGAGAGAGAAATTAACTTTATGTGGATTTGTGAGAAAACCCTTTATATAACCAGTAGCTTCATAGCCCAGAAATTTTATGCAAGGTTGTAATGATCAACGTGTGGTCTGCCTGTGTGCGCTTATATTACTTCATGTGTGGCGTTATGCAGATGATAAAACTGCTGAAAAGCCCACCAATATCTGGGATGAGCGCAGTGTTCTGTTTCAAATCAACAAGGCGATCTTTAGCCTCCTTGGGGATATAATTACTAGAAGTTTTTACATTACAAGTGAAAGCATTTTACCTCGATAACTACAATATATGTGGTTCTAATTACGTGCCATTAGATAAAGCAGGAGCCACATATATGCATGATACCTGGGTAGTCCAGCATTAGACTGTTAAAGCAGTGGCAAATTAGTATTTATTTAGATTTTAGCTCCACGTGATCAAGCAAGTCTCCCCAATGTGCCACCTTCTTGCTTTCCACGGTATGTGGATGGTAGAGATTTGAGTATTGATATTGATTGATATAAATGCAGACAGTACCAAACAAAGCGCATTTAAGATTCCACACTGCTTTAGACACCTGATCCCCAAAATAAAACCAAATAACTAGAATTTTAACTACTTCTATTCATTTTCTTCTGTGTGTGACAAATGCATCATTATATATGGGAGCTGATCCTTCATTTTGTTTTAAAATCTTAATAAAAAGCACTATATGCATCATGACACCTCAAAGCCAAAATTTTATTCAATGTCTTTATGCTTAGTCTACCTCCTCTTAGTTGCAGAAGTGGAAGAAGGAATGCTAATGCAGTATATATACACCTGTACAGTGTTCTTTTGTAAATCTAGAAATATATATAATATAAACTTGTTTTCTGAATTAGGTGTGGAAGAGCTTGTGGGCCGTCCACAGCCTTGACCTCAACTACATTGTAGCAGACTCTAAGCCAGGCCTACCACCCACCTTTAGTGGCCACAACCTCGCTTCTAAGTGCTTTTGTATTGAAATGGGAGGAAATTCCTTGCAAACATGTTCAGAAACTTGATGAAAACCTGAAACCAGGAAGAATGGTGATGCTGTGGCTATAGATTCAAATGGGATTTTGGAATAGGTATCTGCAGTTACATTTAATTGTAATTATGTCCACATACCTCTTTGGTCATGTAGTGTAACTGGTAAATCTTAGCTTTAAAATAAATGCATAAATGACATTAATATTTCTGTCTGGAAATTTAGAGAGAGATATAGAATATGCAGCAGCACAAACTTAAGTACCCAAGTTATGCAAATGCCTCAAAGTATCACCTTCAAGGTACTACCCAAAGCAAAATAGAAGTCGGGTATTTAATCTGATTTTTGGCATTAATCTGTTTATGTGTGAGTTTAAGATGGAGACTTACTTCTGTATTAACGGGCACAATAAATTGTTAGTGCAGAGAGCAACAGAGATAAGCAAAGGGAGCAAGCAAACAACCAGTCATGAGACAAGTAGACAAAATATTGTTAAAAATCCTTCTGAATTGCAGATAAATTTGTATCTGATTTATATCTGAGTTCCCTTTATTTGATGAGGAGAAAAGAACAGTTCCCATGCCTTCTGTTAGCAGTTTTTTTTTTTACCCTTGATGAATCGGCAAGGTAAAGGGAATCAGCTGAGGTGAGCAGAGGTCCCAGCAAATATGCACGAGGCCCTAGTCATACATGCCCAATTTATACTTCCATAAAGTACACAATGTGAGCTTAGTATTAAAATGCTCCTCTCATGTAAATGGCCACAGACGGTAGTAACAGTGGAAGAAGCAAAACATGAGGGCTGTCGAAACATCTGGTAAGCTTGTGGAGTTACCCCTATCAACCCCCTTCCATACAAAAAGAGGTCTCCATCTAGATGCACAAGCACTGTGTGTAAAGGCTCCAACTGATGATAGCTATTGCAAGGCTATTTTTCCAAGTAAATCACAGCCATTGTGTACTAAAACAGGGTATGAATGTGAAAATTCCCCATTCCAAGCTGCTAGAACCTGAGAGATGATATACAAATTCTCCTTCGGTTTTATCTGACTACGTCTTAAAAACCAAAATACATTTAATTAATGAAACAAAAACAAACACTTGTGGTCCAAACCATGTTTGATACCTATAATTGATAAACTACAAAAGATATATAACAACTGTTTCAAATGAAAACGTGAAGAAAGGGTAGATGATTTAGAGAATGCAAAAATGTATCTAAACAAAAGATAAATAGATCTGACAAAAAAAACAGCAAATAAGAAATATAAACGTTCTGAGCTTTTTCCTTTTCTTTTTTCTTTCTTTCTTCTTTTTTTTTTTTGCAAAATTCCCACTGAAACGCAAAGGCAGACATACTTCGCTTGGAAGTTATATGGAGACAGTCTAAGATTATCCTGATAAATTATCTACCTTTTAAAAAAAAGATGTCAAAACGATCCGTCATAATACTGGACCCAAAGCCTATGCAACGTAATGTGGAGGTGTGGACGGCCATCCAGCTGTGGCGCAGACCTGCCCATTCATCAATGGAAAGCACTGGGCCGCAGAAGCTTCATGTATTGACCCAGCCTGTTGTCTAATGTGCGTAATGCCAGCGACGCACCCTCTTTCCAATGGAAGCGCCACGAGGGCCGGCAGCGGCACGGTAATAATGCGCGGCCAGCGCGCAATCAGCGGTAAAGGCACAGCAATGCTACGCTCCAAACAGACACTGAGCGGATTGTCCGAGGCTGAGAGAGACACTTTGGGCACCGGCAGATACTTAATGAAATGCTGCCGGCATGGCATTCGCCAAAAGTGAGCTAAAATGAGGAAAGCCGTTCTCTGGGAACCAGCAGTGACATAGCTGCTGGAGGTTGACGATAAATTTGCAGTGTTGTAACAGGCTATACGCATGGACCAAGGACTCCTTTTGTGGTCACAGAGGGAGAAGGAGGAGTGGCTGAGTTTTCCCTCCGCCCATCACAGTGCAACTGCTGTGCGCAGACCCATGGCGGCCTTTTGGCCAAAACGTGAGGCTCCCACGTCCATGCCAAATGTCACTGAAGAGAATTGTAGACTTACGGGACCAACAGAGCTGTTTCAATATGGGATTCGCCTTTTATTTCCTGCACCTCCGTCTTTTTCTGTCCAAACCGTATATAGGTAGTTACGTCCGTAGATAACGACCCATAATGGGAAGAAGGTTATTCCGCCATGATCCTGGGACTATCTGATTTTGTGTAATGGTTTTACCATCTGTTGCTGCTGTGCAACCTCCATGGATGAAAAGAATTGGGCTCAATGATAGAGCCAAATCCTCCTGGATCAAATGTCCTCCTCCTACTGGCTCCTGTGACTTTGCGCATGTCTAATTGTTTTATCTCAGCCTTTCTTACCACTTACATTACTTTGATAATCCTATCCTGATTTTAAATGATTTTATAATGAATTATTGGCTCTAAAAGTGTAGAGAGTAAACTGGTCACAGTGTATTGATTTAATTTTGTTCAAATGAATGTTCTTAAACACCAACTATAGCCTGCGCGAGCAGAGCATCGGATAACAATTCACTCATGGTTTCCAGACATTATTTTTTGGATGTTCTCATAAAGGCACTGTGTTACTCACACCACAGCCCTAGATCAAAGAAAAGGCCCACCTGGAGTCTGAAACAACCTGAGGGAGGAATACAGATCAGCTTGGGGAGAGTCTGAGTCCGTGGCCAACGGGTGCCGATACTCGGCCAGATCCTCGCGCAGGAAGCTCACCCGGACCAGCAGTCGGGAGAGAAGAGGATGATCTGGACCACCAGCAGTCCGGGCGAGCCTCCACGACCGTCAGGCAGGGTCAGTTTCAGGTCCAGGTCAGCTTGGCAGGACCATGGCGAGGAGAACCGAGACTGCGCGTCCCCTAAACGTCCAAACGACGAGGTGAGACCCAAGTCTGTAGAGCTAGGTCTGGAGGATCGGTGAGCCAAGTCCAGGACCAACGAGGAGGAGGTCATGCCCGATGTTAACTTGTCTTTAGTGGCGTGCTGCACCAACGTCATGCACATTTTCAAATCCAAGAAATTTCAGTCGGAGAAGTTGGAGCGGCTCTACCAGCGCTACTTTTTCCGTCTCAACCAGAGCAGTTTGACTATGCTCATGGCAGTGCTGGTGCTGGTCTTCACGGTCATGTTGGGCTTCCACTGCTCCGCTGGGACAGCGAGGCCGAATCAGGCAGCCCGTTGCCATCTTCCTCACACTCATACTCATGGTGGTCTGCAACAAGAACGGGTTTCACCAGGATCATATGTGGATTGTGTGCTATGTGGTGATCCTGGTGGTGTTGGTTATCCAGGTGATCGGAGTGCTGCTCGTACAGCCCAGGAGTGCCTCAGAGGGGATCTGGTGGACCGTGTTCCTCATCCATGTCATCTACACCTTGCCCGTCAGGATGCGCGCCGCAGTCATCACTGGAGTTATCCTTTCCGCCATCCACGTGGCTGTTTCCTGGATGTTAAACGGCATGGACAGCTTTCTGTGGAAACAGGTATGTGGAAGAATAAGCTTTATTTATAATGTTTTAAAATAATTTTCACAGAGAACTGGAATTCCATACATACACATTGCCCATGTTCTGCTGTGCCTGATTGCTATGCGCAATAACATGGACACTTCCGTTAAAGCATCCTGCCGCTAAACTTGTTTTACCTCATTGCCAAAACTTTCTGTCATAAGTGGTATGCTCAGAATCTCTAGGGGTCAAGAGAGAAAATGAACACTACCACCTCACGCAGGGTAATTCTTCACACAGCTGACTTTTTGTGTGTACAAGAAAGTGTAAAACAAATAGGCTAATGTTCTTGAAGAGAGACTGTCCAAAACTGTACGATCCATCAAAACCACAGAAACGCACAAACATCTAGAGTTCTTGGAGAGATCCGGTAGACAAGTGTGAAGCACCTACTAGGAGGCTGTGACAACATGCTTTTTGTCCTCAGAGTTTTTGGCCATTCAAAACAAGCATTGACACTTCTGCCTTCAGATGTGGTCTGATCTAAGTTATGCATACCGAATTGTTTAAGTCTTATTTTTGGCTGAAGATCATTGTGTCAGTCAAATGTGTTAGATGTAGAAGTTAGGTGCAATTTGGCTGATCAGAGAGGCATTTGATTTTTTTAACTAAAGAGGTAACTGCTAGGTTATGGTAAAATTGATACTTGGAGGAGCCCAATCAGATCTTGGCAACCTCTGCATGTGTAAAGCTTTTTTTTTTTTTTAAATTGGGCATTTAAGGGCACTTAAGCACAAAAAAACCCTGTCTCCTTCTCTTCAGTCACTTGCTGCCACCATGGTTGCAGTCTGACTCTTCAACAAACGTTAAATAGCTTAATGGACAAATTGAGCTTGTAGACAAACACTTTGCTGTGAGATGTAGCTGCTGGTTGCCACGGAAATTGCAGCTGGCCTGATACTCTATGCTCTATGCAAACTATACAGTCAGATTTTTCCTTGCAGTTGGAGTTGGCTGGAGTTTCCTCTTGTATCGGACTGCAATTTAAGCATTTGCCAAATACAAATTAGAAAAAATTGATAGTTTGAAGTATGTTGTCCAACATCGCTATTACAAGTCTTTAATAACTTATGTTACACTTAAGTTTGCTGCAACATCTCATTGTGTGTCATCTTGCATCATGGAACATGTCTCAACAGCAAATGTTTGAGTGTAGCCACACATTTTAGCTCTTACCTCATTAGAGATGAACAGTAATTGTTTAATTACTGACTAGATTTCCAAAGAAAAACCAATGGATTCCTTTAAGGATGGAATGTTTGACTGTTTATTGTTTATTGTAGTTTTCCTGTAACTGACTTGTGATGATCTTTATGAGAACACATTAGAATGCAGAGGATGTTTATCTGACATATGGGGTTTCATATTTAATTTGAGTGGGTATATTTATTATATCTTTAAACAACAGCTCAGATATGTAGCTAATATAAATCTTGCTCTCAACCTCTTAATATTGGCCTTGAAGCACATTTGTAACCATGGATATGTATCATTTTTAGGACCTACTATTTTATAATAAAGTGAGCGATAAAGAGCGAACTGCTGATGAAATGCCCGAAATTGAAGCTGTTTTATAGAGGAAAAAAATGTTTGCCCTTAGCTTTGGAACGACTGATTTCAGGTCCTTTGTTTTACTTCATCTGTACTTGTAATAAGCTTACAGTTGGTAGTAATGTGCTGCTGAGCCTACATGTTCCTCATAAAATCTAGGTGCCTCTGGTAGTATTTTTACAACATCAATATTACTTTCAAAATGTTTCTTTAGGGCTGGTGGACTTTATCTGTAATAAAGATGCTGACATAAATAGCTTTTACTTTCCACCACCATTTAAAGGTACACCTAATTGCATCATGCACTTAGTTCTACAACTCAGTGTTATTAATGCCAGACTGTGTGTGTGTGTAACCCCCACCTCATTCTTCTGGATGTTCACTCAATTTGCTGTTTTTATCAGGCCCTGTGCTGCTCATAAACATTTTTCCAACTATGTACACTACACTAAGTGCTTTTACAAAGATGACTCCCTAAAAATTAGATGGTTTACCTCCAAAAGGTTTAGACTTAGACTTAGACTTAGACTAGACTTTATTGATCCCTTTGGGATGACTCCCTCAGGGAAATTACATTTCCAGCAGCTTATACAGACAGAGTATACAAAAAATAAATAGAATAAAATAAGAATGAAATAAGATAAATATGGAGAACTGTATATGGCACATTAAGTGGCTACCACTCCTTCCCTTCTGTCCTCTGTACCCTATCTCCTCCTCCCCCCAAGTGAGGAGTTGTAGAGCGTTTATCCTTAAATTGAAATATATGTCACACTGTATGGTCAAAAAGAAATGGAGATGCTCGTCCATGTATGTTTGTTGTGCTTTAGGTCTGGCACTGTCATTTCATGGTTTGGCCTAGGCCCATTGTTCCAATCAAGGGAAATCTTAATGTTACTGCATACAATGATATTATAGACAATAGTGTGCTTCCGACTATGTGGCAGCAGTTTGGAGTTGGTTGGGGAAGGCCCTTTCCTGTTTCAGCACTGGTGTGGATCCATCAAACAACTTTTGGGATGAATTGGAACACAGACTTAACTCACAAAAACATAATTTCCACTGTTGTTGCATTACAGTAACAACCACAGCTTTTCTGTCTTTGCTTTTCACTAGATGGTTGTCTAGAGGTGAAGGGTTTCAAAGCAGCCTGTCTTTCAGGAACAAAATTTTCAATATTGCTTAATTTTTTGTGTTTTACAAGTATACATATTTCCAGTTTATATGTGATCAGTGAGGTAATGTCTATTTAATGCGGTACTTTGCTCTTTTAATTGTGGTACACACCACACCATCTTGTCCTTTATTTTGATTTTTAATTCATGAGTAAATTTTAATGCTGCAGACATTAGCTGCTCTGGCAAGCACAGACCTGACATGTAAAGATAGGAGAGTCAGGAAAAGATGCTGCACTACACAGTTGGTGGACAATGGATTGGAGATTAACTGAACATTGGAGGCAGTGCGCTTGTGGATGGAAGTGAGAAAGTCCCATCAGCCAGGTTCCAAAGTCTGGTGGAAAGCCTGAAACCAGACTAGTGGAGGCTAGCAGCAGAATAATGCCCATGATTTTACAGTATACAGTGGTGGAAAAAAGTTTTTGGACACCCTTAAAATTTTACACAATCTCAAATATTATCATGAAATATTTGGGGAAAAATCTTTTTTGTGTTTCAAAAGGTGTGGCTGCATTAGACAGACACAAACAAATACAAATGATATTTTTTTGTTTATTGTTTACAAGAAAAACTAACAAAACTAAATTCTTGACAGTTTCAATATGTCAGTTCTCAACATTGTCGGTATCAAAGTCAACAAATAACAGAGAATGTGTTCAAAACTGAACAAAAAATAAATAACCCATCACATCATCAAATTAATATTTAGTAGTCCTGCCATTAGCACGCAGTAGAGCTCTAATCTTGGCTGGCATGTTCCCCACGAGCCTTTCACACTGTTGAGGGGTAATCTTGTCCCATTCTTCTTGAATTACTGCTTTTAATTCTTCTAAATTCTTTGGTTTACACTTTGAAACAGACCTTTTGATAATCCACCACAGATTTTCAATGGGGCTCATATCTGGGGATTGAGCTGGCCACTCTAAGACCTGGATACAGTGCTACTGCAGCCAAGTTCTACTGGCCCTGGATGTGTGGCAAGGGGCATTATCTTGTTGAAACATCCAGTTTTGACCTCGACGGAACAGTGCACGTACAGTAGGGAGCATGTGGGTTTCGAGAATGGCACAGTACTTGGCAGAGTTCAGTGTGCCATCACAGACAGTGAGATGACCAACACCAGCAGCACTCATGCATCCCCAAACCATGATACTGCCTCCACCATGCTTGACAGTAGGTACTGTACATGGTGGAGATAATGCTTCGCCTGGCCTTCTGCGTACCCTCACATTATCAGGAGGAGGATAAAGCTGGAAACTGGACTCATCTGACCACAGAATTTTCTTCCAATTCCTGGCTGTCCACTTCTTGTGTGCTTGGGCCCGACGACGTCTCTCATTGATCAGAGGCTTCTTGACAGGCTTGTAGGACCTTAAGCCATGATCTAAAAGTCGGCCATGTACAGTGTGGGTGGAACACTGGACACCAGTTTGGTTTGACCACTGCTGCTGAAGCTCCTGTGATGTCATTCGCCGGTTTTCCCTGCACATGTGGATCAGGATGCGGTCATTTCTTGTTGAAGAAACCCTTGGACGCCCAGATCTTGGTTTCCAAGCTGTTGGTTCATCTGTATTTCTGCACAGTGTATCCAACTGCTGAAGGACTGCATCTGCACTTCCTGGCTATCTGGCGGCAGCTGTACCCTTCCTGGCTGAGAATCTGTATTTTCAGGTGTGTTTCCTGCGTTAGGTTCCTTGTTTTAGCCATTTTTGTCTCTGAAGAACTTTCAAATATGCTGGCTTTATATAGACACAAAGCACTGCAACAAAAATTGTCTTTTAATAAAAAGCACGACCTTCATTAGTGGATCACTGGTACCAAAATGACCCAATACTCAAAATTTCTTATGTATTTTTATGGAACCAATCAGTTTTAAGTTTCTAATGGCTTTTTTAGGATTTGTTTAGTATTTTGGCTGTGACTGTACTAAAAGAAATTGCACTTGCAATATTTCACAAATGCATCGGGTGTCCGAAAACTTTTTTCCATCACTGTATGATCCTAAAAGAGGCTTGCACATTAGTGATTTAACAGTGTGCCCCAGAAATTTGAAAAAGGAAATGTCCCATGCTTTATCAGGGCCATCAGTAGCGGATCCAGCTTTAGAAAGAGAATATTAAGTTGCACACCATTTTAAAAGCCCAATGAAAGAGCATGAATAGCCTCATAATATGGTCTCAGCCTCAACTGCTCCTTCAGTCATCATGCAAAGAATGTGCTGAAAGTCAGAAAGGATGTAGGGTTTTTTCACCCCTTTGTTTCGTTTTGGAATTTAATGTTTGGTTATATAAGTGAAAAAGCAAGCTGATAGTTTAGTTTTTTGTGTGAATGGCATATGACCCTGCATCTATTTGTATTTTCTGCGAAAGCCACATTGTCATTTGATGTGTTGATGTGAGTGTGTGGGAACGAGCCGCTGTGTTTGTTGTTCTTTCCTCACCATGCTGTTGTTTTTAGCATATCTGTTCTCTCCTGTTTACATAGGACCCGGCACTTCGCTGAGTTAGAACACTGCTGTTTATGTGAGATCCAAAGATAATGCCACTTCTTAGGCATGTGCTCCCAGGAGTTGTCCCAAGTTTTAGAGATGGAACATCATTCAACCTTGTAACCTTTCCTAACGCTCTATTTCATATGAGCCTTAACAGTCGCACTGGAAATTACATGGCTGGAAAACTAGGATGATGTTTTTACTTTCATTTTCAACATACATACAGGTGTTTTTTGGTGAGACATTTCTGAGCTGTCACAGTGACAAATCTCTGTTAGTTGAACTAAAAATGTTTTTCATAACCTTATTTATAACCTTTTTCACTGCCACTTGTTGCTGTCTGTCTTGGCCTGTCCTAATGCCATTGTAGTGGTAGATGTACAGTGTGATTCACATCACTTAATTTTACAGTTTATTAAGAAGTTAGGAGCAGATCAGTCCTATTCTTGTTTGTTCCTCATTATTCCTCTCTCTTTTGAATAATTTCTCTTTTTATGTGTACATCAGTCCAGTCATGTCACATATTTGGTCCCTGAAACAGATGACATTAAGAGTGTGTTCACATAAAGATAAGTGTGGTGTAGAGTTACTGTGGTGTGGTTTGTTTGGACAGGTAAAAACTAAGTAGTAAAAGTAAAAACACGAGTGGCTGTTGATTTCCACTGTACGTTTACTAAACTTAGCTCTTAAAGGTGAAACTGAAATTGAAGGTGAACTGAATTGCAGCAACTTACAGCATAGCTGGTTTTCTGAACATATGGCAATGTTAACAGGATATGATGCAGGACAGAGCTTTTGTTCTCCTAAGGCCTAAAAATGAAACCTGAAAGTTTTGTGAACTTCTAGGTGACGTAGCACTAGGCCTATATTTCAGTGTGAAACAGTTTCTAACTTTGAATTATAAAAATAGTAATTGATATGCTCTGGAACAGTTATGTGTTATTTAGACAATGGAAATTGTTGGCCTTTTTTTTTTTTTTACTGTCTGACAGCTCAGGAACTACTAAGGTGGAATTTGCAGTGCTCAACTGAGGCCGGTTGTATATGTGAGAACTGGCTGGTATCATGGGAACTAAAAAATTTTGGGGCTTCCATTGATATAGCATTCATTCATTCCTTTAACACTGTCAGTCTCATGATGGATAGCTAAAAGGCTAAAAATCGAGGCAGCGGAACCAGCATTATCATATTTTTTTGTTTGTTTTTTTAATTTTAATTTTGTGCATTCTTCTTAACTGTCAAAACCTAGCAACTACATTACCCACAGTTCAGCTTGACTGCCCATGGTTTGTCTGTGTAGGTTCTCAGTCATCCAGGTCGTGGTAGTCCTAAGTGCTAGAGTTGAGGGCAACTGGACTTCTTTTTTCTTTTCTTCTGTTAAAGAAGTCAAGTTGCCTTCAACTCTAGCACTTAAGACTGCCCATGGTTTGGTTGGTGATTCACATGTGTTATGCTAGTAGCAGCTAATGTAGCCTCAAGCCACTAGCCTCAAGTGGAGATGGTAAGATCATGTCTTTTAAACTCCACATTCCAGATTTTTTTCATTTCCAGTCTTCAGTCTCAACTGACATTCCCTGTAGCTTGTTTTGGAGCCACAAAAGACTTTGTACAACTCTGTTCACATATGTAGTAGTAACCTGTACTCTCTCACTCAACACCTGCAAACAGACTTTTATGTGTAAAATCAGCAGAGCACCATGTCTTCTGCAGTCACCTCTGCAAATCTCCTTTCCAACATCTGTCATAGCAGAAGGTTATAAGGAACAATGTGATTGCTTTGTGTTATGCAAAATTAATCTCAAATTTGATCTATTGCTTGTTTAACTCACCTAATCTATCACTTCTTGAGATATGGTGGAAAGGCAGACATAAAGGAGCTTTAAGCTCCTGAGTTACTTCCTGAGTTTGTTTCCTGGGACTGTTTGGCTGAAAAGCTCTGCTTCCATTCTTCTCTGCCCTCTCTCCAAATTCATGGAAAAGGGCATGTATGCACACCAGTCCTAGCTGGCAGGATTCCAGTGGTAACAGGGTTTTCTGCTCTGCCTGTCTAATTGAATTGCCTGTTGCTTGTAATGTGTGGAAATTCAAAACAGATGTCCACATCATCTCCCTTTCCTTTACCTGTCTTCTCACAGCCATCCCTCCTGGTCCTGACCCTGCTTCTAGACATGCTTTTAATTTCCCTATGAGACTCAGCCCCTGTGGACAGACTTAACCACTTCCCTCCCCTATAGGATGAAGTACAAGTGCTTGAGAGCAATAAAATAGAAGTGCCCCTCAGGGAAACTGTCTAAATTAGAATTGAAACAGCACATTTCACATAGCAGTTCACTGCTTTATCCCTGTCCCCTGTGTCAGTGTCCAAATATATAGTTTTAGTTGTTGCTGTGTAATTGTATTTTAGAGTATGAACACCCAGAGGCTGAGGAGCGTGACAGAGGATGCTGCTGTTTTTGAGATAATATTTGAACCAAACATGGATGCAGGGCAAGCCTGAGTACCTTTCAGAAACCACTGCTGACGCATTCCCTTGTGAATCCAGAAAACTGTGCTCAGTACCCCTGTAACTTAGCAACAGATTTTATGTCACAAACACCAACCAACTGCTCTCAGTGCTTCCCTGGGAGCACCTGTGTATATTTCACCTCCAGTCATAGACTGCCAGTACATTATTTTGTGTACTGGGTCAAACTGAGACTTGTGTACGATGCTCCTATCATTGCCCCTCTATATTGTGTTGTTTTTCATGTTCACACAGTGTATGGGATATATGCAGTTTTTTTATTAAAAAAAACAAACAAAAAACAGAGATATAGCCATATTCCCAAAATATAGTGGTTTGTAAGATGTCTTAAGCAGTTGGTCTAATCATTTAGATACAAATAGACACACATTTTTTCTCTCTTTGTTTCTGTTTATGATAAAATACCACAGCAGTGATGCAATCTGCCTAGTCCATCTTCCAAGCATCCAGTGTCATGTAGTCTTATGTGAAATAGCATGAGCTGTGACAACACCATTATGATCAGACAAAGAAAATATCAGAATACAACACAAACTTAACTGGTAGATTGTCCTCAGTGCTGATGAACACACACTGTCACACTTATCAGTATAAAAAAAGAATTGAGAAAATTCACTTGACTGTAGAGAGAAAAAAAAAACTATTCAAACCATAAAATAAGTAATATGCCCTCTTTGCAGTGAGAAAACATGAGAGTCTAAAGGAACTTGAGTTAAGATTTTTCTTATTGTTGTATGTTTAATAAAGAGAAGACATCTACTCATTTTGATGTCTGCATGTTCCTGTAATTACAAGCTGATTATCTGACACTAGAATCTAAAATTGATGGATAGTTTTCACTTTCATATTGTTGTGTCTCCCACTGCGGAGACCAGAGCAACACTTGGCTGTTGGGCTTCATTGCTTCATTCAGCTCATCTGACATTCATTAGCTTTAATTAGTTTGTGTGCTATGAAGGAATTCAGACTCACGATGATATTATTTGCAGGGGAAATGAATAAATAATTATGATACACATCTCTACTATGGAATTATCCATCTAGTGAGGTAATTTTTCTCAGAGTTTGTATTATATTAAAGTGGTAGGGTAATGCTTCTTGGTGACCAGACCAATTCTTGGGTGATTATTGTTATTACTGCTATGGTTTTATGTTATAATAATATAATATATAATAGTAAATAATGCCATTAATCTTCATCATCCTGAGCAATGGCAGGTCTTTTCTAGCCTTCTATTTGAACTGAGTTGACATTTGTTACTGCTTCATTATTCACTTTGGCTTTGGCTTCTTGTTAGCTTTTTTGTATTTGGTATTTTTATCCTGTTGCCCTATGCAGATGGTATGTTTTAGCCTGGCATTTACAATATATATATATAATATATATAAGTATTGAAGTACACTGCATATTGTACATATAACCCCTAAGCACTTAACTTAAAATCCTGACCTGAATGCAGGAGGTCAAGAAGATCTTAGCTGATCTTTGCTGCTGGTTATTTCCAGGAGGCTAGAGTGGAGTGTTTGGTCCGGATGATCATGATCCTTATTGCTAAAACAAAAACAATTTTTGGTGACTTCCAGAAACCATCAATCTGACAATCATGTCCACTTCATGCAGTGACTGGCCAGGTGTGCGGAAGTATGAAAGTAAGCAAGGTTTGAACTTCTCTCATAGCCGGCGTTCAGGCCGACTTCATCCCTCCATGAAAAGACACAAAAAAATGGACTGTACTTATATAGCGCTTTTCTAGTCAGATTGACCACTCAAAGCGCTTCACCCTACACTTATTCTATACATGAGTGCTCTCTAACTCATTCATTCACTGATCGCACACATCAGGGGCGATTTTGGGGTTCAATATCTTGCCCAAGGATACTTCGGCATGTGGACTGGAGGAGCCAGGGATCAAACCACTGACCTTCTGGTTGGTGGGCGACCGCTCTACCTCCTTAGCCACAGCCGCCCACCCAGTCATTAATTCGAATGTGGCCAGTCTAGTGATGCAGAGGGGGGCACCAATGCAGGGGGCAAAAAAACAGAAAAGAAATGCCAATCACATACAGGCAAGTGCACTTTACAGATGGAATACTTGCGAATGAAGTATTTCTACTGTTTACCTCAGTACTGAAGTGACATAAGATAAAATTATTGCTGCAGTGATAACTAAGAGTCTGGTCTCTGAGTATTATAAACTGCTGTGTGGTATTTTGGCATCTGGCCTTCAAATTCACAGGGGCCAGAAATATTTTTTAAATAAAATATTGCATTTATAGGATGCAGACAATTATTTACCTTTCCTGGCGTGTGTTAAATATTTATTAAGTCTCTGTATTATGCTCTCGACTATCATCTTTTAAATCTCGCACAGGTGGGACAGCTTGAAGCCCAAGCATTTCTTTGGTAGGAATGACTGCTATGCCTGTAATTGTTGTGCATTTGGCAGATAAAGACCTTGAACCTTGCCAGTTATGCCACTGTGATTGGAAAACAATGAGAGTTGAGATGAAGGGAGAGTGCATCTCTTGGCACTTACCCCTCCTGTCATTTTTCAGAACTCAATCTAGATTTTTATTTATTTTTTATTTTAATGGATTTTGCTGGTTGTTGGAAAATGTAGAGGATATGAAAATCTCCTCTATTTAATGTATCATTTCTAGCCTGACTTTTGTTGTGGTTACTGTCAGACATGGGAATGTTATTTTATGTTTCAGCCTTGTTAAGTCTGCAGCAATTTGCATGGTTAACATGACTGGATGATGATGTCCAAAGTTATGATGTAACCCTGTGGTTTGTTAGACTGTGAGAAAAACTTTCTCACAAAGTAATCTGAGAACTGATGAAACGTCTTGAGCTACAACATTAGGCAATAAATAGTTTACCCAGGAAGAGAATGTCTTCCCTGTCATTTTGGTTTGTTCTCTACACACATATCACAATGATGTTGCTTTGTAAACCTGTCTGTACAGTATGTGTCAGGACAGCTATTTCCACATTTATTTATTTATGAACCACTGATTGTCCGTTTATTGTATGGTTCATTGTGTGTTTTAATGGCCTTTTCAAATTATGTGTTTTTCTCTGCTCAGTCCCAACAGCCATAGCAGGTTTGTTTTTCCAGTAAGGGTAGAGGGGTTGTACAAAATGCAGAGCCCATTTTTCATGTCTATGAGTGGCCAGCTCAAGCATTTTAAAGAGTGTTTG
The DNA here is from genome assembly GCA_033238685.1 of Lates japonicus. NCBI lineage: Eukaryota > Metazoa > Chordata > Actinopteri > Centropomidae > Lates > Lates japonicus. Next base: position 681,828 of record BRZM01000083.1, on the reverse strand, counting down.
CTACATGGTTGAGTTGTCGGTGGTTGGTGGTCTATTGCATATGTCTGAAGTGTGTTTTGTAGTTTTGTGAATCATGCATTCATCACCTCAAAAATAGCTTCACCTCTGCCTGGTTATATGTCATGGCCTTTTAATTTCCTCTCCAGGACTCTTAACATGGGCTCATTGACACTGAAGTTGGTTCATTGTGCGACATTAACAAAGCTCTACCAGTTCTTTGATGTGCTCTATCCACTAGAGGAAATCCATTATCTTTTAAAGAGGTGTCAGCAAATGAATCATGCTGTAGAATCAAAAATTCAAATTAATTTTCTATTGTATTAGTTTAACAAAATTACAAAAACATTCTTTCTTTCATTTATCACTAAGGAAATGTGGCTATGTAGTTTTGGTTTTATGCAGCCAGATTTAAAGATGACATTTCTGCTACCACCTCAGACGAAGTGAAATGTATAGTTTTTATGATGCATGTGCAAAATTCAACACCTAAACAAGTTATTTTTTCAAAAAGACACAAAGCTGGTAAATTTTTCCTAAAAATCCCTCTGACCTCCATTGTATTGGGGTGGCAACAAAAATGTCAGAGACAAATACTTGACAGTCTCAGCAGGCTAAATGCAATTATCCACATGGAAACAAACAGCTGTAAGTGAGAAAACCGTTTTTTCTGTATTTTGGGTGAAACAATGCTTTAAGCTAAACAGCATTTAAAGATCACATTTACTGTGTTCCTCCACTGTGTTGGAGAATGTTTGGTCTAATACAGATCACACACTGCAAATGTCTCTTGTTTGTAGCTGTTGTGTTTTGAGAACTCTGTGATTATAGTATAGTTTTGGTGATTTTCATGCTTTCACTTATGTAAAAGACAACATTCTCTCAGTTTTTTAAAAGGAAAAACTGTGTCCTCTCGTATGATTCTTTGGCTTATGAAAAACTCTTCCAGAGCCGGGTAACAACATTAATTGCCATTATGATAAATTCAGGACAGTGTCCTTAAAAGTTAACAGTGGTCAGATAGAATGTTTCATCCAACAGTAGCAATATGTTTGCAACAGTTCATTTTAACTGTTTTAGTGTTCAGTCTGTTATTCAGGCCAACTGCCCCTGAGCTACAGGCCCCTTAATGCTAAAGTTTAAAGCAGTAAAAGCTAAAATTCAATTGAATTCAAGTTTTGTACTCACTCAGCTGACAATGTATCATGCCACTCAGTTGTAATCATGAGGCTGACCTGGGGCCTGCCTCACAAAGTAGAAAAATAAGGCTATGCAGCAACCTTAACCCAGGCTTTTTGTCATACAAAGAGGGCATGAGTTTAAATCAAACTATTTTCCATGGAAAATAAAGCTGCAGACCAAACCGCCCAGTTGCAGCTTTTGCTCAGGTTCATGACTCAAAACACAAAACAGAACCAACCCCTCATCAATCATCTGTCAACACAGGATTCCATCATGATCCTAAATATTACATTCACATAAACGTACAAGTATGGAACACTTTATTTGACAAGAAATATGCCTTTAGCACGTTTGCACGACAACCAGTTTCTCACTCTGGATGTGAAACAGGATTTATAACAAATAGCACGTGGATAGTTTCTAATGGTGTGGGTAATAAGTAAAATGTACAGTTGCATATTAATTATTAAGGATATTGCTGTTGCTTCAGTGCAGCCTCTTGCACTCATATTTCATCACTGCAGCCCTAGGGAATATTAGATGGCTTTAATAATAGAAGAATCTTTTCTACAGACTGAATGATGTGACATAATCAAGTATGATTATCTACTCATGATGTACTTATACTTGATGATGTCCTTATATCAGGACATGCATGCTGGCATACTGTTAAAATTAATATGATGTGAGACACCCTTAAGCTTAGTATCTTAGCACAGTCTCGTGGCCCCAGTATTGACAGTTTATTTTGCGATAGTGACTGACTGTCATCGAAACTAATGGTCATTTCCTATGGTCAACCCTCTGTGGTGGCTGCAGCAGGCTCTCCAGCTGTTCCCTCGGCATTCAGCTACGAGCTCTGCATACTTTGCCCTTTTTTGCATGTTGGCCTTCTCAATCCTGTCTTCCCACAGGATGGTAAGTTCCATCATTACTTGCTTCGTGGTTAACACCACATCCGGGCGAAGTCAAGTGGCTGTTCAGGGAACTTGAGTTGCTTCCCCAGTTCGACATGGAGCAGTAGGCAGAAGCCCTCCAGAGGCGCAAGACTAAGGATGTGCTCAATTGTGCCCCTCTTCTGGCACAGTTGGCAAGCCAGAGAGTCTGTCCCATTGTATGCCCATTGATGTAAGTTGGCTGGGCTCAGGAGAACGTCATACACTGATTGGATGAGGAACTTGATGTTCAGTGGTTCAGCTCGCCAGAGCTCTGGCCAACCAATTTTGCGAGGTTATGCACATTCCCACCTGGTCCAGGCGCCTTGTTGGTACATACTGACCATTTTGTGGTGGCGTTCTTCCTCCACTTCAGCACGTATCTCATCCTGCACTAGCGTGCATTTCTCTTTACCCTGGGCCTCATAGTGTGGTTTGGGGAAACTGCCCAGTCCAGCCCACCCCACTGCCACAGAGCCCACCAGAATGTTGTGCCTTAGCCTTGCCTCTGCTTTCTCTACTGCCTCTTGTGCCTGCCACTTTCTTCCTGTTTTCACCTGGATCCCTGCAGATGCCACCTTGACATGGGAGGACTCCTGATACATCATCACCTCCCTGGCTCGAGTGAATTCCTCCGACACGCTGCTGATGGGAAGTTGCAGCTTGGTGGAATGGCCATACATGCAATGCTGCTTAGAGACTGGGGAAGTCCTAGCCACTTCCTCAGGTACTGGGTACAAGTCTTCTCCAGTACCTCCACAGTTGACATTGGTACCTGGTATACTAGAAGGGGCCAGAGTATCCTCGGCTGATACATCCAGGTTTTGAACTGGAGTCCTGATTTTTTGATTGCTGTGAGCTGCGATGTCAGATTGGTTTTTGTTTGCTGGAGTGCAGCTGTGTCCTTCAGGAAGCTGTCAAAAAGCTTGCCCAGGCTTTTGATCGGCTTTTCCGTCAGTGTTGGTATCTGAGATCCTCCCAGGTTGAAATGGAACCGCTTGCACACTCTCCCTTTTCTCAGGACCAGAGATCTAGATTTGGCTGCTTTGAAAGTCATTCTTGCCCATGAGGTAAGTCGTTCCAGCCCTTGGAGGAGCCATCGGCAGCCCAGGGACAGATGTAGATGTCACTGTGAGGTCATCCATGAATGCTCTTACAGGGGGCTGCCGAGTTCCAGATTTCGACTTGGGGGCTCCACCTCAGCTGATTTGACAATCATGTTCATGGCCAATGCAAAAAGTGACACAGAGACTGTGCAGCCGGTGATAATATCCCTCTCCAGTCGGTGCCATGCTGATGATAATGGTCCTGAAGAAACTCTCATCCTGAAATCATTGTAGTAATCCAAGATGAGGTTCTTGATTTTCTCTGGCACATGGTCTGGAACCTTCCCTCTCCACCATATCACCTTGAGGATTCTCCAGAGACGGGCAAGTAGACTTGCCCTTGCCGCTTTGGGCAAGATCCTTGATGCCAAGCCTCTCTGAGCCAATACTCATTATTAGGGTGCACATGAACTGGAGTTTCCGATTGGCGCTACCAATTGCTGTTGCTTCGAGGATTTTGTCCGCGTCTTTGTCACTCTTTGTCATTTGCGGCCGGCCACTTCACCCGATGCTGTTCCGATGCCTTGCCTTGTGGATTGACAATTGCTGCTTGGAGGTTCTGGGCACTGTGGGGTGACTCTGGGCCTGGTTCCTCCTCAGTCTGATCGAGTTCTGCAACCCACTCCACTTTGCTCATGGTGCTGGCCACTGATCGATTCTCCCTCAGTGTAATGAAGGGCACTTCATTACTAGTGACTGACGACTTTGGCCTCGTAAATATTGTACAGCGGGGCAGATTGTGTTGATTATACTTGTAACAAATGACTACAAACATTAGTAGCGACACTTTGCACTTTATTATGCACGGAGCGTTTGCACAGGACATTTGTGTATTTGGTAGCAAATATGGATTAGTTACATGGCATATTTATTGAACATGTCACAGTGGTGTTATCGGTTGACAGGCACTAGGCTCCACCTGGAAGAGAGGGGAGTTCGATTAGGCTCTGACAACACAGTCATATGCGTTGTTCATAACTGACGAACAATCATTAAGTTCTTTGTGGTTTGTACAGTACATTTAGGTGCTGTGGGTTAAAGTGTCTTAGTATAAATAAAAGTATCGTAGTGCAGGAATGTGGTCAATACAAGTGAATTGTTGTGAAAACACTTACCGGTCCGGTCTGCTCCCGGGTGTTCAGCCAAAAGAAGTCCCCGGGGTACGAACAGGGTAAAGAATGTTCCGGGAGGGACCAAGTGGCTGGATAGGTAGAGTGGATCTGGGCAATTTGTAATTTAAATATATTTGTTGTAATTATGTTTTTGGGGTTTATGTTGGGGGGGAGGTGAATAGCAGGAAGAACAGAATTATAAATATTTTGTTTAAATCATGAACTACATGCTGATAGGATAATTCCACCTGTAAACAGAAATTGAGCATACCTGTTAATGGTAGGGTTCAATGTAGTCCACCATGGACACAGTATAAAAGGCGCCAGTTTCCATCTGACTGTGTTGGTGGTAAGGCTGACTACTTTCGTTGTTCTACCTGTGTTACTGAAACTGTAAATAAACTGTATATTGGGTTGTTCTCGTATCCTTGTTTGGTCATCATTTGCTCACTGCAAATCCAGCCACTCAAGGGCCATGCTAACACTCAGGCAGGGCATCTTAGTCTGGTGGATTTTCAGACCTTTCAGGTTTTTGCACATCTTGCCGCAAATGCAGACTGCACTCGTTGTCGGTCGTCCATTTGCTTGGGTCATTACCATTATGACCGTCCGTTTGGGATGTCATCCGGTCTTTCCCGGAAGTCACTGGCTAAGCCAGATTCAATGGTTCTAGATTACACCTTCTGATGCTGCTTGGACACGGCATCAGTACATGAACTCTTGTAATTTAAGTTAGATTTTTATTAGTTAGGTAGTTTTCTTTATAACACATACCATATACTAAACTCCTCTCAGCATTCACTGCAGCCATTTTTAAAATCATCTCTCAGATACTATTCTTTACTCTGTCACCTCTGTTGTAGTTCACTTTTGTCTGTCTCTTCCTAACCCATTTGTTTCTCCTTTTGCCTACAGTCTATAAAAAACACATCCCAGTGTCACTGCTGATTTACTGTCTCGTTTCTCACAGTTCTTAATGTCAGTATTACCAGGAGACCATGGCTTGGTGGTCTGTATGAGTAATGAGGGGATCCCTAACTGTGGATTTGGACAGATATTGGCTATACATCTATTAATTGTGGCTGGTAATCTGTCTAATACTGCCAGTCTGATTTTCCATATTTTGCTACTTTGGCAATACTCTGTACACACAGAACTATTGCATATCTGTCTGTCTTGGAAGAGGAATCCCTCCTGTGTTGATCCTCCTGATATTTTTCCCATTTTTCCCCTGGGGGGATTTTTTCTTAATCTGAATCAAGGGTCTAAAGATATTGTTTACAGACGTGGACAAATTTGTTGGTACCCTTACAGTGTGGTATGATGGTGTTGAATGCTGGAGATAAGTCCACAAACAGCATCCGCACGTGTGTTCCTCCTCTCCAGATGTTCCAGACTGAGGTGAAGTGCATCTGAAATGGCATCCTCAGTGGAGCGATTTGTGCGGTAAGCAAACTGGTGGGGGTTGAATGTGGGTGAGAGTTTGGAGATAAAAAGTATAAGGTCCATGGGACTGTGGTCAGCCTCCCAGGATGTGGCTGCAAGAGGAAATGCAACCCCAGGTTGATCAGAAGGATAGTGTGGATGGTAGACGAAGAGAAGGAAAACATCCAAAGCCATTCAAGCTAAATTCCAAGGTCAATGAATCCATTACTGAAAGAAAAACATAAAAAAGCCCGACTGGAATTTGCTAAAATTCATGTTGACAAGCTGCAAAGTTTCTGGGAGAATGTCCTTTGGACTGATGAAACAAAACTGCTTTATGTTTATGTATGAAGAGTGGTCCAAAATACCTGTTAACAGATGCAGAAATCTCATTGTGAACTACCATGATCGCTTGTTGGCAGTGATTGCTGCTTAAGGCTGTGCAACAAAATATTAATGGTACCATCTTTTTTGTCCATGTCATTTTCATTTGGTTTATTTAAATGTTCAGTTGAATCAAAAATCAAAAGCAATGTCTGATTTGTGTTAAACATGGAATAAACATGATTGCTGCCATTAATTTTTGTCAGTTTCAAATCGGGCTGAACGATTTATTGAAATCAAACCACAATCACGATTTGAACTAATGTCATTTGCAAATTGCAAAGACTGCGATTATTTTTACAACAGAGTCAGTTGACGTGTTGTTACACTTTTTTTTAGCTGCCTCACAGTTCACACATAGAGCACTGCAGGAGCAACAGAACGATAGGCTGTAAACTTTACAAACAAATCTTGTCTTGAAATTGAAACAACAAAACTAACTGTGGAGTTAGATACTTGATGAAAACGGAGGGCAGAGCAGCAGAGCGAGGCAGTTTGAGTTGCTCTGATTCTCTCCTCTCCGGTGTCACGTTCTACCTGCATGCCCATCCTGAGAACGGACACAGCTAAAGCAGAAACTACTGGTGTTATGACGAGTTAAAACCAATTGACAGTGTCAATAGGTCGGCAAGAGAGATAACTGAGCTGTGACCAAGACACCAATAAGTCTGCAGTGTTTCCGCTATACATATTTTGTAGTGGTGGCCCGCCCCGGGAAAATTATTGCAGCTGATATTATAAAGTTGCAGAATACCCGGTTGAGCCGAGAAGGAGATAGAGAGAGAGAAAGAAGAGAAAAAGAGAGAGAGTGGTAGAATGAACTAGCTAACATTAAGTTAGGATTGTATTTTGTATTTTCTACCAGGACAAATCCTGTAGAGTTTTAATCAGCTGTGTCTGTCTCTACCGGCTCTCTGTGTGCCTGTCAGTCTTCTGTCATTCCCCCTCAGTGTATCAGCATTTGAAAAATCACCACAGGCAGCAGTATGACCAATGTAAAGTTACTGCAAAGAAGACAAGCGAATGTAGTGCTACTATTTGTTCTGTGAGAATTGTTCAGTGGTTAATTTTTTGTTGGAATTAATATATTTTAGATACAAATATTTTCATTCTCATCCTTGGATTAGTACAAAGGGCAGTTAATATTTCACTGATATCTTAAATGGTAATGCTCCATCACATGTTTTACATGCATATAGTGAATCCTGGACTGAAGCTTGACTTTCAAAATTATACCACAAGTCAAATCACAATCAAAATATCTGTCAGAAAAATCACAATTAGATTTTTTTCTCAAAATCGTTCCGCCCTAGTCTCAAATTATTTCAGAGATAGTTGTGGGTTCTTCTTTTTCATGGAAGGGTGCCAGCACCAGTTAAGTTCAACATGGAGCTTGCATTTGCATGTCAGCACAGTGAATGGTAAAAGGTTCATCAGAATCAGAATCAGAATCAGACTTTATTGCCAAGTAAGTTTGCACATACAAGGAATTTGTCTTGGTATATCAGTGCTAAAGAACAGTGATAGTAAACAAAGACAGATATAGAGAAGTAGAAGTAAGGCTAAGGAGTAGAGAGACCAAAAAGCAAAAACTATATTTACAAGGAACATAAATATATGCACAACAGAGAAACAACTAGGCCTTTCAAAATAATTGAAAGTGTGCATTCAGACAACCACTACTGTCAATCTCTAATATTAAACTCATAATTCTGCAGAGTATGTAACCTGGGTTCAGTCCTCCCAGAGTTCTCATTTTGCATCCCCATGCTAGATTATTGTTCTACATGGTGATAATTGTGACAAGGCACTTCTTTCACAGTTAGTAAACACATGACACATGGCACACATGACTTCAAATTCATAATAATAATTTCATAATACTAACAGTTCCCTGATACCTTCTTTAAATATATACTTTCTTATCATTTACAAATTCCTTCCTGTTGCTTGTTGTCTTGTTGCTCTGCAACCAAATAGCTTAATATTTCTAAATATCTACATAGTAGGACAAGGACAATTGTTTCCTAGAGGATTGTGCCATTTTCCTAGAATAGTTGTTGTGTGTAATAGGCACTACTGCACCAGTGTTTGTATCTGCACGCTGGGACAAAGAGTAAGTGCACAGACTAGTCAGCCTGGGGAATGAAACATTTTTTTTCATTGCTGGAGTGACCTCAGAGACCAAGACTTAAGTCCAAAGTGAAATTGTTGAACTGTAACATTTAGCTGGAGAGAGATTTGTTGTAAGCTCAGTCAAAACAGTGGTGGTTTAAAAATAGCAACAACTAAGTAACGTGTTTTAATTTAACCCAGCTTAAAATGAGGACACAATGTATTGTTTTTCAGTGTGGCAGTGCATGTTGTGCTATATACATTTTTATCAGTGGAGTCCCGCTTTCTGTTGGTTGGATGTTTTCCTCATCTTGCAGGGTTACCTCATAATCAGTGAATCAGAGGCTCTCAATGAACAGAGTCAGCAAATCTCTGCGTGGGTCGTAGCTGCAGATGGAACAGGAATCAGATCTCAGGTTAAAACTCATGAATACAGGTCATATTCTGATGTCTGTGCCTGTGGCCTCATTTGTAAAACCATTACAGTTCATGATATCCAGGGAAACAGTCCCCGTTTCCTGGCTGGATTTATTTTGTTATTCACCTTCCACCTGACCATATGCTCCCTAGTGTAACCAGAGCCTCTGATTGGACACAGCAGGCCCTTGCCATCTTTGCTTTTTTTTTTCATTAGTCTTGTCTTTGCTGATGTAGCTGTGTTTAGTGCTTTGGCAATAGTTCACAGAGATTGGAGTACTTGTCCAAGACTCTCATTTATAGTTATTTAGGTGTTTATTTATGGTACATAATGTCATAATGTGCAGTTGTAAATACCATATGTTAAAGCTACTCAATAAATAGAGGTCCAATATTCACTATCCTCTTATCTCTGTTTTGGTCTCCACTAACTAATCAAAAATATCTGGGTCCTCTGCTAGATCCTCCTCTGTGTTAACCAAGTACTCATAAACTTTGCCTGTGTGCCCTTTTGTGCTTGGCATATAGCATACAGTCTGCTAAGCAGGGCTTTGTGCCTAATGCTGCTGGAAACGTGGTTGATGAAAGCAAGTGAGAGTGAACTATACAGTAAAACCAAAATAATTATCTGAGGTGTTAAAATGTTCTGCCACAATGCTGGTAACAAATTTCTGTGGGTTTGTCACTCACAAGCAGTACTTTCACATTTTAATAATTTGACCTATTGTTAAAATGAAAATGTTGATTTTTGTGTTTAAAAAGTGATACTCCACCAAAAATGTAGATGTATGCTTGATAGGTAACTGCAAGATGCCTGCACTTTTGTTCTTCATGTTGCACAGTCACTGTGGTCAACTTGAATTTGTGTCACATGCAGTGAATTCTAATCATTTTCATGGTGGGAAAAAAGTTTGAAAATATTCTTAGTAACTTATCAAATCACACCTGCAGCCAAACCCATGTCTCCTCTGCCCATCAGTATTTCTCCTGCCTGTGCCCTATATGAAACTTCCTTTGACTTCTCATCCTCTCTCTAGTCTCTTCTGCACAACCCTGTGATTTAAATTATTACAGATTCTTGTAGCATGAAAAATGAAATTATTCAAAAAGTAAAGTATTCTAATACCTCACCATTTTGTGACTATTTGTAACAATTTCTCTCCTCTGACAGTGTCAGTGAAGAGCCCTGATCTGATTGAACCATGTATGCAGTTTACAGTGTGCTTGCATGCACAGTTACATTGTGTGGCTCACAGACTGCCTTTGTCAAGGTGGCACGAAGAGTCCATTGAGCCCATTATGTGCCATTATGCTAATTTCTGAAAGTAATTCTGTTATCATCAGTAATGCATGCAAATCTATTGTCCTGTCTTCAGGTCATTGATGGATAGAGGGTGGAAAATATGGTGTTTTTCTGTTACTCATACAAGAGATTCACTTGCACATTAACAAATGACTCACCAGTGGCATGATAGTGTGAGAAATGGTCTTTGGTGTGATAATCACAGAATTGATCATGCAGCCTATTTACAGATCTGCACTATAATATTTTTTGTGTAGGCAAAGATCTTTTGAATTAATTTCTCAGGGAAAAAATCTCAGGGTTGTTTTGAAAGACAAATGTTTTCTGGACCTATAGAGCAGACAGATTTAGACTACTTGGCATCAAACCTCACTCTAGCTCTCACAGACCCCTTCATAGTTTTATAGAGGCACCATTGTGGGAGAGACATAAAAGCAGCCTGCTCTGGAGGGAGAGTGCATGACAGAGGCTGGATATGGGGCAGAATGCCCCATCGCCAATTACCCCTCCTGCATAGGGAACAGAACAGTTTGGGCCACAAATGTCCCATATGGAGAACAGCCATGTAACAAACAGACAGACTGACTCATCTCAAATGATTCTAGGCACCAACTAGCAATTGTTTTCATTGTCGATTTGTATGTTTCATGCTTAATCCATATTTTAGTCTATAAAATGTCAAATAATAAAAAAAATGCTGACTACAATTTTCCAGATTTTTTATGTAAAATATTAATACAGTGCATACTGATTAAAGTGCTGTGACTCAAACTGTATCATTCTTACATTATACAAAGGGAATGGTTTCCCTCAGAGAAACAAACTGTGAGTGTATTTATTCTTACTAGAGAGAAAGAGAAGTGTGTCTGTACATCTGTTTATTCTTTTTATATTTAGAAAGGGATGGTTAGATTGTGCTAAAACTAACTCTGAAATTACAGATGGTCCAAATCTGGCGGGAAGGGGCGTCTCTCAGCTCTGAGGTTATCATTATTCTGTGGCTGGTTGTCAAGGAAAAGCCTCAGTCCTCAGATCCTTCTCCAGTGATGCTTCCCACATGTGTTATGACTGTGAGGCAGAGCAGTAAAGTAACACAGGGTGTGATAAGGCTTAGAGTCTCCCCACCTTGCCTTATATGGATGGAGTTTGAATCTCAACTGCTTTGTAAGCTGAGCTGGATACAACTGCTCATGAGCTGCAGGTCAGGGATCAGCTAGAACTGTCATCCTCATTTTCCTGATCCACGTCATTAGGTAAATTTTCAGTGAATCTTGGGGATGAAACTACAGGTACACCAAACAGTTTTTAGCAAATATGTTTGACACTGGGTTCACTGTTTTTGCATATGATAATATAATTTGTTTATTATTCAAAGCTTTTAAATATAATGTCATAATTTTTTGTGACTGTATGTTTTTCATTGAGGTGGCTCCCTGTGTTTGCATCTAAAATCATAGTGAATATTCAATATTTGATATTTGTTGTAATTTCTCCATTATTTCTGTGTGATTTTTGGTGTGCCTCTTAAGACCCTTTACAGATTCTAAAAATGCAGTGGAAACAACCGTCCTGATGGGGTCTGCAGTTACAAAGGACTGTGGATGAATATGATTGAATAATTTATTTATTTATTTTTTATTTTTTGGGACTCAATTATAACCAGAAAGTTTTGTGTTGTGTTGTGTACGTGTTGTGTGACATACATGTACAATAGGGGTAAAAGGACTGCAGCTGTCTGATATAAATCTAAATATAAATTAAAGGCACATTATTTAGAAAAGTGTTGGCAGTTTGTAAAGTAGTACCTGTCACTGCGGGAGTGTAGATGTTGTTGTACTTGATGTATTTGACATTATATGCATTGTTTGACTGGTGCCTTTGCTACACAATTATTGAGATGATGAGATTAGAAAAGTGTCTTATTAGCAAGGTCACTATAAAGTTGCTTTGCTGCACCACAGGCACTTTATTGGATTATTCTGGAGACATGGTGGTAAGATGTTTTGTTAGGGACTAACTGAACAGTCACTTACTACACACCTGGTAGCTGTTCATTGGCTACTTGCTCTGTCTGCATGTCCAGTCTATGTTATAGGCATTAAACAACACATTGATTGACCCAACACTACACAACAGAGCTGGTATGTGTTGCAGTTAACAAAATAAGATTTAGCTTTTATTATCTCTCCCCTTTTTATTAGCAAAGATCAATATACACAGCATTAAATTCATCCTTAAATAGCAACAGTGTAATTAATTCATAGGGCCAAACGTCAGTGTGATTCCTGTTACTTATGAATCGAAAGTGCTTAAACAGTCAGCTACTTGTAACTTGTCAATTACAATTGTTGAAAGCTAAGCAAAAATACATCACGATTCTATGACGATGCAAGAGATTTGAATGAATTTAGATTCAATGTGCACATTCAATCTTGGACACTGAGAAAATACTCTAATCTTACCTCCTTGTTCCAAATCTTGTGTCCCTTCACCTCCCATGCTCATGTTTTTTTGACATGTAAACCATTGCAGGTTAGGGGACTCTGAAACTTTTATTCCAATTGGATGATGTTGGTGTGGCATCCAACCCAACAGCTCAAGGCCACTACCCCTCAAACTCCAGTCTGAGATTGACTGTATATATGTTTTTAAATTTCTTTTTCCCTTAGAAAGAAGAAGTGATGGAGTTTCAGATTTTGGCTTGTAAGCACATTTCAGAGTTAATATGCAACAACTATATGAGATGTATTTCAACAAAAGTACACTGGTGCAAATTTGGGTGACTAACTGTAATACCTGTGCCAGATTTCTGCTCTTAAAGGAGCAAATTCTGGCCACTGAGGGCTTGTAAATATGTGCAGGGAAGTGTAGTTTTGGATTTTTAAAAAAGAACTTATGTTATGGAAAGTTTTTACACAGTAACATAGTACAGCAAGTTCCAGGGAGAAATTTCCTGCATTTGGATGTCTAGAAGCTTTTCTTCTTTGCAAAGTTCAACACTAACAGATTTGCTAAGGCTGACTAATGCTGACTAAAGCTTTGAACAATGAAGCATAATGTCCTTGCTCTCATGTATGCTGCAAGATTAAGCCATGCACCATCAAAGGTACAATATGATTATTTTAAGAGGAAATTAAGCAATTATTACTTCTTAAAATAGTGAACACCTCCTCTTTCTCACCAGAAAGCAGCTGAAGCTGTTGCCATGAAAACACCAAGCTGTGTTTGATATTTTGTTACTCTCCTCCTTGGCCTTCTGCCTTGCTGGTAGTCTCAGCAAAACTCTGAAATAATGTAACAGAACAATAGCTGATGGCTGGGAGAAGACCTATGACATTCTTGTTGCAAGCACTGCTGTTAGTTGTCTTGTATGAGTACCTTAATGGACCAATATAACTCTTCATCCTTCATACAGATAAAACTGTAATGTGCAAACATGCCCTCAGGGATGCATTGGAGTGTATGGTTGTCTTGTTTATGAATGTTCAGCTGTACAGCAAAAACTGTATTTAAGTACAAGACAGCCTCTGGGGTTTAAAACCTGAATCAGCTGCTTGCAGAACAGATAGCTGCTGACCAGAAACAAACCACATTTACATTCAGTTAAAAAAGCATAAAAAATGAAAGCCAACTGGATCAATAACATCATGTGTAGTTTTGTAGAATTCTGTCTTTCAGGAATATGTAGCAGCTTTTCAGGAAATTGGTTGGTCAGTTTACTTGTAAGGCAATGACTGTGTTGAGCAAATTACATGAAAAATTTAAATAAATTACTCATCATATAGTGCTCATTGAAAAAGTTGTTAACTTCAATAATTACACAATGTCGAAAGTAGTTAGTTACATTACTTAAGTTTTGTTATTTATTCCTGCCTTGTCAAAGTACCTTTAAACAACTCCAAAGTCTCCACACACTTATGTCACAACTTTTGTTTGACATGTGTAGAAATGTTTTGGAGATATTTACTGACCATTAACATTTTGCGTAGCCCCAGTGGCCTCACCTCCTGATGCAGATGTTAACATGAACAAAAGCAGGTGATTCTGAATGTGGGTTTATGAGTAGTTGATATTAGCGAGGCAAAGTTCCCTGGAGTCGCACCTGGATGATCAACACACAGCATGTGTGGACTGTTATTTTGAGCATCATTTAAAAAGCACATTTGATCATAACACATTGAGATTTTCAACATTTTTAGAGGCTTTATAGCAATTGTGTCGATTACGTCCCCTTATCAAGGTATATACGCATCATTGTGTGTGCAATAACCCACACACAGACAGATGCAATGCAGACTAGGTCTCATGCACCAGAGGAGGATATCTTGAATTATTAATAATGAAAACTAATAGAGAGCAGTAACTCCACTGTTTTTATTTTTGAGGGGTATCTGGAATTTCATATCAAATGGTTCTTCAACAATAAAAGAGAGACATGCATACACAGAAAAAGCTTTTACAGGTGCTGGATCAAAGACTCCAACAGAGGGAGAAAACAGACACACCATCCACACACTGTATTATCAGCTCAGACAAGAGGCTTCATTAGTTCATGTGTTCATGTGTTCAGTTCATGTGTTCATGAACTGATGAAGCCTCTTGGATGAGAGGTGAAACGTCTTCCTAGACAATAACTAAGTCCAGTTGTGTTTGATTGAAATTTCCTTGAGATAATGCAAAAGAGATGGAAACTGAAACGGACACTGGATTTTCTGGAGATACGGTGTTGTAAACATGTAGAGATATGTTGTTAGGGAATGTTGACACTGCTAAACAACAGTCTGAAGGGTTTTGGCAGGCTCAGCAGTGCAGTTGGCATATTTTGAAAGGTGTTATAGTGTAAACTGTCACTGAACAGGCCAGTTGTAACTAATACTCAGTCCAACAGCCTCAGAGGGCCTCCAGTCTGTTTTGGCTCAGTGCTGTGGAAATCACACTGTGGATGTGTTTGATCACTCATACAGAACTGTCATGGCTGCTGGCCGCCAGACTGCTCTCAGACACCCAAACATAACACACAACACAGACGGGTAGACACAGAACATCACAGGGGCCATGTGGATAAACTGTGGAACAAGTGAAGATAGTGCTGAGGGGCATGGGACATCTGACATGTATACATGTCCCCTGAGTTCAAACCCCTGTTGCACACTTGAACAGGGAACCTTCTCTTCCTTCTCCTTCCTCTCTACTCAAATTGTCTTGGGTGACCGTGAAGCATGAATGAAACAGCTGAACTCAGTCAGTCAATGTCAGTGAGACTTCACTCCTCTGCCTGAACCAATGCCATGCTCCATTAGTAATTGCTCCATTCCAGCATTTATTGCAATGCAGGAATTAATGATTACATTAATTTCATTTATGTTTAACAAAAACAAAATGTCTGGTGTAAAAAAGTCTATTCACCTCTGCAGCCAGTTTGGGGAGCACCTCATTTTTCAGTAATGGTGACATTGTAGTAGTTGAGTAGACAAAAACCAAGTATGTTTTACTATTTTGTTCTTGACAGACAATGTACTGACAAAATGTAATCAAATCTTCTCCAATGAATACATACTTGTTTGTTGTTGCTCCTAAAAATAATTATTTGTCATCATGGCATATTGCTCTTGGAACATCATTACAGTCACTTTTGGCTATATTTGTCCTTATTTTTCAAAATGGTGTCAAGTAAATATACAGAACAGGGTAGAGTTGCACATATACTGAGGCTAAGCATTAATATTTATCCCCTGCTGGGTCAGTGATGGCATGCTTGGTATGTTGGAAGCTTGGTACTTTCTCCCACTAAGCTTTCTCTCTCTCAAACACACATGCACATAACACCTCCTGAGTACTGAGTTGCAGTACCCTTAAGCACTTAAGCATCCTTTGATTTCATAGGACATACAGATTTTGTTGGAACAGGACTTAACTGGACTTACTCTTTATGTTGTCTCTGTCTTTCACTATTTCCTGCTAACAGAAAGCTCAGATCATGCTCACTGCAAGCTGTGTGATTTGTTTCATCTAGTCAGTATCATTTTTCGAAGAAAAATAAATGACTTATGATTCAGACTTTTTCTTATTTTTTCTGTGTATTCTGATGCATTTAGGAGTTTGTAGTTGACTCTTATTTTGGAGGGTACATTGCAGGCTGAGATAATAGACAGTCAACCGGCACAGAGACACAAATATTGCTTACTGTAAGTACTAAAAGTAGGCTTCCATACTAGATATAAAACAGCAATTCTCAATGTGCAGCCAACTTTATGACTGTCTCATTGGACTACTTTTGAATGGGCCTGTGCTGCTGCTCATAGTTTGCAGGATTGTTATTATAATATTCACTCTCTGGTCTTAACCTGTCTTTTTACTGAAAAACTCTCTAGACTTGAAAAATGGCCAGGGAAATTTTGTAGTTTATGTCTTAAAAACTGAAGGTTGTGGTCCACAGTTGTAATGGATTTAGTAAAACTGTTCTGTACTCAGTAATTCAAAATTAGTGATGCATTTGCTGAGGTGAAACAAGTAGATTGAACTTTTTGTCCAGAGAAATTTCTCAAACTGCTCCTGCAGCATTCTTCACTTTTCCTCTGTCCATCCAGTAGTGCAGTGTAGTGTGTTTGAAACACACATGTTGTAGCCAAAGTATGGCTAAAATTTCATGACATTTCTACTCTTCCATTAGTCAGACCTCTTCTTTCCTAGCTCATTTGTGGCTACCATGAAGAATTGTTTTATATCTTGTTTGGAATTCCTATCATACTTACTTTTTTCTGGCACTTCATTCAAGAACATACTTTATGTGTAAACAAACACAAGGCAGCTGTTTGGTAACACAAGATTTTAATAGAGATTATGCTGCAGGAATGATTTTAGAAGTTTTTTATGGAAAATTTGGATATGGCCAGTTACTTTTACAGGTATGCGGTTACAAACCAGGATTGTACAAATGAAAGATTTGACCTGAATGGTGCAAAATGAAATGTTATGGGATAACCAAAGCTATTACATTGATTCTGAGGGGAGCATGAATTTGTTGTTGTTGAGATATTTCTGGACCAAAGTAGGGGACTGACTGACAGACATTGCCACCTACAGAGAAACACTGCATGTGTAGCTCAACACCTAGGGCTGAGGGCAGCTACTTTTGGCTGTAAATCATATATTGCAGCTTACTCTCTTGTCGATGCAAGGCAGACACTTTGTGTTTGTCCAATCGCATACTTGCATGTAAAGTACAGTTAGTGCATTTCTAATTGCACACTTGCATGTAAATTAGTTGGCTCAGTGATGATTACATCTGGTCGGTCATGTGTTTTTATGTAAATTAAGTTCAAACACATTTTAGCCAACCTCTCGCTTACAGTAAAACACATGACCTTATACAGATGTGAGGACATGCATTTGTTGCTTACCACAAATGTGATGACATGGAAGTCAAAAGTCCTTTTCCATATATACAACAGTGTATTTATGATTTTTCCATAATTTTTCCTCCAAAACTGATTGGGCTGTAGGTTTCAAAAATTTTCAAAAATCATTCATGCTGGTTTATCTTGACCACTACTATTTGTGGATCAAATACTCTAAACTGATATAACAAGGACCACTCACAACAACCTGAGAATGAATTCTCAGAGTGAGCTCAGAATAACTAAACATGGCCCAAATGTTCAGTCATGTCACTCGAATTCATCAGAGACAGTACACACTCCTTCACTGCTTTGAGTGCTCACTTGACAGCATGTTGTGGGTATATTTTGAATAATAAGCTCAATTTCTGTTATCTTTATTGCTTTATTGCTTGTCAGTGTGTCTCAGTTTTTATAGGTGTTTATTATATTATTATTATATATTATAACTATTTCATATGACAAGTAGACTCATAAATTAGTCAGTTGCATAAGAACTGCACTAGTGTCTCCAATATAACCATTACATCTTTGTATCTCAAATAGGTTTAGTGTTTTCTGACTGTAATAAAAACAATGCATGTCCATTGTTATACACACTGAACTTTTTTGGAGCAGCCATCAGATCTATTCCCCCCATCTTTCTGCGCAAATGTCAGTGTCCCTCTCTTGGTCTGCTTTGCTGAGTCCTGATGAGTCTTGATTTAAAGTGTAATGGTACGGTGCAGTTTGATTGATCGCATGCTTTGTGTAACTGTATATTTCTACACTAATTGTCTTTAAAAGCATTGTTTGAAATTTTGGGAAATACAAAATAGTCTGTTCCTGGAGAGAAATACTTTCATCACATAAATCCCTGTGAAACCAAAATTGTCATTTTTATGCCTCTGTACCTGCAACAGATTTTGGGTTGTCCGTCGAGTTGTCTGTCAGTCTGTCCCATTCTCGTGAACACAATATCTCAGTAATGCCTTGAACAAATTTCTTCAATTTTTGCACAAATGTTCCCTTGAACTCAAAGATGAACGGATTAGATTTTTGTAGTCAAAATCAAGGTCACTGTGACCTTACAAAACACATTTTTGGCCTTGTGAATGCAATATCTAAGGGATACTTTGAAGGAATTTCTTCAAATTAGGCACATACATTCACTTAGTCTCAAAGATGAACAGATTAGATTTTGGTGGTTAGGGGTCAAGGTCACTGTGTCTGCACAAAACTTGTGGTTGTCAGAGGCACACAACCATGAAACGGTAATTGTAGTTGCACTTCTGTTTGTGTACGGATTGAGCCAAGCATAACATGCTAAATAGTGAGCTTTAAAGGTGCTGGTTGTTCAGATTTTTGAGCTTTGGACAGAGCTAGGCTAACATATTTGCTAAGATGCCTGCCTGTTGGCTGTATCCTTCATGATTAGCTTACAGACTTTATTGGAATATATTTGACAAAATGTCAAACTATTTCATTAAAGCTCAACTAATGCTACTGATTTTGCTCAGATCACACAACACTATGCATGAATGTTAGTACAATGATAATGTTGGTAATGATTTCAAGCAATTGTTATTGTGCCAGTTTTTCTGTAAATATGATGCCATCAAAAATGTGGAGATATATTTGTTAGAAAATAATTCAGGTGGCACCAGCCAAGGGAAAGTATGATGAGTATTACAGGACAAATTGTCTCAGGAGACACATTAGTGTTTCTCATCGTGTTTCATCATTCAGGCAGACTAGGGGACGCCTTCTCAGTCCACTTCTTTTCTCTCTGTAAGCTCTGGGCTTCTCCAGTGACACAATGAGTGTGTTACAGGATATTTGTTGCATTGTTTTTGACCATTTAATAAGCCTGTGTTGGTTCTGAGGCCTTCACTGCCCTAGAGATAAAATTGCGACTGAATCCTCTCACCCCCTGGCTTTGAATAATTCTTTGAATGCAGAGAGGATTCCTACAAGTTGTCATTTCTTCCTTTCGTCAAGGTGGATAGCAGTACACTGGTTGCAAGGATCTACCTGGCTATTAAAAAATAGATTTGTTTCCTGCCAGAGTTTTCAAAGCACTGGAGGAAAATAGATTTGAGTGCTAGGTGTTGACATCAAAGAGCATCACGCAGCCCGTATGGCCAGTGTTGAAATACGGGGTCTATATTTGGAAAAATCTCCAGTTAGTCAGTATCCTGTCTCTGTCTCTTCTCTTTTGAGGCATGAGATGAAAAATTAAAGGTGCTTTTTCTTCTATTTGTTGGTGGGCTTGTCTTTCTTCTTCAAAGGCATGACTCACAGAATGACCTTTAGTTCCCAGGAGCTCAGTGTCTCCTGCGAGGCACTAGGACTGCTTGAAAGCATTTGGTGTTCCTGTGCTGAAGTACGACTCCAGAAATGTTCCCAGTCAAGGGGAACTCTGTTAGACCACTTTTAGACGGCAGACTCAACCCACATTCAAACTGTGTTGCAGCAGAGACTTAACTGTAGTTTTGTCACTGATAAACTTGAGAATTACTTTGAATTATATTAAATAATCTGCCAGATAAAAGTTAAGTTTCACTTTCACCCCCTCTCCATCTCCATCATGCATACATATCCTATCTCTCTCACTCACTCTGTCCTTTCTCCATTGTTACTTGGTCAGTTAAATGAGATTTAAATAATAGTCTCATTTAATTAATTCCCATTCCTGTTAGCAATGCCAGTTCACCAAAGCCAGCAGCATCACTGTGAGGGTGTAGAAAGGTGAGTGAGAAACTTGGTTGTGATTGGCCAGTGAGCCCAGTCTTATGCATGCAGTATGCTCTCATGTGCACCCCGGATGACAGGCACAGAGGGCCAGTAAAGATGCTGACAGGACCGGTACAAACATTATGGATTTTTTTCACAGTCCACTGGCTCACTGATGCAGTGGCCCACTGGTCTTTGTCCTGGTATGCCCAATAGCCAGTCCAACTATGATAATCATTATCTTGCACTGTTGCATGTGCCTTAGTTCATTGTAACTTTTCAGTTGCTAATGGATGAATGAATGAATCCAGACTATATACTATATATATTCACATTCTTTTGTTAAAATATAGTAATGGATAATTTAAGTATAAGTAATGCAGCAGACGCCACATGATTATTTTCTAATTAAAGGCTTTCATGTACAGTACTAGTTCTTTGCCAATTCAAAGCAGAAATAACAGAGGAGTCTAATAATAACAGTGTTATAGGATTACATAAACATAAATACACATAAAATATATTACATACACAGTGTATGTGACTATATTTCATACACAGACAAAACCTGTCTTTGGTTCATGCACTGTGATCCCCAGGTTTGTTACTGGTTACAAAGGCATTAACATAGCAGCTGACAGCTTACTAGGTAAAATCTAGCAGCAAATAACTGCAGGCTCTCACGTGAAAGACTTTCACTCTCTTGTACATTGCCCTGCAGAATGAGGCTGGCAATGGGCTTCTCAGTGTAATCAGCATGCAGCACATGACCTGCATTTATCCTTAAAGCACACAATGTGCCTCAGTGTGCTAACTAGGGGGTGTATACTTATAATCAATTTAATAATCTAATCAAAAGTAAAAGTAAAAATTGGACTGACACAGTGTTGCAGTACTTACCAAGGGGCAAAACATGGTTAACAGTGGCCTTCTTATTTCTTACAGTGAGTTTTGCTCAAAATAAAGTTTGTGGTTTGCCTCAGCCAGTTCCTCCAGGAATTTGTGATCTTGTGATCAGAGAAATTTCAGTCTCAGAATTCAGCCAGTTTTGGTGTTACATGGAAGAGCTTGCAAATGTCTCTAATATTTTATATATACTATTTTTATATATACTATAGGCAGTTGCTTCTTACAAGCTGCACCAATCCAATTGTCAGCAAACCTAGCAGCACTGTAACATAGCAGTGTTCCTTAAATTAAAAGTATGATTCTTCTACTTGGGAGTGGTATTCAGTCTGGGAGTAAACACTTCTGTGATATGTTTGATTCAGAGCAAAATGCCCTTTTAGTGTATTAACTTCCTGTCTACTGACTACTGACAATCACAGGAATGTTCGCCATGCAATGAAATTCAGTCACTTTTGGCCACAATAACAAGAAAAACACAACAAGTATGAGCTTTATAAGTTTTACCCTGTGGATTTTCTAGAACCTTCAGGCTTGACTACATGTATGACAGAATGAATGTTTGTTTTTTTTTCCTCTTAAAACATTTGCAAAGCTGTCTGTGAATATTTTTGAATGGGACTTCAAAGTTTCTAGATCGTATTATTTATTTGGCAGGGATTTTTATTTTGAAGGGGCTCGCATCTCCAATAAAAAAGGAATGTTGTATGTTTTAAGTGAATTGTATGTGCCACACTTAGATTTACTGACTTTTTTGTTCTGGTTATGGATGAATGCCGTAACAGTGATGATGAGGGAGGGGTAACTGAGGCTGATCTATCCTGCCAGTGTGGGGATGGAGGCAGAGATTTTCAGGTCACAAACCAGCTTCTCGAACTTTCAGGCCACCTTCTAGTATTGCACCTAACCATCATTATGTAATCTATGGTACATTTGATTTATTGCCCTCTGCAGGCCAGGTCATGCCATGATTCCTTGAGGTACAAATATTACAGGGACCTGTTCATCAAAATATTACTTTACAGCAGCAATAGTGGCCATGAAGGTATGAAATGGATACCATTAATGTGTTCCAAATATTTTTAAAATGTGATATCGCAACACAGGACATTGTGATTTGGTTTGATGACTGCTGCTGCCATCCATTGTGTCGGCTGGATGTTGGCTGCCAGTCCTCTGTGGCATCTCTGAAAAATAGCAGTAAAGTATAAATTAAAAGTTTGTTGGAAGCAGCGGTGACTGACACCCTAGGGTGTGTGCAAGAAACAATGCAAAAGACTGCTGGGGGAGAGACATAGGAGAGTAAAATTCAGGCGGGTGGGTAAATATTGACACCTAGGATGTCTTGTTTTTATGGCCTCTGCTGGCAATTATTAATCACCCACTAAAATAATGTTGCATACACACATACACAAGCACACAGATGATCTGGACTGACACCTTCCATGGTTTTTGTCATTGTACTTAAGTTAGCAGCTTTAATGGAAATATATTGTATAGCATTTGTTTGTGTAGTCGTTGCTCTGGATGTGAAATAAAACCAGTTTATCTCAGAGTGTGAACTCTGAGTTATTAAATATTGTACTCACTCCAGTATAATCAGCATAAGTACAGTGATGCTTCTAGAGTAAACAAACATACAAGACATTAGTCCACTGAGCTCTAGTCTTGCAAATAGCCTTTTTAAAGCCTAGTTCTATACAACATCTTTAACATATCATTTAATTATTCCTCAATCAAGGCTAGCTAACAAGCTGTTTGATTGACAAATGTACACACAGTTTATTAGGTACAGCTAGCTTAAACTAATGTACTCACATGTGAGTCAATTTGGTGCATTGGGTCTGATAATAAAAACTCAACATCTGCTTATGATTGAAAAATGGACAAGATTGTGGTAATTAATATGACACAAGAACTAATGTTTTACTGAAAAGCAGAGTTATCCTATTTCAATTGTTAACTTATCATTTGCATCAAATGTGGCTCAGATCTGTAGATGTTGATTTAATTTGAATGCTTAAAAGTAAAGGTCACATCTGCTTTTGTACTTAGACTACTCACTTGTTCAGCTGGAAACAATGAAAAGCCCATCCCCCTTGTTTGTTGGCAATGGTCAAAGGGGAGTACCCATTGTGATATGTGTCATCTGCTTCTCATGATGTCCACCAACATGTCATATGAAGAGGATCCATCTGAGTTGGGTTTTAAGACAGAAAAAACTCCTTCAAGAAAGGCAGAGGAACTCATACCAGTTTAATTACTAAAGATTTTTGAAAGGTTCTTCACATCACAAAAAAACTCTTAATAAGGAAATATAATATATACAATGAAAGAAATTATTTAGATGAAAAAAAGTAAGTCATATTTTATTTTCATGTAAATAAAGCTTGTGTTACTGTGGACATGAACTACAAACTAATACAGTCTAATATTACCGCATATGGCTTCTCTACAGCTTAGACAGGGAACTCCCTGTAAGTCTCTGTTAGTTTCATAAATCAGTGGTATTGATGTGGTCATGTGTTAAATAGACCACAGAACTGCACTTTATTCAACAGAAACACCTGCAGATGTTTATTTACTGGTGCTGATTTCTGTAGATGCCTCCATTAATCAGATGGTAACAAAATACAGAAAAGTACAGAGTAAATAAAATACCTGTGGCAGTGCCATCAGGGGAACAGTTTTTATTGTGTAGAGTGTTAGAGCTTTTTCTCTCCTCAGTTGGAATTCAGTTCTTTATTTATCATAATGTTATCTGCAACAGCTTGCATGGGGCATTGTTGCTGTTGCAGGTACTTGGCCATTTGAGAACTTTGAGCTGAATTTAGATGAAAATTGAAAATTACTTACCTAAGCACTCTGTCTTGTTCAAAAGCTTATATAAGCTTATAATATAATGAAAATGAGTCAGCATGAGTGAAGTAATCAAAACAATATACATGAATATACAATATACAATACACATTTACTGAAAATGATGATCCCTGGTTATGTTAAATTTGAGAAGATGTTGATTTATTTACACCTATTAATGCTGATGATAATCATCAGAGAGCTCACTAGTTTTCCTCTGGAATTTTTACTTAATAGAATTCTGTGTCCTTACCTTGTGGATGAAATCTGTGTTAAACATGGGAGCCTTCCCTTTCTGCTCTCACTTTCTCTCTGTGGAAAGGAAAAGCCCATAGGGTTCCAAATAAGGTATGGGTGAGCAGTGGCAGTATTAATAGAATAAGACTGCTGCTGGGGAATATTTGTATTGACCTGTTGAAAGACTTTATCTGATGCATGCCGTTTCTATGGCAGTGTGGGGGCGGGATGCTATGAGGGCTTGGTGGAGCTCCATGTACAGCTGCAGCTGGCTCTCTCCATTGTAGGTAGCAGGAGCCCACCTTTAAATGTCAAATTTTAACAGTTTCAAGCTGAATTAAAGCAGGCATCTGTGTTTTTCTTGACTATTTTCAGATGCTTACCAATAACATACACAGCTTTACACTTTAGTAGTCAGACACCTGCCTCCTGCGGTTTTGTACACAGCAACAATTTCCCCAGAGTAAAAAGGTACATCCGTCTCTGGTGATTATATGCCTCAAACACATTTGTTATGCTAATAAGCACCTCATATACAGGATAACATAATGATATCATTGTAAAGTTTCAGCTGTCAAGAGGCATTTTTCCCAAATATGTTCTTCAGAGAGCTGTGCAAAGTCAGAGCTTTTTGTCAACCTTTTACAAGAATTAAAGTTTGTAGCAGAAAAAAATCTTTGGCATAAAGATTAAAAATATGTGTATTAATATTAAAGTAAGAGATTTACAATCAAGATCTGAACAGTTTGAACTCCTAAACAAAAAACATTTACCTGACTCTGACATTTACTTTCTCTTTTAGAAGATAGTCTCTTGACTCTTGAGTCTCGTGACTCTGACATGACTTTGATAGAGATAATTTTGCTACCTCTCTTTATTCTAATTTACATACTGACTACACTGAAAATGATAAATCTCTTTTGAGCTGCTAAACATGCTAACTAATCTGAGCTGGGTGAGTTATAGTAATCAAGTTCTTTTGTATGGTGCAAATGTTATAATTTTTGTATTCACATAACATAGATTTTTCAAATATATTATTCATTGAACACCTTTTGATAGTTTTTGTAGTTAATTAATTGAGCTTTCAGCTAAGCAGGGCTCCAGTTAGATAAGAGGCAGAAATACCAAAGAGTGACCTTTTCTAAATTTACAACCTTCTCTCTGTCTCACATCTCATTTCTTTATTTTCCTTGGTCGTGCCTCACTTCCAGGATAGTCTTCTGCCAGTCACTCCTCCCTCTCAGTGTGCTTGGTTTTTGCATAGAGACCTGCTGAGGGATTTTTGACTTGATAAAGATATGCTGTGTTTGTTCAGTTTCGTTCCGGCAACAGAGAGGCCCTTGGTGTCAATGTGATTCAGCTGGCTGATTCAGCCCATTAAATAGCTCAATGAAAAGAATGGGCTGCTGGCTTTGGCTTCCTACTGGCTTCCAGTCCCAGGACCACTGTATGCCTGGCACTGAATAGAAACAATGTCTTTTAGCACTCGTGCATGTGACCACTTGCAAGTTGTCATGTGCCCAGTGTGTTTAATAGGAGGAAACTTGGACAAGGTATATTAAACCTGAAGGTACTGATTTGCTGCAAATTAAAAATTCCAGTTTTAGTGGGGCACACACATTCAAGCATGCACTAACACAGGGTTTTCCACCGACATTCCTGCCCCTCTCACAAGTAGCCTTTTTTCTACTGTTAGTCAATACGTTTACATGCACACAACAAACCAGGTTAGATGGGAAGTTGGATAGTGTGTTTACTTGTACTGTAGGAAGTCAGTACATGCAGCAGGTCAGTAATCACATTTCTCTCCAACCCTGACCCTATTTTCGAAACATTTTTTTTACTTATTTCACCTGTAGTAGTGATATAATATGAAGCTTTCTGATTGAGTGTGTGTGTGTGTGTGTGTGTGTGTGTGTGTGTGTGTGTGTGTGTGTCTGTCTGTCAGAGGTCGACATAGCAGTGAGAGGACAGACTTTGTAGTGTGGGCACAGCTATTCCTCACAGTGAAGATGTGTCCTAATTTTACAAATATTCAAATGTTTAATGGTGGATGCTGACTTATTCAGATTTCTAGAGGTGTTGTATGAGTTTCAGTTTCAGTTGAACTATGTATGTATATCTATGTGTAATAATCTTTCATCTGGTAATCTTCTACCCCAATTACCAAAGCCAGGTGTCTCTTTTATATGATGTTTAAGAAATCGGGTTACTGCAGAAGTCTGATTGTAAATCGTTTAACTTAAGCGTATGCAAATTCAGTGACTAGGTTTTCTCAAGGTCTGAGGATCTTTTTTCAGACTCTGGCACACATGCTTTCAGATCTGATTTTACCAAATGCATCAGAACTCATTGGATGACATTTCATCACTCAGCAGGATAGTGATCCTAAACACAAGGCCAAAGTAACCAAAGAGTTTTTAAGAGTAAAGGGGTGGAATATCCTTGACTGGCCTGACTGGCCTGGCCTCTCAATGCATTTGACATCATGGAGCTGACCCTAATTAAGTGTGCAAGTGCAATGACAAGAGTGGTAGGTCTTGTGCGTGGAGACTGCCCGGGTGTCTCCAAGTGCTATTCTGGTATGCTGTAGGAGCAGCAGCACAAAGTGCAAAAAGGCTGGTTGAGTGGAATATAAATGGGAGTATATGGTGATTAAGAAATTCTCCCAGAACCCACAAGTTTTTAAAAACTTTTTACTCTTCATAACTGTCACTTTGCATTGTATAAATACACGTATATAACTACATGATGTATAGGGAATAAGAAGCTTTCCTATCTGACATGGCTGCCTACTACAGCATACACCACAATAGACTCCTAATGATTGAGTCTGTTTTGAATAAGCTTGTAACTTGTTATACAGTACCAGCTAGTCATTTAACAAATATGTCAGAGGTCTTCAAAATCTCAGATAAGCGCAGATACTTCAGCTGAGGCCAAGTACTTGGTCAGTTTATTCTGCATCAAAGCGGTTTCACTGATAAGCACACACTCACACTCTCTTTCTTGTCGGAACACACAAACATTCAAGCCAGTAGCGTATGAACTGGCTCTGGCTCCTCTGAGTCCCCTAATTAGGGGCACACTGTCTTGTCAGGGATGGACAGGGATATGCTGTGTCAAAATCAAGAAGAGAGGGTTGAGGCACCCTGTTTCCAATGCAGACAGGGAGGCGCGTGAGTGAAGCTGATGGAAACAAAGGGCACTTTACTCTCAGTTAAAGGGAAAACAGCTGCAGGCCTGGAAAACATGCATCAAACACTTTGTTTCTCTCTCACCACCTTTGTATCTTCACTCTGCATATTTAAAGTCAAACATACTGTACTTTCCATCTAAGGCTCGTTGAGACTATACTGAAAAACATTTTACCGTAATAGTTGTATAAAATTCCCTACTGGAGGATAAGCAACGTCACAGCATGCCACTCCTATTCTGCCTCAGACATATTATGTGTCTGTATGCAACTCCTTTGGTTGCAGTCACCCAAGCTTTTGTGTACAGTAGACCTGTAATATCCATATGTAAATGATTTCAATTTGTAACTATAGTGAACTTCAACATATTTCCAGTGGCATTGGTATCATGCTCCTAAAGTTTTACTGAAATATGCCTGGATATAGTTTAGCTTCAACCAACAAATAAATGAATTTAATCTAATTAAATTTAATGGTGTGCTGTTATTGTTCAATATTTTTTGTTTATTGCAGTTGTAGGCTTTGTATACTGAAGTGTCATAAAATTGCCAGTGTCTGAAATTATGTCAAAGTCTTTGAGGTGTCTATGTGATGTCTTCTATAGCAAAGCAGTCCTAACTTAGTCATTAACAGGTTATTGAGCAGCTAAACTGGTCCCTTTGTTCAGCTGCATAGAGATGGTTCAACAGAGCATAAAATCTCTCAGCAACGGGTGATTAAAAGACATTGACTATTTATGGTCGAAAAAAACCTGTTGTAGTTTATGTTGGTAGAGAGCAACAGGAAGGTGAGAGGAAGGGAAATGGTGTGTGTCAAATGTTTCATGCAGGATTTGAACCAGGAACTTTACATTTCAAGAGCATGGGCCTTTTGACCTCTGGCTCACACTGATGCCCCTTCTTTGCTTCTTTGGTTTTCTAACCATTTCTTTCTCACTCTCTTCCACAGATAGTGTCTAATGTTCTAATCTTCTCCTGCACCAACATCGTGGGAGTTTGCACCCATTACCCTGCTGAGGGCTCCCAGAGGCAAGCCTTCCAGGAGACCAGGGAATGCATCCAAGCTCGCCTCCACTCCCAGAGGGAAAACCAGCAGCAGGTGAGAGAGTGCACAGATTTATGGTGTCAGGAGACATAGGAGTGAAGGGAAGAGGGACCAAAAAAGCACCAGTATTATTGGTGATTAAATTAAATGTACTCATATACTAGTAATATTTCACTGAAAACCTGTGTTTTGAACAATAGCTTGCTCCTTGTGGAGGATGGCAGGTGTAAAATGTTTGTTTAACACAGTGCCAAATTGTGCACTTGAGATACAGTACTGAATGGACTGGGTGACATATTTTCATGGCCATTTTAAAGGAACAACTTGGGTTAGGCAGATTTCCCATTCACAGAAAAACAATCATGCTAACTTGTTTTCAGTATTTTAAAATGGTGCTACTTGCTCGATAAATGTAATGTAACTTGCTTACAGCTTTAACTAAGACAAGACATGAAGTGTTAAATGGCTGCTAGTGGCAGTAATAATACTAACCTAGATTATACCACTACGTTTGTCCTTATGATGCATTTTCCATCCAAGCCAGTTTGCCCGCTCTGCCAAACCTGAATTATATACCTACCCATCAGTATTGATAGCGCCTGTTGCCCCTCTCTAACCATTTGATGCAATAAGCCTAGTTTTCCTTCCTTGCCAATTTACGGCAAACTACAGTTGGGAAAGGAATAGGGCCAGTTAATGCAGTGAACTTGATTAGGCATGTTAGTCACTTTGCCTCCCCTCCGTCAGCCAAAGATTCCACCTCTTACTTTACTTGTACATTCATCCATTGAACTTATTTTCCCTCCACCCTCTCCTGCAGGAACGCCTCCTGCTCTCAGTGCTTCCCCGTCATGTTGCCATGGAGATGAAAGCTGATATAAACGCCAAGCAGGAGGACATGATGTTTCACAAGATCTACATCCAGAAGCACGACAACGTCAGGTAACATTATGGGCTGCTCCCCCACAGTGAGAAAGAATCAAGATGACGAGGGGAAGCAGATTGAAGCTTCTATAAATAACATCTTTTCTCAACATCTCCACGTTTTACAAATCATTTCAGGTTATGTCTTGCCTCACTAAAACATAATACACCCACACACATCAAGATACACACCACTGCATGTTTTCCTTGTGAGCCACAGTTAATACTCAATGTAAAATTTTCTTTTTATGCAAAAGTTTGTTCAAGGCTGCATTTATCAGTATTGACTCAATCTAAACTCACAACAACAAGCTTTTGTGTACAGTAGTACTATGGTATATTAACTTAATGAATAATTATAAACTGACCTTTACTGAGTCATATGATGATCTTGAGTTTTGGGTGCTACTGACTCTGATTCAGAAAAGTCAGAACTTTGAACTCAACTATAGGTCAAACAGAAAATTATGCATCATAATGCATATGAAAGTGAGTGAAGTACTACTAAGAATCTCTTTATAACCATTGAATGCAATCTTTCTGTTGTTTTGATCGTGTGAAGCTTACAAACAACCCAAATTATGTTCTTTTTAATTCATATCAGTCCTGTTGAAATTTAAAACTTCGAAAACTAAGTTTTAAATTTTGGTGCAACAGAAATAAACTACCATTTAATCCAGGTTAATCCTGAATGGTACAGCCCACCCGCAGACAGAGGCAGAGGAGGAGGAAGAAGTACAGGCGTTGTCATGACAACTGGCTGCTTGCAGTATTTTTCACCTGTCTCTACATACAGTACATACAGAGTGTAATTACAATAAATCAACAGTTGCTGGTCATTATAAAGCAAACCAACCAAGAATATAAACAAAATCATTTTTTGACTTGTTACCTTATGAGAACCTATATTCATTTAGAGCAAAATGTTATGTTATATTTATTTATCTTTGTAAGAGTTTAAGGAAAAAAATATGAAAGTATATTCCAAATAACAGGATTTGTGCTGATATTCAAAAAGTCCTAAAGTTAATGTAACACAATTACAGATGTATGTTTACAATATTTCAAGCTTTGATGGTTTTAGTTTTAATTTGAAATTATCTGGAGGAGGTGTATGGAGCTAGAACAGTGACATTAAGATTTGGCATTGAAAACTGACACACGTGGTTCCCAGCAAAAATAGACTGGGGAAAGATCTGTTGACAACAGTTGACAACATTACATAAAACTGACACAGTTCAGTTTGTTAAATAAAAAAACAACAAAATATAAAATTTGCCCAAAGTTGCCCAGACATTTTTCAGTTTGTGTACAACTATAAATATAAGCACTTAATACCTGGGACATTATGTAGACAGGTTCAGATCCTCAGATGAGGATTTGAATCTATGGCAAATACTTCTTTGATAAATCAGGTGTTGCAATTTGTTTCGATCTGTTATTTTTGGTTTGTTGTATGTCGTTCATAAATTATCAGTGGTCTCCAACTTTGTTCCTCTTAGCTCAGCTGATTAGGAAGTATTCACAGTATAAATCAAATGTTTGAACTGCTTTGCATTTTTAATGTTAAATGTTGGCATGTGCCACTGACAGATTATTTTGAGTATTCCTTTTCTCTGGAAATTAAGCTATGTTTTGCTATGTGCTTTTTGGTCTCACTATGAGTATTTAAAAAATATTTATCAATAGATAGATAAAAAAGAATGTTCTTTTTGTTCAGTAATTTTCTGATGTCACTCAGCCTGGTGAAGACAGTGGATGACAGCTGTCCTCTCCTCTAGTTCTGATGGCCGAATGTAGGCCATGGTGGGCTGAAAGAATGGTGTTTATGTACTGCTGACATCTTGCTTTTGATGTGGATTTGCAATATGTGTGGATAGGTGGTCATGTAAAGAGAGAAGATATCACTATGTTTAAAAACCCTGACTCTGTTTTGATCTTTGTCTGGTCATCCACTGACTCCTGGATGATGACTTCGACCTCTTCCTTCTCAGTGCTTTGATTATGAACAGCGTGTTTGTTTGTTTCCGGTGTTAGTTCAGTCTCTTGTCCCTGGTCTGGGGTCCTTATAGTTTGCAGTGATGCAGTGTTGAGCCACTGCTTTACATTACTTGGGAGTGCATAGTGTGGGCTTGCTCTGGAAAGTGTGAACACTGATCATTAAAGTCAGCTCATAATGTAGGAGATTATTATGCACCTGTCCCATGTCACCCCTCAGGACAGATGCAGTTAAAAACTGTGGTTAGGTTTGGCACCACCCTGTGGAGTAAGAAAAGACTGCATAAAGGTGATACTGAGAGACTGACTAGTTAGTTCTGTATGTGTTTGTGTTTGCATGTGTGTGGCAACAGGGGAGTGAGAGTTTCATGGCCTGTAGCTGTCATAGTCAGGTGGCAGCCCAAACCTTGATACATAATAGGTGCTATTGAAGCTCTTTATCACTTTGATGTGTCTCTTTTAAATCCTCAGGGGTTAGGGGTTAGTACTTGTAGCTCTTGTACACAGAGGCCTTTTCATCTCAATTAAGGCGATCATTATCAAGAATTATCCTTTTTAGTTGCCTAAGTTTAAGAGCTCAGTTTAAGTAAGAGTGCAGATTCAGTAACCTGTAACTGTAAAACTGCAGTTACAACAAATATACAGTAGAATCCACTGCAATCAAAATGAAAAGACAAATAAAGTAAAAAAAGAACGTGAAGTTTTAGTTTGGTAAGAGTGTTCTAATGTAGGTTTTTATGTGAGTCACTGGGGAACAAGTGACACATTAGCAGCATTGGCTAATTTCTGTCCATGGTTATCAGGGTGTGTTTAATGGCTAGCTAACCAGGTGTGACTAGGCCTGTCAGGGAGCAGGCAGTGGCTTTTAGTAATTGGGGCTCTGCTGAGAGTCTGAGTAACAACAGGAAGAGAAGTGACAGCTCCCACTGGTACAACTAAAGAGCAAGAGGATAAACAGAGGAAGGTGGAGTGGTGAAGAGGGAGTCACTCGAGGTCTTGAGCTTTTTCCTTAATCTAGATATGCATTAGAGTTACTGCACATCTTCCTGTTAATTCATGAATAATTATTTGATCATCATCATATCAAGGCCTAATGCAAGGAATATGGATATGTAAGATTTGCCTTTTTTTTAATCAGGTTAAATCATGAGTTGAAGGTTTCTGTTTTAGAGCTGTCAAGTCATAAAGTCAAGTTGTGTTTAGGGAGTCGAGTCCCTTAGGGCAATCAAGTCCTACTCAAGTCTCAAACCCTCATTTTTGTGTCCATAGCCTGGCCACACTGTCTCCATCTGTCTGTATGCTCCCAAGGCAAGAGTGGGATTTAGCAGCAACAAGGAGGACTACAGTGCATGCAGCAAAAAACGGCATCACTCTGGATTTCTTAATATTTCTGAACGATTATATCATTGTCTAAAAGTAAATCTTTATCAGAGTATAATTCATACCATTGAAGGTACTTTTGACTTTCAACAAATGCACTTGTTCGTGGTAGTGGCCCAGGAAAGAAATTATTTATCCCAAAAGTAAAATTCTGCCCTGCCTTTTCCTGAGAATGTGGCATCCCACTTGCATTTGTCCTCTGGAGTAAAATGATGTCCTGTGGCTTCAGCAATGAGGCCAAAATGTGTGCTGACTAAGGTATTATGCAAGAGGGCTTTGGGGCGGATGTTTTGATGCTGCTAGGTTGCCCTGCGAGTGTTCAAGAAATATTCTTAAACAGAACACTGTGACTGTAGCTGTTGTTGCTGTTATGTAGGCCAGCAGCACCCTGAAGAGAGAGACATGGAAAGAACATTGCATAAATTAGAGGAACTGACCTTACCTTTGTTCTCCATGTTCTAATTGAAGTAAGAACAAGAATTGACACTGTGCAGCAAACACACATGGTTTAGTGTGTGTAATGCAATTAATCATGTGTGTTTGTGTTACATAAGGCCGTTCTGCTGATGAGCTTTGAGCCAGGCCTGGCCTGTGAATCTGTCCTTGGTGAGCAGACAGCAAGACACACGCATGCAGAAAGCACACAACTCAGAAATCAGCTACCACTCACTGCCTTTATAGACAAGTTAAGCTAAGCTTGATCTATATCCATCCTAACCAGATGAACAAACAGCTTCGAGATTTGGTAAATCAGATGGAGGGCAGCATGCATGCGCACTATTTGCAAATGAGCAGAGAATGGGTTCATTTAGTGGGTGCAACATGGTTGGCCAAGAAGAGAGAAAGAAAAAAAAAACAGGATTTTTATTTTATTTTTTTCCCATGGCTGAGGTTAGGGAGCCACCAGCAGAGCTGTAGGTTTAAGCAGCCAGGAACAGATAAAAGGCAGCTGGCCAGTGGCAGTGTGAGTGCCAGACGAGAGAGGATCGTAGGGTCAGGCAATGCCAGCGCAGCACAGCTTTGGTTTAGCTAAGATCTGACCCAGAACAGATTTTGCAGTGGTGGCTCTGCAAGCAGGAAAAGGAGACTGCCTGTATGCAGTTGTACACAAACGTTTCTTGCATATTTTGTTGAGCTGGTGAAAAATCCTGAATCTGCCAGAAAAAGCAATTGCAAGCTGTGATATGTACCAAAGGGGGGTTACTAAGTACTGACTTAGTGGAGTTCTTTTGTAGATGCTATAAATACTGTTTAATTTTGCATTAACATTTAAAGGAAGGCTTGTTTTTAATGTCTGTTTGCTGAAGGTGTTGAGTTTACTATTTTTCACTTCAAAAATCAGCAAAATATGTACTTTTCCCAAGGTTGTCTTTTTCCTTTTTAAACAACCCAGCATTTTTCATTGATGTTAGTTGGACTTACTATCAGGTATTTTGCCTAAGTGATAATGTAATGTTGGAGGGAAATTCGTATGTAAGTATGCTGTATGTAATTCCATTAGAACAAGCCTCTTTTGCTGTGTGAACACAGGTGTTAACAGTATTACTTCTTTTCACTTCAAAAAATGCAACAAAAGTATTTCTGCTTTCTCTAGTCTGTTGTTGTTTATCTTTAAGGCATTTCTCTTTTCATAGAACTTACTGTGTGTATCATTTCATTCATCACAACACAGATACACAAGGGTTTACCTTGTGTGTCTGTGTTGTCATCAGTTGATAAAATAATTTCCTTCAATTGTTCAAAGAAGGACACAAGATCAAATAATTGTTAAAGCAAGTTAACTCTTAAACTGCAGTTTTATATATTTCATCAGATGCTAAATAACAAAATGTTCAACATTTTTCTCTGGCGAGACCACAGTGCCTTTCAGTTCAGGATTTCCTCTGTAGTCACTGTCACTTACAAAAGCAAAAATCCCCAGGATTTAACGTTGCATATTAACAAGTGATTCAACGCCAAGGTAACCATTAAGTGGAACTTAAAGACCCCAGGTCTTTTTCTCATACCCTCTTTCACTCTATTTCTTTTTGAACCTCACCACCCACTGTCGCCTATGATGTTACATCAGGCTGTAGGAAGTGGCATTGCTCTCTGCTCCAGTGTATCACAGGAGAGCGTGGGGAGGGACTGATAATCCATCAAGATATCTTGGCATTATGTATTTGGCTAAAGATAGATAGTACCTTTAAACAAAGAGAGGATAATTTAGTTTTTAGACTGCAAATATTAATTCAAATATTTTACACTTTATCCCACATTACCACATTACCAACATTACCCACCTAAGCTCAGTCCATTAAAAGTTTTTACCTCTTCAGTGGCTACCGTTAACTTTTGCATAACCCTTATTTTTATGCTTCAAGCCAATTTTCCATGATTGTTCACACATAACCCCAGTGATTGTGTATTGGAATTTTTCATGAATATGAAAATTGTCAGATTCCCTATCGGATATTTTGCCCAATGATGGTGTCATGTTCATGATGGATAGGAAATTCAATTTACACTTATCCTATAAGTTAAGTTTTTGAACTATATAAAACACAAACAAACCTCTTTTTCTATGTGTAACCAGATCTTAATAGAATGGAGTAGTCACATGTCATTATCATAATCTTGGTTTAATGCTGAGGCACAGGTCAGATTAAAGGAGCTTTTTGTAAGCTTTGGTAACACTAGATAACCAACATTAATATTAACAGCTGTTTACTTACCAGTCTAGAGGAAAAGTGAGTAACCCAACCTCTTGTATTGTAAACACAACGATGGCTGAAGCTTTTG
The DNA here is from genome assembly GCA_033238685.1 of Lates japonicus. Classification (NCBI taxonomy): domain Eukaryota; kingdom Metazoa; phylum Chordata; class Actinopteri; family Centropomidae; genus Lates; species Lates japonicus. The sequence continues at coordinate 646,411 of BRZM01000083.1, read as the reverse complement.
GCAAGTGACCATCACCACCACCCACTCCTGGCAAGATATCACGTTAAGCAGCAGAGAAAACTTAAATAAATAAATAAATAGCCCCTTTAATGCATGTTTGTGTTACTTGGAAGAAGTCATGTAAATGTTGAGGTTCACTACAATTTGTCTCATTTCTAAATAGGGTTTGTAGACATATATGTTAAAACAGGTGACTTAAAGAATTCATCACTGTTTCCACATCCCATGCCAGTCTCTTGAGCATGTCATGTTTCATTCCTTCTTTCCTCCTCCATCCTTCCACTCTTCACTTGCCCTACCTGTCAACCATTCTTCTACCCCAGAGTTATAGAGCTGTTTCTGAGCTCAAACACACCGGACAGGTGTCTGATTTCACTTGACCTCCCATGCAACAGTTCACAGAAAACAATCAATTATTCTCAGAAATGTGTACCCCAGAGTGGGGACTTAATCCTTTTCAATCTGAGTTCCACACTGAGTAAATTTTGGATTCTTGAAGCCCAAGTTCATTAGAACATGTTAGTGCTCTTTACATGGGGGGCAGCCAAGAGAAAAATTCTGTGAACACTGTAAAAACCCTGCAGTAACAGACAAAATTAATACCATGTACCCAGAATACAGCTCACTTTTACGTGCATATAGTAACGTAAGCTCCCACATGTCTTGCCCACACGTACTGTACAAACACACCCTGTTCTTGGCTGTGTAGCAGGCACCTACCCTGTGAGATTCATGTGTGCTTGTTTGGTCTGAAACCTTTGGTTATTTATAGCTTTCTCCTCTTCTTCCTGGCGATCTGTTTCAGAAAACCACTTCTACTCAATCAGGAAACTGTTTCAGTATCTGGCTTCACAAAGTCAGACAATGACAGTGCTGCCTATTCATATTTAGGTGGATACAGTGTTGCCAGATTAGACAATTTTCCACTCAGTTGGGCTAGGTTTTCTTTAATTGGAAGGGTAAAAATTGATTTGGGTGAGTTGTTACAATTTAAAAGGTAGGATTAAGGGACATATGCATGCAGGTGTTCTGACAACAAAGGGAAATTAGTTATTGTGGATTGGCAAACTCATCAACACAGTAAACAGCTGCAGCAGCATTGGCTGCTTTTAAACCCTTAACACTTAGTTAGTGACAAAAATCTGAATCATAACTTGGTCAAATCTGAACACAACAGACATGATACACATTAGATTCAGTGTGACTTACATTTTCTTAGGATATTATTATCTGCGAAGTGCAAATAAACATCCATAAACACATTTATAAATCATCAAAAATACACTCAAGCATACTTATTTTCCAGAGTGTAAATAAAGAGTTCAAAAAACAGTTGTAGCCCACAGCATAACTCACTGAATCAACAAGGCAACATTTAACTTCCTGTCCTGTCAAAGTTTGTAGGAAAAAAAAAAAGTTAATTATACTGATATTTTAGTTCAGCTGACACAGACTAGCTGATGGTCTGTTTTGCCTGAATGAACACAGTTCTCTATTGAAGTAATATAAGCTACTTACCATCAATGACAATTGGCCCAAATTTTTGGTTGTATCGTGTTGAAGATGGAACTAATTTGGCTTTGTTCATTTGGAAGAGTAGGTCAAGGCCAAACCATGGAACACAGCCGCAGAACATAAGTACGTAATAGTTAGTGGACAAAGTTGTCCACCCCTCTTTGCACACCCTCTTGTAGATCAGTTACACAGTGAAAAAAGTTTACATTTTGTTCTTTATCATTTCTATACTCTTATTGACACTGGCATAGAATACTGGGGTCAGTAATTAAAATACAGTAGAATAAATGAGATTATGGTGGGAGGTGGATTTTCTTTCTTAGGTTATTTTATCTTTATTTGATCAATAGGGGTCCCACGGGCAGCTGAGTCAAGCTCAGATGAGTTACTGTCAAAGTTGCTGCAAGGAGGTGTTAAGCAATTGCAAAAAACAGAGGACATGGTCTTGCATTCTGAATTTGACTTACAATGTTCATCACATATTTCACCCCAAGAAGAAATCAGTGAGCAGAAAATAAATATGCTCATTGAGAAAAGAATGTCAAATGCAAGATTGGGATTTTGTGTGGTAGAAGTTTATGATGCTTCACAGAACAGCTTGAGTCTTTCATGGCAAGCTTGCTCATGGGTTTTATCTGTAAGTGTACATGAGGCCAACCTGACTGTCTGTTCTTCAGGTGTGCCAGTGTTAGGAGAATAATGAAAAAGACCTTTGTTGTATCAGTTTACCTTGTTCTCAGGGACGGGAAGCTAACTTAGTGCTAACTTAGTCACAAATGTCTCACTTTCTCTCTCTCTCTCTCTCTCTCTCTCTCTCTCTCTCTCTCTCTCTCTCACACACACACACACACACACACACACACACACACACATACATTCACACTCTCTCCATGCCATTTTGCCAGGACAAGAACTCATTAAGCACAAATGCTATATTAAGTATTTTTTAACACCAGATGACAAGCACTGTATTACATTTAGACATGACTGTAAAATCAACTTCAATCACAGACTCACACTTGTCAGCTCTTGTCATCAGTTACTTAAGGGTACATCTTGACCAGAATCATGTTGTCACCTACCCTTACTTGTCTCAATTCCTGCCTAACATTTCCCTGTATTTAAATTGTCTGGTGTATTAAGCTGAAAGGCCAAAATGGTTTCTTTTGTAAGAGTTCATGGGCTGCAGCAAAGCAGGAACACCACACATTTCTTAAAACATTTTAGATGACAGTGTAAGAAGCAATGGCAGAATAGAGGGAGAGAGAGAGAGAGATGTAGCGATCAGCCCAGTTCAGCTGGCTGTGCAGCCCACTGTGGTTTTGTGTGACTGTCATCTCCCTCCCCAGCAAACTATGTTTGGGTCAGCCCACCCACTTACCGTTTAAGTGTTGGAATCTTTGTCATCATTTAAACAACTAGGCAGCCAGCAATGGCCTGTCTTTGACTTGGTTTACACAAATAATAAGGGGAAAAAAATCTGAATAAAGAATGTTGAATTCTGAATTCTTTTGTCTTTGTATTTCTGCAGCATCTTATTCGCAGACATCGAGGGTTTCACCAGTCTGGCATCCCAGTGCACAGCACAGGAGTTGGTGATGACTCTCAATGAACTCTTTGCCCGTTTTGACAAGCTAGCAGCGGTAAGGATGCAATCATATGCATGCACAGTATGTATGTCATGCACACAAACTTTGCTCATATTTTACTTTACATACTTTGCTAGGTCACAGTGCAAATACCAAAGACACCTGTTAAGAAAGCCGCCTAGAAAATAATGTACTGACAATAATGTCAATGGACAGAAAATAAAACAGTATACAGAAATAATTTACCATTTCCCTGCACACGTATTGAAAGGTGTTATTCAGTTTCCAAAGATAATATTAATTAAAATTGGCTTAATCAGGCAGGGTACTGTGTTACACTAGATGTTACTTGTGACAGCAATGTATGACATAAGCTTGAGGTCAGACAAACCTGATCACATTTCTGTTTGTTCCTGATAACTGTTTTCCTTCTGGTGACTGTGAGTGAGGTAAATAGCTCACTTACTGAGGGTTATAGATTGACTCACCTCAGTAATGCAGTGGGAGGCACATTATACATTCTGCATAGGTAGAGAAAAATTTAAACCATAAAAAGGTCACAAATTCATCTGCTTTTCCCACTGTCTGGTGTTTATTTAACCTGTGGCTGCAATAGCACCTGAAGTTATGTGTATGTGTGGTTTGTCCACAGAGATGTAGACCAGGTGTGGCTCTCACATGCGATTGCTGTGCAGAACTGAGATACCACTTGTATACTAGGTTAAACACTGGTGGTGTTATTGTTTTCATAGTGTAATGATGAAAACCTTTTCTGTTGGTGCTTAATATTTCTGTTTCAAAGCTCGTCTCTGGTGTTACTGAGTTTCATACTCAGATAAAACCTGAAGACTGATGACATCCAGGATGTGAACAAAATATGTAAAAGCCAGATGGGCATGGAACCATGAAACATTTGGCAGAGGACTAGTTAGGCGTATAGGCTCCCCAAATGTTATGTCCATGAGAAGGACTAGAGGAGCACAGAGCAGAAAAAAATGTCTGTTGTGCAAAATTTCTTCCAATCTTTGCCTCTCTTGTGGCCTCTCAAACCTATTAAATTGAACAATGAGAGGGAATAGCCATTTTTTGGCCTGTAAAATTTCTAAAAAGCTCAGTTATCAAGTCAGATGATGTAACTAAGACCAAAACAGAGGAAGAAAGATGCTTTTTCATCACAAGCTGCCCTAATATGTAGGCATTCTCCTTTGTCTTGTCATTTATTTGTTCCTTATTTCAATGTGTTGTCTTACTGAATTGAAAAATACAGATAAAACTCTTAGCATCACTCTTAGAATTTGGGGTTGTCTTAAAGACAGCTAAAATACTGTTATGAAATACATAACATCCAATGCTTGTGTTTATTTCCTCTCTGCTATCATATCCTGCACCAACACATTTGTTTATAGCACATTTCTAATATCTGAAGCACAGCTTCGTAAGTGGCACATTCATGAATACTGATAGATTTTGATAGCATCACTGTTTGTCCAGCTAATGCTCAATGTATGTAATTTGTTTGTGAAAGGTGAAATAATGTGCTGTGCTAATCAATATTTATGAGTGAAACAGGCATAACGCTGCTACTGAAGAAGTACCTTGTATCTGTGTATACACGTGTATACACACACACACACACTCTCTCTCTGTCTCTGTCCTCTTTACACAGTGGGTCTTTTTATATTTTCCCTGAGCCATGTGCTAGAGAGATGTTCAGGTGGCTATCATGAGACACACTATTCTCCCAAGCCCTACCATTCCACAAACACACTCATATACACAGATCATGGAATGGTCATCCTACACACAGCTAAGAGTCCTTTGAATTCTTGCGCTAAAACGCAGGTGAAAATCCTGCTTTCCATGTCCATGTAACACTTTGTCATAGCTGCAAATGCAGTGACTTTTCCCCTCTCAGTAGTTTGGAGATGAAAAGATTAAGCTCTGAGGCTGAATGTCCTTTAAAGATTAAAAACAAAAATCTTACCTGCAATTACCTATTGGTATCTTAACATGCAGATATTTTGGCTTTTTCATTGAAAACAACTTAAAACAGTGAGCTGAAAGAGCTCTGTAGAACTGAGGGGGGTCAGTGACAGTTCTCTGTGAGTTTGTTGTTATGATCAACAGAGTTGAGATTACATATGGTCATTTTATCTGTTGCTACTACCTGCCAATTTTTAATATTCCTGATTGGAAACTTTTCTATTACTGTGCTGTTTTTAATGCTTTTCATGTGCTATTGAAATTTCTATCCCAGGAAATAAATCATACATTTCCTAGGAAAACTGTGACTTATATGGAGAGAGGAAAAGTACAAATTTTCAAAGTCTTCAACAGATGATGGACCAAACAGGACATATTATGGCAAAATGTTTGCTCAGTATATTTTTTATATGCTGTTGTTGTGCAGTGTTTCAATCAATATTCATCAGATACAAATAGCACAAATGTACATATCTCAAATGCTGAATGCTGAATAAATAAAGTTTAATTTCAAATAAAATTGTGTTTATTTTCATTTTATACATTATGTGGTTGGTTATATTACTTATTCCTCTTGGAAGTACACATCTTTGATGTGAAAAAAAAATACAGTAGCAACATACATAAAACAGACTACAAATAGAACAATTTGATTCTGTTTTAATATTTAGGGATGAATGAACCTATGGTGTGTAAATAGAACAAGCTGTGCAGCACCCAAGAGTTGAAATACAAAAATATAAGTCAGGTCCTTATGAAACCTACCACAGTAAATTCTCCTTCAATTTATAAGATGATGTACATTTGTTCCTTCCTTACAGGAGAACCACTGTCTGCGGATCAAGATCCTGGGAGACTGCTACTACTGTGTGTCTGGGCTGCCAGAGGCAAGGGCTGACCATGCTCACTGCTGTGTGGAGATGGGGTTGGACATGATAGAGGCCATCTCGTAAGTTGCCCTGGGGGTTAGGGGGGTTAAGTGTAATGTAATGGTAATGGAAGTTCTTGTCTCCAATTTGCATCACAGTATGTACTGTACAAAATCACTAGATAGATGAATGGATGATTCCCAGACGTACTTTCAATTATACTTTATTACTATAAAGTTACTATAAAGGGCCTGTATGCTCTTTTTTATTTTTCCCAACAGAGACTCAAGCTTCTAGCCTTTGTAGCTGATCTGCCTTATTCCGCTGTGTTAGCAGTCAGCATTTCTGATGCACAAAACATTGAAAAATTATTTTTGAAAAACTCAACAGCAACTTGTTATTCCAGAACCTTGTCTTCCTATCATATTGGATAAAGCAGAAAAGTAATGAGTTAACAGACCTTTTCAAAGACCTCGATTCTGTTGCTGCTGCATCAAAAATGATCTTGTGCCAATGATGTATTTTAAAAAAAGAAGAGGCAAGAAGATCTGGCAGGGATATTGTTAGCTGCACAGAAGGAGTGCCACCAATTGAAACTTCATCGACAAAATAATCCAGTCAGAAAGATATTACCATCCTAAAAAACACTGGTGGACCAGTGATTTGTGGGATACCTCAACAGCCAGCATTTAACAGCAAAGCAGATTACCCATCTTGGTACTCAAAGACTGTTTGATTGATGTTTCTTGCAGGCTGGTACGGGAGGTGACTGGGGTGAATGTGAACATGCGAGTGGGTATCCACAGTGGCAGGGTGCACTGTGGAGTGCTGGGACTCAGGAAGTGGCAGTTTGACGTCTGGTCCAATGATGTCACATTAGCCAATCAGATGGAGGCTGGGGGCAAAGCTGGGTATGCCTTTTCAGTTATGGTCAAGTTCTGTGTAATTATAAACCTAAACCAAAAACTGTATGTACCGCCAATACCGCAGTAGATTTGAGTGTACAGTATCTGAATAATTTATGTAATAATAACATTTATGTGGGTGTTGAGGTGTGTTATTGTCATTTCAGGCGTATTCATATCACTAAAGCTACTCTGAATTATCTGAATGGTGACTACGATGTGGAGCCAGGAGCAGGGGGAGAAAGAAACGCCTACCTGAAGAAGCACAACATTGAAACCTACCTCATTGTAGGCTGCAGTCAGAAAAGGGTACAGTTCTTGCTATTGTCTGAATTTGAAACAGCCAAAGTGCCCACATAGAGTGATACATCATATTTTTTTAATTTAAAGCTGCATTCATTGATTTGTAGCCACTAGGGAGCAGAAGAACCCCACAACAAGCTGACAGACACATAGTCCTGACATATTATCACCTTAAAAAAATATTACATGTCGGGAAACATTACAGGTGAGACACAAAGAAACATGCCTGTGCAGGTAGTGTACAGTGGCTTTAGCAGAGTTTTTGGTTGACTGAGACTGAGACTTAACCATACAGTGAAAGTGCCATAAAGCCAAAACAGTGAATTAAAAGAAGGTGAAAACCCTAATAGAGCTGCAGAATTGAGGGATAATTCTCTGTTGTTCATCACTATGACCCCTTAAACTTTCATTTATTTCACTTTTAATCTTAAGACTTGAATTGTTGCAGCTTTAGAAAAACTGAAATATATCTGGGTAAACATTACCTTAGAAAAATACCATTTGCAGTGCAGACTTTCTGTAGTTTCGAAAATCCTCTGAAACCATGACATAGCCAGTCCATGTTGCACACAGAATTGTTTACAAACTGGTATTCTGTCACATGTGAACTGTGTTTCAAAGAGGAATTAGTTCATCTCTGCTTCACTGCATGAGCTTTGTTTGTGACTGTACTGGTTTCATCAGCTGTCTTTGTCCTCCAGCACTATCACAAGCTGTGACTATAGATAGCATGTCATGTGAAGTTATATCTTTCTCTCATGCTGCTCATGCTGTGAGACAGAGGGAGAATTGTACAGTCTAATTATTTTGGTTTATTATTTTATTTTTATGTTTTGAAAAAAAAAAAAAACATCCCAGAGACAGTCTTAATATCTAGAGATCGATTAATTTATCATTTTGAGTGCTTCATCAGTCCCGATAGGACATTTTATAAACTTTATAAAGTATATCAGAATCAGTTCATATTTTCACAATTTATATAAGACAGCTTTACTCATAGGCCTAAATTATGAGCGTGATAAGGTCATGGGTTATAGTATGGCATTATTAATGCATCAGACTGAAGATAGCTGCAGCTCTGCTCTCTCTCTTTCTCTTTTCCTCTCTCTCTGTCTCTCCCTTTGAGGGCAACTTTTGCTCAAAAAATCGGTGTGCATGTGATTAACTCCTGATAATAACCTAAACAACTGTTTAAGATGAGATGAGCTAGCTCATGACAGACTTTACTTGATGTTTTTCATTGTAGACTACATCAGAGATAAGAATTACATGTCTGTGAATAAAGTTTATATTTTGTTTAAACATAAGATGAATATATTCTGATGCCCATGTCTGTATCTTTATCTCTTACAGAAAGAGGAAAAGGCAATGATAGCTAAAATGAACCGACAGAGGACCAATTCTGTCACCCACAACAGCGGCCACTGGACTGACCGTCCATTCTACAACCATCTTGGTGGAAACCAGGTCTCCAAGGAGATGAAAAGGATGGTGAGGAAAATTTGAAAAGTGTTATTTGTTATATTAAATACATCCTGGCCATCTGATGCTTTGTAGAATTTCTGTCATGCGTGTCTGTTATTAGATTGCCACAGCCAGGTGACTCTTTTGACAATATCTCATCTCAGCTCTCATTTGCTGATGAAGTGAACACATTGTTAATACCCATAATCCTTTGATCTGCAGTCCTGATAAGCACGGGCAATGGTCCTTCATGGCACACTCCTCCTCTCACACCTCACCTTGTGATCTGAGAGGCTCTCAGGAGCACTCATGGTGATAACAGCAACATGTAGGCAGCGGTAGTGAAGCAGGTTCCACAACAAAGTGTTGGTCCACTGCTGCCAGCTGTGCAGCAAAAACATAGATTTCCAAAATCCTCCAAACTTCACCCTCTCCTCCTGGGCTGAATTGATTTAGAGGAAAAGCTTGAAATTTAGCAGTAGCAGAGTGACGTGACCACTCAGAGAATCATTTTTATTTACGTACTGCAGCTCTCCTTGCTGAGCCGACCCTGCAAACAGTGACTCACTCAGTGAATGGATGCACCCACATTTGAAACACACAAACATGAAATATCTTTTTTTCTTTATATCCATATTATCAATCCACCCACCTCTCTCAGTGAATCTATTACAGGGAATAAGATGAGGCCAGGCAACGAGTATAAAACCCTTTGGGGGCATAGTAAGTTTTCTCATTGTGGGGGCACTACTCAGCTTGTGAAAACAAAATGTTTTCTGAGACTGCTGTCAACCTACAGTGTGGGAAGCCTAGGATCCAGTGCACTCAGCCTGTCAGCATATCTCAGACTTCACCAGTTTTGATCATTATTTTCTAGATCTGTCTCTCAGAATTCCCATAACTTCATGGGTGCTACTAAATAAGTGGAGTGCCCCTTTACTGATTGGCATCAGAAACATAGTGAGAAAATTTGTAACTTAGAGGGGCTGATCATTAGTGAGAATAATTGTTTGTTTGTGAGAGATGCATTTACAAGTTATGCTAATATCTAGCTTATGGTCAGAGGGAAGTTGAGTGCACTTCGTCGCTTTGGATAAAAAATTAAATGGTATGCATACTACACTATAACACATAGTATATCCTGTATCCGTAAGGTAAAGAAGAAGGAAATAAAGTATAGGCCAGGTGAATATTTTTGACAGATTCCAATTTTCTTAGTCAAGCAATCAGTGTGCATGGATTTCCACATTAAGTACTTTTCTATGATCATTAGTTTGTATGTTTTTATTTGACCCATAGTTCTGTTTAGAATAAATATAACATGTGGGTAGTTAGCGTCATTAGCAACAGCTCATAAGACTGAGCAAACAAAGAAAAGAGTGCCACCTACTGAAGTACAGAAGGAAAAACAGCAAAGTGATGCCAGCTGATTTACAATTGACCTTTCTGACAGCAAAAACAGAAACACTACAGCTAAGACTTCACAAAAAAGTTCTCATAAAACAGGCTTATCTCCTGTTGTTCTGGATGATTACATTCAATTACTGGTCCTGACATTGTGTCAGTAGCTGCTATGTATTTGCATAAAAACAGACGCATGTGTCACCAAAGTGTCTGTGTGTTCTTTACGCTGTGACTCGCAGAGCTCTTTAAAAGTTTGCAGAAACATTAGTGCTTTTGACATTAACTTTATTTGCCACAGTTCAGCCTTTCTCTTCCCCCTGCCCATCACTCTCTCCCTCTCTATCTCTGTACTGCTCATTAATCACTCAGCAAACTCTGAAGATAAAGCAAGATGTAGAGAGAGGGGCAAGTCAAAGACACACAGAGGTTATGAGGGAGAAATTTTGTATAGATGGCAGAGAGGAAGGGAGGGGAGTTATGGATTGATGTTCTCTTTTGTTTTGTCTATCCAGACACAGACAGTGCTGAGCAGTGGACTGTGAATGACTTATGAGGCATCCATTTACACATGCACTTTCCTTTTCTACTGTTTATTCAACTGCTGCTGCTGAAAAGATGAGAGAAAACAGTGGAACAAGCAGGACTGCCAACATTTTAACCACTGTAAATTAAAATTAAAGCAATTTGGTCTCTGTTTGGTGTTTTTCCAGGTTGCAGTCTTTGCATGTAAAAGCCAGCTGTGTTCCTGGTGCTCCTTCATCGTTGACATTAATGTTTTTGACCACAAGAGGGAGATTGAGAGACACATTAGCTCAGTTTACTTACAGTTAGATGCAAAGCGGGCTCAAGGGATCAGGGGGCCCCTAAACAAGAGCCTGATCACAATTTTTAATTCTTTCTTTACCTTCATTTTACAGCTTCAAAACAGTGACATTTCATAAAAAATACAGTAAGATTAGTTAAGCTATTTAAATCAGAACAACAGAATAGCTCTGCTTTAAGAAAGATATATATAATATATATCAGGCTTTCTTTGAGGGTTTGCTGTGATAGTTTGTATAATATGCTATAATATTTAGTATAAAGCTGTGGACAGTAGTTAGACAGTCTCTCTTCATTTACAATGTGAACTAAAGACCAAAGTTCAACTGCTGTTTTTCAACCAACAGCAACAGTGGGGCACTGGTTCACCTGCAAAATGTAATAGAAAGGGATGTAAAATCATAATTTGTTATCATTTTATATCTCTTTATTACATCTCTTTGAGTCTGTGGGTCTTATGGAGAGATGGGGGGCCTTTTACATGTCTGTACCCAGGGGCCCATTCTCTTATAACCCATCTACAGATCGGATCAAATGGATTTTCCATTCACTGATTCATAATTCATCTTAGAAAGAAATTCTTGAACCAACCACTGCATGATGTATGCCTGTATAATATTCAGGGCTGATTCAGAATGAGTGAGTGTGAGTGAGAGTGTGATTATGAAATGATAACACCAGGAATTATTTAAAAAAAAGAAGAAGTCATTCATCAAATAAAATGAAGGGAATTTATGGAAATGGCATTGTTAAGAAGCAGCTACAAATTTCTGAATGAAGTAGACCGTATGGTAACAGTAATGGATGGCTATTTAATGACCTGTCCTAACAAACAGAAAGAATAATATGCTAAAAGACACTTAAGCACTGTGTTTTTGCAGGAAAATAAAAAATGGAACTCATCCATCCGTTTGTCTCTCCTCAACACCTCCACTTGTCATCTCTCTCAGATAACTTGTTTTATACCTTTATCTGATCTTGGGAACTAGAAAACTGCACAAAACCACAGACTGTTTCTTGCAGAAGTGATGAGATAAGGATAGAGTGCTGCCAATCTTCTGCCTAGTTTTATGCAGATATCTTTAATTTTTAGCTGACACCCTCTGTTTCTTGCTCACTTGCTTTATTTATTCATTTATCTGTTTGTTAAGTTAAGAAGGACAATGATGATTTAATGATGATGATTTAAATTACAAAGTTATTAAGATAATTTATAAGCATGCAGAACAATAAGAAGTAGGGAGGATACTAAAGTTAATAAAAACATTCCAGACTACATTGTCAGATATTATTTAAGACAACAGAGTAACACAGTCTCATATAAGACATGCAGAACAATAAAATGAGAGATATTAATGTTAAGGGAAATGTGGACAAAATAAGAGCACATTGCACTGCATTGTTAGACACTAACTGAAACATAAACAGCAGAAGCACAGACATAAAACACATCCAGCCACAGGGAACCTTCCCCTTCACACCTTCTGCTTCATTTCATTTTCTTTGTTTGATACTAATTATTTATGTCAGCTTGTTGGATCGTGGAGGGTTGATGTGATGTCATCAGGAGAATTAAATTAAATTTTAAAAAAGATATCCAGGACATTTAGATTATTTGTAGCAAGGTTCACCAGAAGTTATAATGACACCAAACCCTGTCTAAATCATATCAAATAACATATTAATTTCTCAATTAAACATGCACTGTATATAATTCATCTACAAGCTTAAAATTGTGTGGGCGTGACAAGTGAATGCTGAGCTGCCTTTCATCAACTGAAGTTATATAATTCCTTCTGTTTCCAGCAGTTGGGAGAAGTTGGGAGATTTCTGGGCTGCAGCTGACAGTTGCTTTTCACATCGATTAATCTGCCCATCTTTCAAGACTCTGCAATTATCACTATTTTCTATAAAACATTTTCTATAATTTTTAAAATCTATAAAAAATGGGGGAAAAGTTTGTCACAAGTTGATTCTTCAAATTGCTTGTTTTGTCCAAACAAAATAGATTTAATTTACATTGGTTAGAATAATAATGTGTCATTCACTAGACATTTCTAAATCTTTGCCAGTTTTGAGCCCAGTCTGGTTCAAAACAGGGAAAAAAATGTTCCCAGGTGTTGCTGTCAGACTGAACTCTGGCAAGCCTTTTTAAGATAATAATTCTTTCTTTCTTTCTTTCTTTCTTTTTTTCTCTTTTGTGTTCTCTTTTCTGTCTTGCAGGGCTTTGAAGACCCCAAGGACAAGTGAGTAGTGACTGTCCTTCAACATAATTGTGCCTTCCCTCTCATCCTGCTCTTTGCTGTATCTTTGTACCTGTCGGACATGCTCTTACTTTCTCTTATACTAGGCAGAGATCTTAAAAAAAGACTGAGAAAGAAGACTCAATGGGCCACTTTACAATCAATGACAAACATGGACCCTGAAAGGAATTGTAATTGCCACTGTTAATGACTGGTGGAAAGTCAGAAATAACGACTTCAAAGTTGTTGTTTCAGTCAGAGAAGATCACTGTGGATTTCTTTATACTGCTGTTTCAATTATTGGATAAGAAATAGAAAAGAGATCGTTGATGTCACATAGACACATTGATGTCAGTAGTTATGAAGTGTTGCAAGAGACTTAATGTTGTAGCTGCTTATTACTGATGTAAACACCTGCACCATGCTGACGAATTTGCTCACAAGCATAAACAAAGTACAGATGGTAACATTAAAGCATTGTACACTTGATTACCAAGTACCTAGAGGATACTATAAGATCTGTACTCAACAAGACAATATAATATAAACACCTTGTGGAAAATTTGAATTTTGAATTAAATCACTATTGCAAAGGCCCAAAAATAATGTTAAAGGCCCTTAACTCATTCTCTCAATCAGCATCTTACTAAGAGTGGAGTCCAATATGAACACTCAATTTTCTGCCAGATTTAGAACAGTTATTTATTTCACACAAAAAGTTTCTGTCTGTGCTTGTCTCTCTGGTTTGAAGTGGGAGAGGCTAAGCTGGAATAACTTGATGCTGGTGATAGCAATATCTGAATAAAAATCAGTTTCTTTGTCTGTCAAGAAACTGTTAGTGTTGACTAAGTAATTTTGCAGCTTTTGTGGCTGAACCACAAATTTGGGTACAGATGATTTGGCCTCTTTGGAAAGCTTGAAGTCATCTCATGTTACTATAGAAACCCAGATTTAATATTCATGAGTGCCAGGCAACTTTTATAACTGATAACTGCTGCTAATTTGTATTCAACTTAATCAAAGCCACCTGTCTAACAGTACTTGTGATTGTGATAAAGTTCTGTCATATTTTAATAACTTTTTCAGAGAGTGTTTGTCATTTTGTCTAAATTCAAAGACAATGTTGTCATTCTGCTGTCAGATAGAGATGTTCATAAAGTGGTACACTGACGACTGGTCTCATCCAGAATATAAAAAAGACAGAGGAGGGAATGTTTAACCCAGAGGCTGTGAGTGATCAAAGAACTGCTGTCATTTATGAACAAGTTGTCCTCCTCTTCTCCTCCCAAACTGTTCTGTATCTGTGAATTTGTTCTGACATCACACTGAGCTGGAGCATCCACATGGACAGCCTCTGCTCTGGGCTACAGTACAGATTCTGCTTCTTATGCAGACTGACAGCTTTTGGAGTTGAGAGGAAGTACATGCTGTATTTTTATCATGCTCGACTAGAAAGCATCACTAGATATGATATCACAGCTTGTTTTGGAAATTTGTCTGAAAATCGTCTCTGACCAGTATCATACTCTGAATGTTAACCACAACTTCAGACAGACAATTCAGGAATGAAAAATGCTTCTTAAACTGCTTCAAAAATTTTTCTTTGCCACCATATTAAGACTTTAATTGCCAAGAATTAAGACTTAATTTAGAGGTGTCCCCCTAGCTTGGGGGTTAAGACTTCAACTATGGCCTACAGTTACCCAGTTTGAGTCTAGCCAGAGACGTTGGTAGCATCTATCTTTCCATTCCGTCATTTTTCTGCTTTCTGCGATAAAGGCTTAAATGCCAAAAAGCCCTTTTAAAAAAGTGTAAAAGACTTATATATCTGTAGGGATATCTGTAATGTGGATCATTTAAAAAGATTTTCTTAGTTGTCCTCGCCACATGAAAACGTTATTAACTGTAAACTGTGGTGATCAGTGTCTTGTTGCATTGGGAAACAACAGGAACATAAAATCTAAAAGATTTAGTGTTTAGTCCAAGACAAACTGACTCATCAGTGTCTTTTGGGATTGGGTTGGTCTTTGCATACAATTCCCTAAATATTAAGATGCCTCAGGGTGCCGTGGGTTGTCAGGATGATTATACGACTGTGGATGATGTAATTTACACTTTTCCCTACCTTGCAGAAAAGGTAATTAGATGCTCAGTTGCAGGTGTTCAGCTTCTCTTAGAAGACACTGGCAGTAAAATCTAAAGAGCCTTTTCAGTTTTTTTTTTTTAGATGTAAATGTCACCCAGTCTCAATTTGTTTTATTCAGGCATTTCATTTTCAGAAACACACAGGAAAACCTAAACCCAGAGGATGAGGTGGATGAGTTCCTGGGCCGAGCCATTGACGCACGTAGCATCGACCGTCTGCGCTCCGAACATGTCAAGAAGTTCCTGCTCACCTTCAGAGAGCCTGATCTGGAGAAAAAGGTGACGGCATACACACAGACACACAATAAGCACACACTGCCCAACACAACAGCAAATAATTGGCTGTGACAAGCAATTTTCCTTGTGCAGAAAGCCCTCTCCTGCTTTCTCCTTTCAACCAGTCTGAGCTTCACTTCATTCTAGCACCAATATGCAGAGCTATTTTTAAGACTTATGAAGTAGAGTATCAAGAGACAGTAATGATATTGTATACCAGTATCTGCAGCCTATATGTTGGCCAATTAGTAATAAAGAGTTACAGAAATGACAAAAGATATGGATAATTTTGGGAAGTTTGGAAACAGTGTCAAGAACATTCTTGTTTTTTTTTGTTATTGTTTTTTCCAACTGCAAAATATAAACTTTTATGTACGTCACAGTTCTTTAATTACCAAATTCTAAAAAAAAAATCCTTGTCAAAAGCATTTATGTCACAATACAAAGTTCAGCTGATGTATTTTTATGGGATTGGGTTTAACTCACAAATAACAGTATCTGCCTGAATTAGTCAGGTTTCAGTCTAAAGTCCTTGAGTCCACATCAAGTCTGGAGTCTTGAGCAAATTGCTAGTCAAGATGCAAGTCTTCTGAGTCTAAATGCTGGTCTTTAGAAACACAGTATTTAAACATTTACCTTTGAAAGCAGTGCCAAATTCACCCACACAATACACATCTGAGACCAAGCCCTGTAAATGCAGATGCATAATATTCAAATATTAAAGCCCTTGTCTTGTATTACTTTTTTTTATTGCTCTGGGATTTTACCAGCTCAAAACTTTTGTTCCAGTTATGTGTAACATAACCAAGTTAGGTTGTTTTTTTTGACACATTGCACATTTATTTGCGTATTGATTTATGCATCTTTTTTAGTTTGCTTTCAGAGGGACAGAATGTAAGAAAAGTCTGTTGTCAGATGTTGAAAAGCTGTTTCATTCTCCTCTTCTCCTTTCATCCTGCAGTACTCCAAACAGGTGGACTCCAGGTTCGGGGCTTACGTGGCCTGTGCCTCCCTCGTTTTTCTCTTCATTTGCCTCATCCAAATCATCATTGTGCCACCGTGAGTCAACACTGAAAAACTGTACACTTCTGTCATTACTGTCATTTTACCAACAGCAGGCCTAATAGAGACAGATGCTAAAATCATCCATGTGTCCCTTTCATGCTAACACTAGCATCTAATAGTAAGTAATGAGTATTACTGCAACAGTCCAGAAATAAGAACTTGTAACAACTCCAACAATCAAATACAATATTACAAATGGCAGAGTCGGGTGTTTGTATACGTTTTAAAATGAACAAGTCTAATAATAACAAAACATAAACATTTGACACCAAAACAGACTAAGGACAAGGTACAAGTCAACAACAACTTGCTGATTTTTGATTAATTTAAGTATGATTCTGTTTTATTACAACCTCAGTTATTTTTATTTCCATTGCCTTGGCCATCATTTCTGTAGGGTGTAATGACATTTTACTGACTATAGTAATTGCTGACATCTGTCAACAGAGCTCCATCACTACAAAGAAGTCCAACACAGGTAGATTGATCACAAATCGAAATTATGGCTAAAAATACAAAAATAAGAAAAATTTGTAATAATAATAATTAGGATTATTAGGATCATAATTATTAGCTTTAAAGACCTTGACTAGATGAAGCAAGTTATATTACTAGAGGATAAAGTCACTCTTTTTTTACAACCTGATAACCCAACACATGGCGTTATTTAGGACTTATATCTAACAAGCATTAATAAATTCATCGGTTACATAGCTAGTTAGTCCTTTATAAACTATCTGTTAGGAGAAATTGGTACAACTCACAAATCACTTTAAAAATGAATTACATTCTCCTTAACATGTCAGCTGTGGCCAGTCTTTCCAAATGTTCAGTATATGCTTGCAATCTTTGGAGCTGCACGAATGTTACACATGGCTTTTGTCCTCACAGTATCCGTTACAAGTTCTTTCGTCTTTAGAGTGTGAAAAAGTGAAAAAGAAAGTGAAAAACTGAAAGACGTCATTTTCATAATACAGAAGCTGATTAAATGAGTTATAAAAAAGATGATCTTCAAAAATCAGTTTAACTGTATAAGCAGCGGCCAGAATCAAAAAGCTCTGGCAAATTTTGTCTCCAGGCAATGCCTCCTCTTTTTTTACATCTGTTCTGCACTCAGACTTTTCTCCATGCCCATCTCTCAGTATTGATCTTCTTTAGCCTGCCTCTTTATTAACCTTTTCTCTCAATCCTTTCATCTCACCACTCCCCTCACGGCTTTTATTTACCTCTCGATCCTCCTCAGAGTCCCTCCTACGCTATCTCCTCACTGCCTCCTCTCTCTCTCATTGTTTAATCTGTTTTCCGTAGTCATTTTCACTATCCTCACCCCTCTTATTTTCTGTGCTCCTTTCCTGCTCGTATCCCTGCCTGTCACACCCACGCAAATGTGACATTTACTTCAAAATCATTTACACTGACACAAGGTCATTGTCACCTCCCCAGCTGTGACACAGACAGTATATCAGGGAAACAAACAGTAAACCATAAATTACAGCCAGAAATAAACATATGTATATGATTACATCTATCTCTTTGTTGTCTGCAGCTCCAGTCTGATGATCAGCTTCTTTATCACCTGTCTCATTATCCTGATGGCTGTCATGTTCGTCTCCGCTGTCTACTGCTGTTTTGGGGTGAGTCATCTCTGCTTGTGATGAATGACAATGCCAGCTAAACTCACTGCCTTGTGCAGAATCTAAGACATTAGTCTTGTCTTGAGTGATAAAAAAAGGAGTGATTACAGGATTTTTTACAAGGATGCAGATTTGTAGAAAATGTATCTCAAACGTCATTACGCACAGAGAAGGACTGACAGCTTTTCTGTTCTTTACTGGTTCTTATTCCTTTATACAGAACTTCAGTATCATACATCATAGAGACAAATCTGTTAAATCTTTTATCAGGCTGCAAGTTTGATGATGTACCTGCTATTGATTCCAGATAATGTCAGTGAAATGTTAACATATTCTGCTCTTGACCTCATAGCAAATTCTTTTTAGATAAGAGATTTTAACTGAAGTCACCATGCAACTCCATTTTGCCAAACTACAACTTATTACTTACTTAAATATTATATAGACATAATTTGTGATATTAAAATACATATCACATAAACCTCTCTTCTAAAAGAACAGAACAAATTTTGGATGTGGGATATCATAGTGTCAATTTAATATTACGCCTCTGGTATTAAAGGTTTTCAACAAACAAGTTGTATTAGTTACAGTTTAGGTGTCATCAGAATTGCATGAGTCTATTTGAATAATTGCTCCTTGTCCCACTCACTTCAATCAAAGGTGGTATGACTGACAAATTTAAGATTTTGTTTCCTGTTTTGGTGTATTCATAAGTCCTTCTTTACTTCCATATAGTATAATGTTATATCACAACTCTGTATAATAGATGAGAAGTGTTGATTGAATCATTTCAGTGCTCAGCATAAAACATGTGAAAACCTACTGTGTGTGTGTGTGTGTGTGTGTGTGTGTGTGTGTGTGTGCTCACCTCCAGCTGTGTGGTGGACTCCAAGGTTCCTCTGAAGATCATGACCCCAGTGGTCATCACCGTCTTTGTTCTTGCCCTCTACCTTCATGCCCAACAGGTGGAGTCCACGGCTAGGCTCGACTTCCTCTGGAAACTGCAGGTTGGTGTCTATGTTGTGGGGACTCACCTCCATTTTGGAAAAAAGGATAGAGTCTCCTCAATGTGAATCTTGACTTGGTTTAAGGTTAAGGTTACGGTGAGGGTATAGTTTGGGCAATTAATATAAGTCAGTCCAATGTCTCCTTGGGTGACAGAGACAAATTGTGTGTGTGTGTGTGTGTGTGTGTGTGTGTGTGTGTGTGTGTGTGATTAGAGACAAATTAATATTATTGTGTGTGTGTGTGTGTGTGTGTGTGTGTGTGTGTGTGTGTGTGTGTGTGTGTGTGTTTTGTTTTCTATTCTGGTGGGGACCTTAACTTGAGATACCCTCATGGGTCCAGTTTTCCCTGGGGTCCAAATCTTGGTCCCCAGGCACAAGCATTGCAACCAATAGAAAACTGCCTGCTGATATGCCTAGTGCGGCTTTCTTGAAAAAAGAAATGGTCCCCACCAAGTAGGGTTTCATGACATGGTGTGTTTGGGACTGCGCTCCTAGTGGTCATTGATAGTATTGCATGGTGTGTGAATTTCCCCGGTGGGGCCACTTTTGTGTAACTGCGTATATCAGTGTGCTTCATATTTTATATAGATTAGTACACTTTTATGTGATCAGACTTTAATTTTATTGAATAATTTGGCCTTAATTCATCAGGGGAACCCATTTAATCACTGTAACTTCCTTTCAAAGCAGTCTTATTCTTTGGAAAAAACAAATGATAAAGATTTTGATTGCCATAAGTATATAAAAATATGCATTAATGTCTGTAAATACAATCAATTGTTAACATTTTTAAAAAAATGTCTATTTTATATTTTATCTCAGGAACACTGTGGGGGAAAATTCTTCACATTTGTGCTATAACTCATATGCTAATTATCACATAAATGTCTAACAGGATGAAATTATTATCTGAAGTGAAAAGGTCAAAGGTTAGTCCCATTCATGTGAATGTGATCTGTCTTAAAGGAAATCTCCTCTTGCACTCAAAGGTGACCTGGTTAGATTTTGATGGTCAAAGGTCAAGGTCAGTGTGACCTGACAAAACACATTTTTGGCCATAACTACTTACTAATTACTAATTATGACAAAATGTTACACAAATGTCTGGTAGGATAAAATGATGAAGTGATGACATTTTCTGTGGCTTTCTGGCCTGGTTCTCCCGACCAGCTTCACCTGTCTATCCAACCTCTTAGCTGTCCATCAGAAGTGTTCACCCTACTCTGTCTTTATCCTGACCTCATATTATACACCAGAGGGCCCCTGCTCTTTTAATCTCCAGACCCCCTCCTGCTGGACCTGCTTCTTTCTTGCATAGGGATGTCTGGAATTCATTCCTCAAGGGTGGGATACAGTCACAATCTCTGTTTCCCTGGGCCCCTGTCTCCAGCCTCAGATCACTGTTCCATGGCCATATTCCTTCCTTGACTCGCCTTGCTCTTGCTGCCCACCAGATGTGTAAAGACATTTCTCCCTGTCCTCACTCACCTGACTGCCCTGCCTATTTGCACACCTGGCTCCACTTATCATCAGCCTATATTTTATTATTTTTAGTTATCAGTGAAATGAAGGGGATGGGGACTGAAACGCATTAGCCTGTCACCAACTGCTCAAAATCACTTCTCATCTCAGAAAAAAATATTCAAGTAGTAATAATAATAATAATAATAATAATAATAATAAATCAAATTTCTATAGCGCTTTTCAAGACACTCATAGACGCTTAACAATATAGGAAAAGAAAAGAGAAACAGTAAAAAGAAATGAGTAAATTAAATAAAGTTGGAGTTATGTAAATGCCAGGTTGAACAGGTGGGTCTTTATTAGTGATTTGAACATCTGTAATAAGTCCAAGTTCCTGATGTGTAGTGGAAGGGAATTTCAGGGGCTAGGGGCTGGGGCAGCGGCAGTAAAGGCTCGGTCCCCCAAGGTCTGGTGCTTGGTTCTGGTGATGGGGGTCAGGAGGTTTGCATCAGCAGATTGGAGATGGCGGGAGGGGGAATGGTGGTGGAGGAGGTCAGTGAGATAAGAGGGGGGAAGGTTACTGAGGGCTTTGTAGGTGATGTTATGGGAATCTTCTGTTGAATAAAGCACAGAGTCAACGGTTGTCTTTCTGTAGGTTTAAGTAGAGTACAATAGATTATAGGTTAAATGCAAAAGAAACAAGGTTACGTCTGGAGACGAAAAGGAAAACATCTTATGGAGACTACACGACAGTGTAGCCCTGAGAGAAAAGCATCAGAAGAATTTCCAATACAATTTCCCCCTTTGAGCATTCTATGCTCGCTAATTACCATTACTCAAATCACTATTATTCATTAACCTTAAGATTCAATTGGGATGATTCAAACAAGAGTACATTACCAAGTTGATTAAAAATAGCATTGAGGAAATTTTTGTATGCAAATTACTCAAAATTAGTATGAAAATTACTATTGCAGAATGTCAAATCAGAACATTCTCTTTTATTTTGATCATTAGCTCAAATCATTATGAAAAATACAGTGAATCAGAGTTGATTTTCTTTTCTCATTAAATGCATCATTGTTTCTTTCAAACAATTTCAATGTCATCAAACTAAAATGGTGGGACTCATTCCAGAGACCCGTGAGAGAGGTCACTCTGAGACAGGTCCAGGAACTGTCCCACGGAGTTTCTAACTGCAGAAGCAATCAAAGTTTTAATGCACGGAACAGTACAACAAATCAAAACAGCAATAACTACCCAAAAAACAAACATAGGTGTCAAAAGTTTCATTAGTGTCACTTTCCCATCCTCCCTCGGTCAGCCATGACCACAGGCTCCAGTGGTTGAAGTCAGAGTCTTGGCTTCTCTCCTCATGCAGCAAACCATTAAGATGTGAAACAACATGGAGTTCTTTCAGCGTCTCATTTTTCTCTGTGTGGAGAACATAATGAACATTATTAGCATGAAAATGGGTGAGTGTGGAGAGTATGGTGATAGAGAGTACCAACTTTCCCAAATAGCATGTGTCGCACCACTCGGGGCAGAGGCCCTGATACACATGTTACCCTGTACCCAGCACTGGAGGGCATAAACAGCTGGGGGTTGTCCACCCCTGGGTGATTAAGGCTACCAATGTCAGTCAGGTTTAAAGGAGCCATGTATGCCACGTCATACATGAGCTCTTGTTCCCATGGTCCCACTTTACCCCACAAGTTGCTGTAACAGTCTGTCTGTCTACATGGTGAAATTCCCAGGAAATGATTGCTGTCAGTGAAACATTTCCTAGTGAAACAAACAGTACCTTGTTGAGCAGTGGGGTTCATTGTCACAACAGATTGGTGGACTCCCTGTTATGTTACATGTGTCATGTTCCAGAATCTAGCAGTTGAACTTCTGTAGTTCACAATGCTGATGTTGCACTTCTTCAAGTTCTCAGTCAGGTCTCCCACAACTCTCTCTGCATAGGGAGCACTCAGGGTGAAGGCTACCATTACCCCTAGGACCTCTGAAACATTCAGTGGGCGTGGTGTCACAGGTATCGAAGCACCAACCCCGAGAGGAAGTTGTGTGCAGACATAGAAGCTCTCGTTGGTAATTTTCCTGGCTGCAGCCAGGACTACTGCATACCATGAGTTTTCTTCAGGCTTTGGTGGGTTCTGAGTGAACTCAAGTAACAGTTCCCTCTTTAATCTGCATGATGGTTTCTCAGCGTGGCTGCTGTTGGAATCGCTGTGACCCTGTTCTTGGGCTGACTGAGGTGTAACTTCAGACAGGTGCAGTGGCAGGACGATGATGACAGCGAGCAGGAATGTGCTCTTCATTCCTCTGCATCTGCCACCCCTCCAGTGCCACTGGATAGTCGTTGGCGTCATTGCATCAGCAGTGTGACCTAAACCTACCCCCGTAATCAGTGTGCTGCCTCTTCGTGAGTTTGAAAAACGTGTGGCCCTATTGACAATCCACACCCCTCTCTCCCTCGCAAGGCGGGGGAAGGTGTTGGCTCACTTACTGATGCTAATGCACGCTTGATGAGGTGTTCTCTTTGGGCTCAGGGACTAGTTTGCAGTGGCTGGCGTGGATCCCGGTTGGCCTTACCGCGATCTTCACGGCCATTTCCATGGTGAGGAGAATCTGGTAGGGCCCGTTCCACCGGCGCGCTTTCCAATTCTTCCTCCTCAGGTCTTTCACCATGATCCAGTCCCCTGGCTCCAAGTCATGCAGTTTCTGTTCTGTGGCTTTTGGGAGAGCGTCCTTTACCTATTTGTGAATATCAGAAAGCACAGAGGACAGGTTTACACAATAACACATTTCATCCTGACACTGGCGTAGGGGAATGGTCTGTGAGGCCTTTCCCATGAGCAATTGCAGCCAATGGTGCCTCGATTTCAGCGTAGTTAGGGATCCACTGTCTGCCCCCCATATGTTAACTGATCTTTGGAGGCCACTGTGTGTTGTGTGGACCTCTGTGAGCCTGGTGAGATAATCAAATACAGTCTCGTCTTCTCAAATCTACAGGCTGAGATTTTGCCCATGTCCAAACTCAGAGGGAAAGCTGCCCTGATCCTGTCACAGAGCTCAGCCACTGCCTGTCTGTACGCAGCATTGTCATCATTTTCCCAGGCTGCGTCAGCCAGCCTGAGTTCTTCTGCTGGAAAGTCTGCAGCTACCTTGGACCACTTGTTCCCCATCTGGGTCATGAGTAGACGTCGCAGTTCAGTGGTTTTGGGTCTGAACTGTTATAAGAATCAGGAGCTGTTTCACATATTCTGCTCCCCCGTTTTCGATTAAGGGGAGTTGAGAAGCGGCTTCCTTCATGTTGTTGAATGTCCATGGTTTGTAAACTAACTGGGAGGTCCCGTCCCCTGCTGGCACCTGTGGTCGTTGTTTGAGCTGAGGTGGTGTTGTAGCTAGGGCTGTGGCGGCTGCTGGAGTTCCAGCAGCTGCATTCATGTCGGGGTCGTTCCTCTCCTTCAGGTCGGGAGCACTGGCCTCCATGGCTGGCCATCTTCTGGGTGGAGCCGAGCCCAGATCAGGGTCCAGTCTGAGGCACTGAGACATAGGGATTAGTGATTCTGTCCCTGCCTTTTGTTTTCTGTCCCTGGTTTGTGCTTCCTTAAACCAACATGCAAATGCTTCCCAGTCTGCTTTAAATACCTTTCTTTTCCTTTTTTGTAGCTTGACTGAATTTTTCTTTTTCTTCTAATTTGGTTCTTAATAACTGTAGCTGCTTTAGGCTAAAACTGCCTGTACATGGGAAACCACACTCTTCAACCCATACCTTAAGTTGGCCAACACTTGATTTGCCATATTTGATGATCATAGACTGAATCTTAGGAGAAGTCCACTGAGGTGGATTATC
Source organism: Lates japonicus (assembly GCA_033238685.1). Taxonomy (NCBI): domain Eukaryota; kingdom Metazoa; phylum Chordata; class Actinopteri; family Centropomidae; genus Lates; species Lates japonicus. Next base: position 621,858 of record BRZM01000083.1, on the reverse strand, counting down.
AGTATCATTTGATTGTTTACTCTTGCTATTATCAGAGCCCATTCCTGGAAACAAATTCAATCTCTAATTTTGCAACTGTAGTACTATTATTAGTACTATTATTTTATTATTATTATTTTATTTTATTTTTTAAGAATTTCTAGAATTTATTATTTCTGAGGTGGTTGTAGGGACCTTGGATTTCATCAATCAGTTTTCAATTATTTTTTTTTTTTACTCTTCACTCTGTCACTTTTTATTTTATTTTTTTTATTATTTTTTTTGCGCAGTGTTAAAATTACCAAGTGAGAATGAGTTTCCAAAAATTTTTTTTGAATAATCAATTACTGTACTAATGCATTAAATTTCTATAGCGCTTTTCCCTGGTCGTTCCCTGGACCTGAAGCTTCTTTGATTCTACAGCGGTTTTCCAATACCTGTCCTGTCGACACGTCTGTCACAGCCCTCCAAGTGGCGAGAATCATTTTTTTCCCTCAGAATTCACTTACCAGAAAGACAAGGTTGTTCACCCCCCCCCCAAAAAGGGATTCGCTGGATCACCGCGGTGAGCGAGCCCCGGTACTCAGGCGTCAGGCCCCCACATCTCCACCCTCTTTTACGGGGAGGTTGAGGTTAGAGTCCCAGACTCTAACTGTGCACAGTCTCCACCTGCAGCTCTGAGTCCCTGGTGCCGTCTCACACTTCTGACACAGAGGGAGGAGCAGAGACGGGCGCTATTCCGGAGGTGGAAGGATGATGTCCTGATGATGTTGCTGATGTGGGATTTGAAGGAGAGAGTTACACACTGAGGGGGAGGGAGTGACAGTATGACCATCAATGAGGATGGAGAAGTCCTGGGCTGAGGGCATAGACTGAATGAATGAATGGATGAATGCATGAATGAATGAACAAATAAATAAATAATGGAGGTCAAATGCTGTGTAGCATTGAAAACTTAATTTTTATGAAATAACCTAGATAAAAGTGATGGCTGCAGGGATTAAATGAGGGACATGACCAGTGTCACTCTGTATTTGTGCAGTTCATGCGGTCATGTTACTAGATTTGCTGGAAATTAGCATTAAAGCAGGTAGGTCGGGGCCATTGTGTTGTGGGTAGACTGCTTTCCATATTGCTTTGGGTTATCCGTAGATGGGCTACATTCCATTTCAAATTGCCCCCGTCTGCCGTAGTCTGGCCGTTTTACAGGCCGTGACTGCAACATGGGAAGTGGCTGATGGAAATTTATATTTTCAGCAGTTTTGTAGCACAGGCCTGATTAATATAAAATCGTTAAATGATTGATTTAACGGCAGAATATGTCCATACCTGGTTAACTAGACCCGTTTTATTTGAATAATATCACCACTGTTAAAATTCCGCTGACTCGGTGACAAAACATTATATTTCCTGTAATTTTCTTCAAAGTAAAAGCATCGGCCTTGTTCGTCAGTGGAACACTTTTAATGTGAAGGGGCGCTTGCAGGAAATGTTGTGTTTATTAGCAACAACTTAACGCTACTTCTGAAAGTAAACGGTAAAAGAAAGACGATACCGCTGCACACCAAACAGTTTCATATGGAAGCATTTAATGAGAGCTGTTATTTCTTTATAGTTCTGATTCTGTTCCAGTGAAGCTAAGAGTGAAACAGCTGTTAAAATCACGTCATCAGAGGCATATTTTCCTCTTGAATGTATTTATAATTTCATCATCTCATCCGTACTCAGAGGTGAGGGAGGGACACACCTTTCCAGACTCCAGCAGTCCCCATGACTAATACCCCCCACCGTGACGTTGTTCAATTACCCGCGCTGCCTCGCGGTCAGTAGTAAGGGAAGGACACACCTTTCCAGACTCCACTGGTCCCCATGACTACCATCCCCATCCCCCACTCTGTGACGTCTTTCAATTAGCCGCGCTGCCTCGCGGTTTTGAGCAACAGCATGGAGGAGAAGACGACCGGAGTTGGATGAGTGCGTGTGACCGTCGGAGGAGAAAGCGAGGGAAACTAAGTAAGTACATAAAACGGACTATTTTTAATTAATAATGGTGTTAGCCACCGTGTGTTATGTTTTTGCAGCCACCTCAATCGTTTTTTCATGATTCGACATGACATGGTTATTAGCACTGCGTGATTTGCTAATGCTAACGTTACCTAGCTTGTGTTGAATAATATTGTTAGCATGCCATTACAGCATTTTTAGGCAGTAGACTGCCTTTTTGGCACATATATTTGCTTGATTCACCTGCCACTCACATGTATTGGGCTGCACTCAGGCAGAAGGCTGAAATCTATGCTAATGTTCAGGGTTGTGAAAGGAGTGCCAGCATCAGGAGGGTGTTTAAACTTGCTACAGCTCTCTCTGCATCTAATGTTCAGTTACTGTAATAGTTGAAGTGAATGTAAATGTCTTAAGTAAGGAACAATTAATTACTCTTCCCAATCTTATTGGTAGGCCTTGTTGAGAATTTCATGAATTTGATTGACAGCTATTCATCATTGTCGCAATCTTTTAACAGATAAAAATCTTATTTGCTAGTCTATAACAATGTTAACTGTAGTGTGGCTCTAAATCCAAATTGTGAAAATAATGTATTTGATGGTCAAATGTTACATCAGGTAGATTCACTTTTTCGTCTTTGATGTCCTGCAGACAGAGTGGCCGACTCGCCAGAATAAGGACACACTTGCGTCACCTGAGGGGGCGTTATTTTAATTGCTTGTCCAGGTGCACGGAATACAAAAAATACCAAACACAGGTAATAATGCTGGCTCATTATTTGGCCATCTGATTCTCAGTTGTGATACAATAATCATATTATACTATTCTTATATAGTACACCATTATCCTCTTTTACCACCTAAGTAATAGTCAGATAGCATCAGTCAGTCAAACAGTATGGAGAGAATCCATAGATTAGTTCCACAAAAGTAAAGTGCTCAAAACAAACCCCAGACTCAGATGCTGCAAGAGGCTTTTGCCTGCAGCAACAATGATGGAAGAAGATAATGTTGCAACTTACATCAGCAAAGACATGACTGCAATTTACATGTTCAATAGTTATTTGTTTTTAGTTCATTTTTGATTTTGAGATTGCTCCTTCCCCCATGTCTCTCTCTACTGCCTATCTATCTGTCTATTTATCTATATATCTATTTATTTATCTCTCTCTCTCTCTCTCTCTCTCTCTCTCTCTATATATATATATATATATATATATATGTGTGTGTGTGTGTTTATAAGCCTAGATTCTGACAGCAGTGCAGATACATACATCCCTGAAAGCTCAAGTTCTGATGCTGGTGATGACCCAGATGTACCAGCTTGGAGGAGAACTGACTTACTTGCAGATATGCATTCTGAAACATAACAGTTAAATTTAAAATGAATCCAACTGTAAATAAAACAGTGGAATTAACCACCACGTCTCTCTATTAACCTTGTAGCTCTTTGCAAAACCACACCAACTCTAACCCTGTCTAACACACAGGGTTCATTGTCAGGTTAGGTTGCCATGGTTCTTACAGAAAATTTAAGATTTTCACACTTGGTTCAGGTCTCTTCTTCTTTTAACTATAAGCCTCTTGTATGTTTCATTTTCAGCTTACCAGAAATATTTTGAATGGTTCTCCAAAGTATCTGAGGGATCAGAGGCCTGTACAAGCTGCATTGAAAGCACTGGTGATGAGTATACTCCATCAGAGGCAGTACATGAAAGCAGTCCACAAAAACCTGACTGTCCTGTAACCAAAAGTCCATTTGTGAGGCAGAAGACATCACAGAGGACCTATCGAAGAAGGACATGGCCCAGAGTTTCTTCAGAGGAGGACAAGAGGATAGGGGGTAAAAACTCTGATGACACAAATCTTTCTGTTACCTTTTCTACACAGAATGCGGAAGATAGCAAAACTTTATTAAAACTACCTCTGACCAGCGCTTTCTCACCACATGAGCACCTCAGCAGGCTGATATGGGAAGCCCATTTCCGTCAGTATAAGAAAAAAACTGCCTGTGTTAAGTCAAAATCATGAGGTAAAAAGTCATAATTGTGAGATAAATCAAAATTACGAGATAAATCAAAATTCTGAGATAGTAAATTGAGATTATGAGATAATGTCAAAATTACGAGCTAATTGAAATTATGAGATAATGTCGAAATTACGAGATAAAATGGAATTATGAGATAAGTCAAAATTATGAGATAATGTTAATTATGAGGTATAAAGTCATAATTATGAGATAACATCTAAATTCTGAGATAAATCAAAATTCTGAGATAGTAAATTGAGATTATGAGATAATGTCGAAATTACGAGATAAAATGGAATTATGAGATAAGTTATAATTATGAGATAATGTCGAAATTATGAGATAATAAGATGGAATTATGAGATAAGAAGTCATAAGTATGAAATAAATTGATGTGGATGACAAAATTGGGATATGATGCAGGATGCAGTTCATATTTAACATTGTGAAGATGATTGTGAAGACTATTTTAAAAAGGGCTTTACAACAGATGAAATACTTAATTTGCTTGCTGATTCACACTGGATTATATGGAGCAAACACACCCTTGAAAAGAGAAGCAGCTCTTGTGTAGACAGAATAAAAATGATGTGGCTGAAGTGGCAGTCTTCATTGAACAGCAACTGGAAACATCTGGTCAGTGTCATGGTTACCTTATTTAGGATAACATATTGTTGGCATGGCGAGGACAGCTAGGTGCGCCACTGGAGTGCATGCAGACCTTTCCAAATTATTATCTCAATTTCAATGTATCATCTCGTGATTATGACTTGCTATCTCTTTGACTTAATGTGAGCAGTTTTTTTCTTATACCAGTTGAAATGAGCTTCCATAGGCTGAAAACATTTGAACATCTAACAAAAATATTATGCTTTTATTTCAAAGTTGCAGACACAAATAGTAAGTATTACTGTAACAGCTGAGAAAGATACTGTCTCTGTGTGTGGTCAAGACAAAGTACAGAATTTTCTAATAGTTCTTGTTCTTAAGAAAAACATTGTACACAGTGCTTTCTTTATCTGCACTATCAATTAAGAGGCTGATGGTGTGCTATGTTACCTACTAACTGACATTATCTTGTATTAATATACTCATAATTCCTTATTTGAACAAGATCCTCGAGATCAAAGAAAATGCTGCAACTTGTTGATCATCTTAAAACAGGTAGTTCACACACAAACGATACTAGATGTCTTAAGTCTTTATTAAAAAAAAGTGGAATTAAAAGATAATATAGTGCAGAATTTTCGTGCTCAGTTCACATTTTAGCAATGTTAAGACAAACGTAGGAACTAAGCGATTAAATATTTTCTCTCTCAGTACCACCAGTGAAACAAACTGTAATGCAGTGCACTGTTATGATTAGGTAATGTATGGAAGTCCATCTAGATGGCTTACATCAGTATCTTGTATCAATATTCTCATAATTTCTCATTATACAGGATCCTCAAGATCTAAGAAAAGACAGCAACCTGTTGAGACTGAAAGTGATGATCCAGAAACAGGGATTTCTTAGACTACATGCACTGGAATATGTGCACATTAGTTAAACTTGCTTTTGTGATAATGGTGTCAGTGTTGAAAACATGTCAATAGTCAATACTGGATGGGTGACCATCATTCTCAGTGACAATAAATACACCACCAGTCTTTGTACTTTAACTAATAAATATCCAAATAATGGTTACAAAGAAGTTCATAGTTGATAGAATTCATATTAATGGTTTTTACATACATCATTTCAGGTATTACCTTTCAGGAACAAGTTATGAGAGTCACTGCTAATAATGTCACACGTCTTACTGTTTGCATAGCTCTTCATCAATTTACGATTACCTGAATTTGTTTTGAACATCTTTTTGTTACTCATTGTTACTATATGACACAAATATGATGGACATAGTAATAATGTAAATACACTACCAGGCAACAGTCATTTTCTTGTATGGTAATAATAATAATTATTAATCATTATTTTAACAGGATCTTCAAGATGTAAGAAGGCAGTGACCCACTGACCATATAACAGGTATTATAACACTACATCCATTGCTATTACTAATAGTTTTACTTAGTTAATTTAATCTTTATGAAAAAGATTGCGTTATTGCCATACAGTGCTATGGTTCTGGCTTTATTGGTGTTAAAATGGCCTTGATCGTTGGCTACATTAACCAATGAGAGGTGTTGTCTTTCACTGAGACTCTGAAAGCCTGATCTTACCTGAAGCTGTTAAAAACATCTGATGTCGCTCCCTTTTTCACTCACCATAGATGGTAATAAGTCAAGTCAAGTCAATGCGTTGTTTCCATGTTTATAAATGCTGTCACTTAATAAAGAGTCCTTTTCTGCCAGAATTCATGAACAGACTGCTCACCTCTTGAGGTTGACAGATTTTTGCTGAGCTGTTTAATTCCGTATTGTCAGCCCTGTAAATCTCAGGGTCTCACTATGTAATAATATGATATAATGTGATCAGTACAATCACCAAATAGGTGAATTTCAAATAATCCTAAATACATTTAAAATATGTAAGTGCTATCCTGAGACTGAAAAAGGGAAACCTCATGTTACTATGCATAAGGGGTCAGCTAGATATTAGACTTAACTAGACTAGATAACTAGATATTAGACTAGACTAAACTAGATGCTCTCAGAGCTCAGTTGAAAATGTCACTGAAGAATGCAGTCCTGATTTTTTGATATTATACATCATCTGTGGATCTGCGTTGATTTTAAAATAACCTATTAGTCTCAACTGTGAAATGTGCTGACCCCAGTCCCATTCTGAATATGTCAGTGCAGATCTGAAACTAGGTATATATGGCAACAGGCAGCAGAAAAAGCTGCTTACTGACCAACAGCAGGTGATCATCAGGTCTTAAGAGATACCACCTCTCTTCTCACAGTGGAGTATAACCTTGTTACTCAAGTACTTTGTAAAAGTAGTCATTGGTTTTGCTTGTGTTATCTATTCTGTTATCAGCCAGTCAGTGCAGACAGCCCAACATTTCATGCATTAACTTGTATTCCTGGAGATTTGCAGTTTATTCTACAGTGTAAATTAGATATCAGGTTGGGTACCAGGCCAGTCTATACAAGTAATGCTGTTTAAAAGGTGCTGTGGTATGTTTTTATGACATTGCTGACCAACATTACATGTGAATAAGTAAGTCTCATTACTGCACAGTTAATTATAGGTCACTGAATTACTGGTCTCCACCCCTGATTTTCTTTTTTCCCCTTGTCTTTTAGAGACTTCAAAGAGGAGGAGCTGGTCAGGTGGGGAAGTTCATGCTATAGAAAAGACCCTGAAAGCTGTCACTGAACCTGGTAAAGTACCTGGCAAATCTGAGTATGCTGCCTGCATTAAGGCCTCACCTGAAGCACTGAAACTTAAAGTGCAAGAAGAATTTACTAAACAACACTGCACCTGTTCTTTCCATTTGCACTTGTACTTCAGTACAGCCACCTGTATAAGTGCATACCTGTCATGTATGAGCGAGTGGGAGCTCTCATTGTGAAGTGACTGCTATGGTTACTCATGAATAGCATGGTGGATGTTCATAAAGTAATGCTTGTATTGTCAAGTAACGTGTATATATGTAGAATATATAGAATGTATATATAGAACTTGGGACGCACGCGAGACGCTGTTCTTTGAAGTTCTGTTTTTTAAGTTTTGTTTAGAGGAAAACTTTTCTCCTGCTCTGGGAGGCTCCTCTGTGTAATGTTTGGTCCAGTGTTACCTTGTTGGTTGTGTCACCACCAGAAAACCAGTTTGTGAGTCGGCTCACTAATGCACTGTGCTGTGGAGGGAACACATGAATGGGCCAACTGTGAATCCAGTGTTTACAAAGGTTTATATATTAAATAAATGCAACTGACATTTTGAAATACATAAGTTTAACCTGTCTCTACTTTTTACACAGTTGATCTGGGTTTTCCACAACAACCGCATTTTGGAAACACAGTCTGTTACCTGGAAGAGAACATTGTACCTGGTAGTTTACTGTAATTTATTAATTACATTTTTTGTCTCCTCCTCTTTAAAGCAGTTCATATTTTTTGTATTTTCCAGGATATCAATTGGCTAACCAGTATCTAATTTTTAATGATTTCATTTACAACATGCATACAGTCATGAACTAAAAGGTGCGTTGGTCCCCACAGGGGCTAAAATTCAGGTTTAAAATTTAGGTTTGAGTATTTGATGTTTCATGTGATTTTTGTCTTAGCAAAAATTTATTAGGAATTTAGAAGTTAAAATTACGTCTCTAGACCACTCAGAAAGGGTGGATCCCACCGAGACCCTTCCAGTCAGTCGGTCCCAGGGGGTAGTAAAAACGGGTGTGTGTGTGTGTATGGAGTTGGTTTAAAGACTCATTTAGGGCACAGTACAAGATGCTGCCATCAAGAAAAACAATATTCTTTTATTTATTATTTTTGTGTATTTTCTGAATTCTTTTCCACTGTTTTTTCTGAAAAGCCAAAACGTGTGTTTTACTGGCAAACAAAATTTGAACATCTCTTAAGGTTAATGAAGATAAAAGGAATTTGTTGTTGTTATCAGTGCTTTGTTGCGCATATTTATTTAAAGGAATAATCTACCAAAAGTCTCTCTTTTAGTATTTAATATTTATCTGCTGTAGGCTCCAAAGGTTGTTCTGAGAAGTTTACATCTTTCATGATGGCAGCTATAATAGTCCTCACTTCACCAATAAATCACAAAACTGTGTGACACAGAAGTAGTGAATGTAGCCTTATATTATTCTCCATGAGCCTCAAATATCTGTACCAAATTCAGTTGTCAAGATAACTCACTGCATACCCAAAAGTAGTGCTTTTTACTATGTGATTTAGCCTTCATTTAGTCTTTAATCCCAGTCTTGAACTCTTCACCAGGCCACAGAGGAGAAGGAGGAGATGGAGGAGCTACAGGCCTACAACCGCCGTCTGCTCCACAACATCCTACCCAAAGACGTGGCTGCCCACTTCCTGCAGCGCGAGCGACGTAATGATGAGCTGTACTACCAGTCGTGTGAATGCGTTGCAGTCATGTTCGCCTCCATCAGCAACTTTTCAGAGTTCTATGTGGAGCTGGAGGCCAACAACGAGGGAGTGGAGTGTCTACGGCTGCTCAATGAGATCATCGCTGACTTTGATGAGGTGAGATGTGAACTAAGCCAGCTGGAAATTGAGTCTGTGTGTGTGTGAGGGAGGATGTAAACCTATGTGGGACTATGGGACCTACTGCCGTCAGTGGTGTTTAGGAGAGAGTTGTTTCCCAGTAAAATGAGGACTAGGGTGGTTTCTGTCTGATTTTACTCTCTTAATGCTTGTAAAAAGAGAGACTTTAAGATAGTTGCAATATTCCCACCCACATTATACTGAGTTTGTAATGCTGTATGAGGTTAGTTACATTGGGTCTTGATCATTTCCTGAGAAAAATATCCATCTCTTTAGCCACAATATGCTAAAAATTGAGTTCTCAGAGCTAAAAGTCTAAGGCTTTTAAATCTCATTGCTACTAAAAACAGATTTGTTAGAATTGGAGCTCAAAGAAAAGGTTATTTTATCAACTTAGAATTGGATTCAATGAAACTGAACCAAAACCCTGCTTAATAAAGATTAAACTTTCCCTCTTCTGTCACCATCAGATCATTAGTGAGGATCAGTTCCGTCAACTGGAGAAGATTAAGACCATCGGCTCCACCTACATGGCAGCCTCCGGCCTCAACGACTCAACATATGACAAGGCTGGTCGCTCACACATCCGCGCTCTGGCTGATTACGCCATGCGGCTGATGGACCAGATGAAATACATCAATGAACACTCTTTTAACAACTTCAAAATGAAAATAGGTGAGCTGCAGAAAAGAAGGAGGGATTTTGTTCATCTAACAGGGATGCAGATGGTGTGAGATTGTTATTGACTGGAACAAAAATGAAAGCAGTTGTTAACTCTTCAGACTAACTTTAAATTGTCAAATTGGAACTGAAAAGTTAATTTCCAAACTGATATACAGTACATCTATCTTGGGAGAGAAAGCTCAATCTAAAAATGTTTTTTTAACGTAAAAGAAGCTGCTGCAGTAAATATAATTTTCCTATCAAGTTTTGTGTTTTAAAAAAAGCTTAATAAATTGTTAACATTCTGTGATATGAGTATTTTTGTGATTAAGTACTTCGTGTTGTATTATATCTGTTTCTTTTCTTAGGTCTTAACATTGGCCCTGTGGTAGCCGGGGTGATCGGGGCCAGGAAACCTCAGTATGATATCTGGGGGAACACAGTGAATGTTGCAAGTCGCATGGACAGCACAGGTGTACCGGAGAGAATCCAGGTGACATAACGTGGCAGTGCACTGCCGAAATAATAATCTTACAGTAATTTACATTAAATCACATTTCACTTGGTAAAAAGCTATAAAATAAAACTCAATTCTATCTTTTCCAAAATAAGTATATAATAATATATAATAATAAAAATAATTATATAATTTTAAGATAATATTTTAAATATAATATTTTCACTTTTGAGGTTTATTATTTTTTATTATATTTATTATATGTTCTATTGAAGACATAACCATGGTGGTCATGACGGTCAAAACATAAAAACATTTCAGGTTACAGAAAGGGGGGGGCAGCACTTCTTGTTTGTGATTGGACAAAACCCAAGTCAATAGTTTGTTTGCGTATGACATCAGCAAAATGCATCTGGAGGGAAGTAAGTGATTCTCTACATGGGATGCAGCACCTCTGATGAAGACTGTGGGCTTGGCAGCCACAACATGTCAGGTAAAAAAAAAAAACCTGTCTTTATATAAGGGCAGTGAATTGAATAAGAAAGTCAGGCAAAATTAGCCTCTTCAGTTTGTTGTTTACATGTTCTTTTCACTGAATTTTAGTGCCCACACTGCAAAGCAAGATAAGGTTAATCTGTGCCCATGTGCTGTAGACAAGGGATTCTGCCTTATCAATGATGGAGATGATGTTACACCGGACAAGAGCCATGTTTACTACTTCCATGTCCAGGTACAGCTTTACATTGTGGATGCTGAGTGTTGCAACTCTGTAATGTGGAACTATAATGACATTTTTGTTGAAAGAATTTTACCTGATCCAGAATTTTGGGATGATATATAATATGGTAAACATGAATATGTTGACGTGTAATATGATGAAAGCTCAAATCAGCTCAGGCTCTAGATTTAGTCATATTTTGCAAATGAAAAATACATGATTAACGTGAATGTATGAAACCTGTACAAGTTTATTACTGATCAATAACCAAAAACATACTTAATATAATGAGGTGTGTTAGTCAGTGGATGGTGCTGGACAAATGGAGAGAGAGAACAGTCTGAAACAGTCCTATCTTAAGTCCTTCTGGTATAAAGGCCAGTTAGTCCCAGTCAAGTTCAGAAGAAAAGTTCAGACTTTCATGAAACTGAATCCAATTCACACCACAACGTTGCAACACTCAGTATCCAGAATGTGAAGCTGTCTGACTTTACAGGTAGTAAGCACGGCTCCTGTCCGGTGTAACATTAGTGGAAGGAACATGTAAACAATAGACAGGAGAGGTTAATTTTGTCTGACTTTGTATTTAATTCACTCTTCTTATATAAAAAGAGGTGGGTTTTTTTTTTACCTGACATGTTTCAACTGTTGAACCTGCAGTCTTCATCAGAGATGGTGCTGAAGCTTCCTGTCAGTTGATTTATGTGGAGAAGGTTGTCCTACCTGTTACCATATAAATCAGCTGACAAGAAGCCACATTTCTGATGAAGACTATAGGCTCAGCAGTTGGAACATCAGTTAAAAATTAAAAAACAACACCTATTGAAGAAATCAACCACTATGTATACAAGTATGCATGCCAGTATCTTTCCACAATTTAAATGCTGTTAGTTTGATTTTACCATTGTGGAGTTTTCTGCAATCTATTTTAGTCACAAAAAAAAAGGAATTCATCTAATGTGCTCTGTAAAGCTGCACTCCACACGTGGCTGCTGGCTGAATTTAGAATACGCCTATTCAAGTTAATGAAAAATGTAAATTATAAATGGCCACATTGGTTTCACTCAGTCAGATGTGAAATCATTATAGCGTAATAACTCAAAGCTACTTTGAACACAGATGGAAACCTTTAATTTGATCTCATCTGTCTCCACTGCACCTTCTGAAACTCCATTAACGTAAGAGCAAGTATGAATCACTGCTTCCTAATGAACATGAAAAAGTGACAAAGCAGCAGCATGATGACACCATCAACAATTTAATGTAACTTCTCCACTGCATGTTTTTTTTTAATAGATAACTAAATTTTGATTAATAAGTTAATAGATATATTTAAATTCATGTTCTTTATAGTAACATTTTATTTTAGTAACATTAGTATCAGACAACAGAAAAACATAATTTAGGGTGCCTAATTTCTGCCTATATTTGATAAGTTTGGCACTTATGTCATATTAAATGTTATTTTACATTGAATTTAATTTTTGACACAGAATCAAATGGGAGAAAAAAGCTATCAAAAGCCAAGCTTTCCCTTTGCAGGCTAAATTATACCTATGATTTTTTTTTACCAATCAAATTGGGCAAATTTCCAATACAGCACCAAGAATTAAGGTAAACACACTTCCTCTATGTTTTCGCCTAAAATAATTTCTTCTAATTTGGTACAAAGTTCACTTTGACTCAAGCATGAACTAATGAGAATTTCGTGGTCAAAGGTCAAGGTCACTGTGACCACACAAAACACGTTTTTGGTCATAATTCAAGAATTGGACTGGTTGGTGAAGGCATAAGCTTTACTACATTGAGTGCTCAAAATGCTCTTTTGTGCGCGAGATACAATTTGTTCCCACGTTTTGAGCCAGCACAACAGACAGCCTAAGCATGAAGTGCACTGCACCCATTATTAGCTAGCTAGGCAATAACAGTCATTAATTAGTTAGTGTACTTACATCAATTAAATGCATAATACATTAATTAGTCATTAATCGTGAGATGCATTTGTGACACTTTATAGTTTGTAATGTTATAAAGCTCCGAAAGTTAAAACTCCCTCAGTTTAAAACGTAAACTCAATACAATTAACTCTACAATCTGTGTACAGTGCTCACCTGTGTGTCTACCTCCCTGAACTGCTGCAGCTGGCATTTCATCGGGCCAAAACATGGGAACGAATTAATTAAAATATGGGAGTTAATCAATTAAGATGTGGGGATGAATCAGTCAAAATGTGGGAACAAATTCATTTCACTGAAGAGATGAATTAGTCAAAATGTGGGAACTAATTGTAATGTATGTATGAAATAGCATCAGTGCTGACTGGGAGTCATTAGGTGGTAAACAAAGGCAAAATAATAATAAATACATGGAAAATTGTAAATACAAAGCAAAATAAACTTGTCTGCTCACTGTTCCTTCCTTCTTCTGCCCTCAGGTGACCACAGACCTGTACCAAGTACTGAGCTCCTATAACTACACACTGGAGTACAGAGGTGTGGTCACAGTCAAGGGCAAAGGAGAGATGATGACCTATTTCCTCACCAGTGGACCGTCCAGCAGTTAACCTACACTAACTGACAAACAAGACACATGGGTGTTAAGCACCTTAACTCCATGTCTGTCATAACATGCAGCCTCATGGACCTCTGACAGCTTACAGTGGACTGAGATCAATTGAGGCATCTCTTCTCACAGTTGTGGAGGATACTATGAGTGGGAGAGGCCTAGCTAGAACTCTGACATTGAGACCAAAGATGTCCAATCAGAGCATAAAGACAGATTTTGCCAGCTTTGTGAGGTCCTGAAGGAAAAATGTTCTCTGAGAAATTTCATTTGCTTCAATTTGCCAGATTGTCTGAAGGGTTCGGACAAATATATAGGAAGAAATTATGTCACTTCCTTTTCTCTGCCTTTTTCCTGCTGAAGTATATATGTACATGTAAAACACAGTTTTATGTGTATGTATATGATTTTATGTACTGTATTTGAAACACATTTTGTCCATGTTGTTGTGATACAGGTACAAATCGCTCAAGTGTGGACACTCAGCCAGCACCACAGCACTACCTGTCCTTCTATCAATATCTGATCATGTCAGCAATTAACAGATTCATGGAGGAGTTTGCACCACGTTGTGTCTTTTGGTGAAAAGTGAGTTTTGTAGGTGAGGAGGTCCCTCAGAGACAGTCTGAACTGTTTTCTGTACTAACAGGTAGAAACGGTGTTTACAGAAAGCTTCCCGTCAGACATATAAAATCACAAACTCACACTACAGTATCAACAGCATATACACACATTTTAAACACTAAAAGGATGTCAATGAAGAGCTTTTTCTAATCTTAGACATTTTGTATTTTGACTTCTGGACACCAAACCCTATCAGATATTTTAAGATTCTATATTTTGTACATTAATAGAGAGCTATCTATAAACGCCAACATGTATTCAGATGTACATACTCTTATCACACTCATGTTGGGAATTCAGAAATCCTTACTAGTGTTGCCTGGTCTTTAAGTGGAGCCACAGCTGATGTACCATTAACTTCAGCAGACCGACACACCTGAATGCTGGTTTTTCTTGCCCTTGCCACCGAATTGAGCATTTCTGATCTACAAGAAGTCAACTATTTTCTATTTAGATGGTGTTTCTGATGATTTCCCTTCACTAGTGCATTTGAATCTCATGGTGTGAAGGAAGCATCAAACCAAGCAAGTGCGCACTTTGAATGACAAACTAGAGGGACGGTTATGACTCAGTCTCGGTGCTCAAAAGCCATTTTGCACTCCAGTGCTTTCAGCTGTCCACCCCTTCCTGCACTGCTCCGTACACCCCCTATTGCTTGCTCAATCAGATGGTTACGACCCAATGAATGTCCAATGATTTCCAATGAGGCCTTTAATATGAACTCTATACTAATGACGGTGATGATGCTCATCTTGTGGACAGGGAAAGGCGAGCCCATATGGAAATGTGCACTTTTATCTGCTGTGTTTTTTTCCCTTATCAGAGCAGTTTTATTCAGTATTACAGCATTACTCAATATGTCATCTGACAAACTGTCTTTAACCTGACAATTTCAATAGATTTTAGTGAATTTATTACCAAACACTACAGCTGGTTCTGTTTGTCTTGGCTGAGTCACAGAGTACAGTTATCAGTAAACATCTGGACAGTGTCAAGTTTTATATAGAGGAATACATCAAATTGGAGGGTTTTTTTTGTTTTTTTTTTTAACTGTCAACAAATCTCATGAGAACACCTAAATCAACATACTGACTTCCCTACTTTGTCTCTATACACACTGCACTCTCAGCCCCTGCCTATTTGTTTCTTGTGAAGACATAAATCTTTAAAACACTGCAGTTATTTGGAAATATCACTCACAACATTCAACATTACAGGAGTTTGTGCTCTACATTTTACAATATTGTATGTAGGATTGACTTAAATAGACCTCCTGCTGCTGTTCCTCAGGTTGGACTTCAATTTGATTTTAGGTGGCGCATATATATTCATTATCTATACCGCATGGTACACCCTGGACAGATCACCAGTCTATTGCAGGGCCAACACAAATACTCCTGAACAAAATCTGGGTATTCACATTTTGCACTGCTGGATCATAACCAGGTTATAAGTAGAGCTTCAAAATGCAAAAAGAAGAAAAAGGAGCAAGATACCAAAAAAATAGACAAATTTGTTGAAAACAGCATTTAAACTCAAACAGGCTGTTCGTCAGCTGATCAAAAAACAAAAACAGAGTGAGTAGCACCACCATTCTTGTTGATCACTTAAAAAATTTGTTTAGGCATGCTTGATGAGTGTTTCCAGGAGGTTGGTGGGAACGTTGCTCCATGTGGTGAAGATGGCTTCACAAAGGGCATCCACGGTCTGGAATTGACATCTGGTTTTGTAAACCTCCCTTGCTGTTCATACCAAAGGTTCTCAATGGGATTTAGATCAGGGGAACACGCAGGATGGTCCAAAAGAGCGACATTATTCTCCTAGAAGAAGTCCTTCGTCAGGCAGGCATTGTGAACTGCAGCATAGTCCTGTTGAAAGACCCAGTTTCCACCTCATTTAGTCAAGAGGGATGGCCGCTGCAACATCTCCGCATATCCAGCCACGGTTTGATGCCCCTCCACCCGAGATCATGATTGAGCCTCCTCCACTGTGCCGCTGCATAGAAAACATCTCCTCCAGCCCGTTGGATCGTCCGGCTCAGTGCAGGTGAAATTTTTTTGGGTCTACCACTTGACTTTTTTGTCCCATAAACCTCAGGATCTTTTAAGAAATTTAAAATGACTATTTTACTGCATCCAACCTTGGCAGTGATGGCACATTGCGAGACCTTGCTTGAGCAGCTCAACAATCCTGCCACGTCCAAAGACAGAAAGCCTTTTTGCCTTTGTTATTGGGGTCATCACAGTGTGAATGCCTGAAAGAAAATGGCATGAAAGCCAGATTTTTGCACAGATTTTGACTTTTTGGCCTTAAACTTTTGATCAGCTGATGAACAGCCTGTTTGAGTTTAAATGCAGTTTTCAATAAATTGCCTAATTTATTTTTTGTCTCTTGTTCCTGTTTCTTCTTTTTGCATTTTGAAGCTCTACTTACAACCTGGTTATGATCCACCAGCACGAAATGCTCAGGAGTGTATAGACAAATAACCATTCACACCGATGGGCAACTAACTTGCATATCTTTGGTCTGTGGGAGGAAGCCGGAATACCCAAAGAGAACCCATGCAGGCACAGGGAGAACATGAATACAGAACACACAGAAAAGCCCTGGGCAAACCGGGGCTCGAACCTGGAACGTTCTTGCTGCGAGGAGACAGTGCTAACCACTGCACCACTGTGCCACCCATGTATATATATGTTAAATGGAATATGTTTGGCAGACACAAAAGTTAAATTTATGAGCATTTAAAAATAATTTTGCACTCCTATTCAAAACTTCAATTATTAATTGATCATTTAAAGCTGGACTTAGGAAACAGCTTTATTAAATAGATTGTAAATTAGCAAATTTGAACCTTGCTTATCATTGTTTTACTGTGAGTTTTATAAAACTGATTTGAATGCAAATATAATTAAGTTACAATACCTTTTTAAAATTGATCAACTGATTTTAATTTAAGGTCAAAATTAATAATCCAGTGGCACACACCAGGCAATTTAACAGTTTCCATGTTCACTGTCCAGCACTGTGGCTAACTGATGTGTTTTTAATCAAGAAAGCAGCCCTAGGGCATAGGAGAATAAGATATATCAGGGTTTTGCTACACAGGCAGTACTTGTTAGAAGGATCAATCAATCACACCACTACTAAAAATTTAAGCGTCATCCCATTTGACCCATTGAATATAGTGCCATTCTATGTCCATGTGAGCCCTTTTTTCTACTGTTTATTGTGCAGGAATGTGCCATTAAAAAACACAAAGGGTTAGAGAGAAGGCACAGATCTGAGATGAGATGAATAGGGGTGTAGCTATAAGGTGGATACATTCTTAGGTTTAAAGAGAAGGCGAAGCTCACCTCCTTTTGATTTCTACAGCTGAGGATCGTCATGATGAGTCTGACAAGAAGGTGAGGCAGCATCTGTGACAAAACAGCTTCAGAAATAAAAACTGGGTTGTGTTTGTTGTCATGCCAAACACTATGCTTTTTTTTTTTTTTTTTTTTTTACAGTCAAATAAACTGCTGAGATGTTTCACAGGTCTGATTGTATGTTGATTCTTTCTGCATCAACTGCCTATGTTGTCAGCTCACTAATGGATTTGGCTGAATGCCTGTTGCAAACGGTTGCCTCATCATACCAAAGGTTTGACATAAAATCTTGTCTCTAATCCATTACAACACTTTACTTACGTCAAATTTAGTGATATCTGAACAAATTTAAACAATTTGCTTCCAACTTAGGTCAATAAAGAAAGGTTTTCTGAATGACATGCCCATCAGTCATATATGAGTGTATATGGACACTTAAACCATTCACTTTTACTTTAGTAAAAAAAAAATCCATTCACTTTTACTTTAGTAAAAACTTGTCAATATGACCAGGCATTATACCCATTGGGTCATGCAGCTCACCAACAGATGGCAGCAGTACTGCATCACTTGGTTCATACATGGGGTCCTTTGTCTTCTTCTCATCAAGATAACAGTTTATACATGAAAGAAGAGTAGAAAACACAGCACCCTAAGTGCCACTTCATCCATTACAGCTTTAACATCTATATTTATATAGAAGTCAAATCAGTGACTTTAATGATTTTAACCTTTTAGAACAGCCAACCTGTTCACGACTGTGTGATCATTGCCACAAAAACATATTCACCTATACTATTCACTTGAAGCATGTTGAGTTAAAATTGTCTTTCAAGTAGTCTGCAATATACAACTGCAGCATCCATTTGTCATTAAAATCAGTATACTTCCTGCTCAGGAAAAATACAATGCTGTTCCATTCATTTACAAGCACAAATAACATCAATTCTAATCATCATATCTTAATAACTCTTGTGCTATTACTGGTAATTTTTTTTCTTTTTAAAGAGCTCATCATGAGGCAATCTGTTGCTCGTTGCTGCATGGCATTGCTGCAGCTTGCAGCAGCTGAAGAATGGTTATGGTAATGTATTAAAGTTTTTAATGCTCCAGAGACAATGAGTTCTAAGAGTAGGTATGTTTCAAAAAGAATGAGGATGACCAGATCACATCATGATAAATCAATGTGTCTCCATGTGCAACAGATAATTAAAGCACTTCTAGTCTCAGATAAATCCACTCATCCTTACATTTTCCAATACATATCAAATCTATTCTTTCCCAGATCTTCATTTCCTGAATTTAGCACTGGATATAACTGTTCATATTATTTGAGGGCTTGAAAGGCATCATTTTTCACTCTAGTATAAAATACATGAATTAAAAAATTCAAACAATTTTTACACATACAACAAAATTTCAGCAGTTCATTCCCACATTTTAAAGACCTGGAAGTAATCAAATTCATTTTCCCTACTTAAATGAACCACTGCAAAAGCCTTAAATTTCACTTTTCTTATTTTATACAACATACCCACTCTACACATCTACTAAGTGTTGTGGAAAAGGAGAATATGAACACAAACAGCCAGTAAAGCACAATTCAGATCCAATCAAGTCCAAGCCATATTGTGAAAAGAACTATTAGGTCATGTAGGTGTGGTACCACTGTTGGAAAGCAGCGAACATTCAGAGAGCACAATGATAAGTCATACAAGTGTTGCAACAGTCCCCCGACAGATCTGTGGTGCAGATGCCAGATGGACACTGAGTGCAGTTGTGTGGCTATGCTCCTTTTCATTTTCACTTTTAACTCTATCCAGTGAGAGACAGATTATTTAAAAACAAAGACATTATGACAATCTTGGCATAACTATTGAGCTACTCATGAACAATGAACAATAAAGGCATGACTGAATTCTCTACACTTCTCCATTTGTTTGCTATTATTTGTTGGGATGTTGCGGGAAGCCACGAAAATCTTCCCATAATTCTGAACAAATTTCATACTGCTTAATAACAATGAATGTGACATCTCCTGATTTTAATTATGTTAAATGTGAATGCTGTGCTAATATCCATTACACAGGCAGAAGGTGAGACACTGAGTTTTTGTCTTCCTAAGTGGCAGACGCAACCATGTCTGAACCAAAGGGCACGGTGGGTGGAAAAGCATGCCAGCGGCTGCTCAGATGATACAGGCTGCCTCTGGCCCCAGCAACACAGCGAGTATCTTTACTGCTGCCAACATAGACTTGTTTATTAACATAGTCACTTGACACTGGCACATGCTTCAGGCTGTGTGGGCGAGGAAGTAGGGTATGAATGCTAACAGGCTGTTTGTGTCTACTGAAGCAGGAGTTACTGGTGACAAGTTGACACAAGTCTGCGTAAAAAATGGAGCAACAATAAAACAACAAATAAAACTCACAAAATCAGTATAAATCTTCACTGATTACATGCCAATGAACATCTATCAGTAAATAAATAGCACATTTAACTGTCTACAAAATGACAAATATCTGCAAAATAAGATATAATTGGTTCCTGAAAACAGAATACATGTAAATTGAAATGAGGGCCACATATACCAGGCAGCATTGCATAGTTTTGAAACCAAGACCTTAACCAGAGTCCTGCACCAGGTCAGGTACCCAAGGGTACATGTGCAAAAAGTGCATTTAGCAGGAAAAAAACACTAGGACATGGGTGAAACAAACATTTGGAACACATGAAAGAAAAATGAACAAGAAGTTGAAATTAATGTCCAGTCCAGCAGGCTCTATTATATTCATCTTTCCTAAAGTCTTTTTTTGAAAAGTACCAGTACAGTTGCTTACGCTGATATATTTAATAAGTTTCATTTACTATCTTAAATGAAAAAAAGGTTTTACATTGCTCTATAATTTTGGTTTTGGTACTTAGAACTCAGACATTCCTAGTGCCAACTAGAGCACCTTAGACAGAGTGTCTAATATGGCCTCTGCATTTGGTTCTAAGTGGGGTTGAGAGTTATACATGACAAGTTGATTCCAATACTTAATTTTGCAGGTGGTGGGAGAGTACAGGTTTGCAAAACTGATTTCCCTGTATGCAGGACTCTGACCTAAACTATGGCTGCAATGAAAGGATGTAAAAGTAAATATCTTTATCAGACAAACCTCCCACATCAATCCAATAAGATCCATGGATGACTCAGGCTGCAGTGGAGTTTCACACTGAGATCTGCCCAGTGGTGCTGGGATTGAGTGAGAACAGGACCACTGTGGTGTTGTAAGATTTTTCTTCTTCAAAAAGTGGGAGGATGTTTTGGTTTTTTTTGTCCACTTTGTCCCCAGAGTGGCCAGTGCTGTTGTCGCTGCATTTCCAGGGCATATGTGAGACACCTGACTGAAGGTCCATTTGTCCTTTGTGTTAAAAGTTTTTGTCAGACATTATAGTCTGGTGCCTTGCCCAGCGGTTGCCTCAGTCTGATCTGCAGGGTCATGAATGCCCCCACCGCCACATGGAAGAGGATCTGCCACATGTTCCTCAGTTCATACAGATACATGTTGGACAGACAAATTAGTGCAAATGCCAGGAAGGACTTACTGTTCCTCCAGACAGAGAAGTAGGCAAACAGGTAGCACTGAAAGCAGAATGGCAAAGAATTTGAATGTTATACAATTTGTGTGACTGACATTGACCAGTGGCATGTTGTCAACATTAATGTCCTTTATTGGACAATAAGTGTGTTAAGTATGGTAGAAATCATGTCTTCTAACTTTGTTCACCCCGTCAATCTACCAATTTCCATAGATTTGTGGCTTCTGCACAAAAACAGCTGATGAAAATGTTTTAGAAAAGGTAGTGGGGTGAAGGGCATTGAGCTTTTGCTAATGTTAGTCCAGCTGACAAGCTGCTGAGCTGTAAAGCGCAGGGCCGTTAGTCAGTCAGTCAGCCAGTGATGGGCTGCTCTTACCGCAGACTATCACTTACCTGATATAGACAGGCTGCTGTGCCGAGAAAGAAGGCAATCACATAATTAAAGTCTTCATCATCATTCTGCAGACAGGAAGAAAAGGTATGGACAAAAAGGTTATTTTTTTTTAGCTCTAGTCACCCATGTCTAGACAAGGCATCATGAAACCAATATGCCTAATAAGAAAATTCAGAGGTACCCACATTTCATTTTTCTCATTTGGTTTAATAGAATATAATGTTACATAGACAGTTTAAGGGAACGTGATGCTCTTATGCACCAAAGTTGAATTAATTTTACAAAGTATTGCAAGGAAAATTCTGATTTATGACAATTTAGGTCTTATTTAGGTAGTTTGTGCCATTTATTTTATTGGTTGTATGATAACGCTTGGATGACAAAGTCTAATGAGGCAGAAAACCTGACCAATTAGGCAACTAGCCTAAGTCTAATTATCTAAGACATTTAATTTGAGGAAAAACCAAAAGTGAGTGCACACACAATGTCAGTACTAATCACTCATTATTCAAGACACCTAACTACAGAAAGTACAGGACATCTGTAAATTACAACAGATAGCCTGGGTACAATGTTGCCACATTTCCAGATTTCAGGAATATACTGAATATACAACTGACAGCATGTACTGCACCTGCAGTATGCTCTCTATAGCATGGACTCCTCGCAACAGATTGAGGCCTCCACAGAGGACACTGAGCACACAGGAAACAATGCCTGGAAGAGTCACTGGCTCCAACATCTGTGTGGGAGCTGTAGGAGAGAAAGGACATTTTAATACAAACAAAATCTGACTTGACAAATGAACTACAAAGGCTTTAAGGAAAAGAAAACACTATATGCAGGATAAAAGGATAGCATACATTGCACAAGCATACATTGTTTTGAAATCTTCTGGCATCCAAAACATTCTGGCACAGTAAAACGAGTGATCCATAACTATTATCAGATTAGCATACTAATAATAAAATAAATAAATAAATAATTTATGTTCTCAGAAAATGGAGACTGGCAAGGGCAGCCAACAGAGAGTGAACAAAGTGTGGAGAGCTGCTCTGAAGAGGAAGTCAGGGGAAACACAACAGCTATAGGTGACCCAAGGTGGCATCACTTAGCTTGAGGCATCTGAGGTGTGACGTGTGTACAATACGGTTGTTTTCTGAAGCAACTGAGGGGCGGGTTCTGAGCCACAAACCACCAGACCAACAGAAATACAGTATATTAAGCTCTCGGTTTTCTAACTTTAGCTTTTTACTGATAAACACCTGGAGTTTATAAAGGAATGGTTTTAAGCTGATATTCACAGAGATTTTATGTTGCCATGCTTCCAAAACTTTCCTCCTACTAAAATACAATGTTCAAAGCAGACTTGCCCACTGAAAGTGAAGAGAAAATTTTGAGAAAATTAGCTCTAAATTATCCCTGAAAAGTTACAATTAAAACAATAAATGTTAAAACTATAATGCGTTTGTGCTACAAATGCTATTTTTGAAATACATTTTTATATTATTGATTTTTGTAAGATTTTCACCAGTTTATAACATAAAAAAATCAAACAAATATATATATTTTTTAATTTTTTGAGCCCTTAATATTGTTCAACAAGGTATGCAGGAACATAGACTTCTTTCATGTGATGCTGAAAATGCACAAATGGGTAGGAATTTTGGTTGTGTATGTACCTTTAAACAATAAAGCAACCATGTCGAAGAGTCTACAGGTTTGATGTGAACTGGTCTATAACCCAACAGCTCAAAAGTGATATGAACAATGACAGGTGCATCCAGTATCATTCCTTTACTGCTGAAGTAAAGCACATAGTGTTCTGAGATCACTAGTGACCTTTCTATGTGTTGCAAAGACCAGTGCGTAAATAATGAGTGTAAGATACAACGAGATAACACATTATTGATCCCAAAAAGGTAAATTAAGTAGGTAGTCTATTACAATAGCAATCCTCTTTTGTACTTGAATACATGAGGGTGTATTATGTGTGCAGCTGCAGCTCATGTCCTACCTATGCCCTTGTATTTGGATGGCATGTTCACAGAGAATCCATTGATAGCCCGCAGGTCCTCAGGGGAGAGCTGGTAGGGCGGTCGCAGCTTGATCTCTGTCTGCATGTCAGCCAGCTTGATCTTGGTGGACAGTGAACGAGGGCTGTTGTAGCGCTGTTTAGTCTTCTGGATGAAGGTGTCTGATGGATTACATTCAGCACAACAAGGTAGTTCATACCAAGATTTCCATCTTAGATACTCTAGATTAGCTCTGAGATGATTCTTTAATAAATAATTCAACAGAAACAATTTTGATTATCTACTGTTTGTATCATATATAAATTAAATGTAACTTAATATTTCAAACAGTCTCTGATTTTAGGTTTTCAAACGTGAAGATCTGTTGTTTTTCCCTCTTTTTACAGAACTACAAATTGAATATCTTTAGGTTTTAGATTGTTGGTTAAACAGCACAAGCAATTTGAACATGTGGCCTTTGAGATCTTGTGCTGGACATTTTCTATTTTATCAGTAATGGGGGAGCTTTTAAGATGGTTTCCTGGCTAAAAAACCATGAGTGGTTACACAGCTAAATAAAACATGCTCTACAAGGCTAATTATGGAAGAGAAATTGGCCTTATTTTAGCATGGATGATGTAAAATTTCATGGATCTCACCAAATTCAATGAAGGAGTATGGCCGCACAACACTGCTGATTCGTTTTGTGTCATAGGTGACGATAAACTCCTTCTGTAGCTCATCCAGGAAGCAGAAGGCCAGCACGTTGGGGTAGTTTGCAGTGCACACCATCAGGTATCCAACACCCAGTGAGCTTGTGAAACTGAAACACACATGCACAAGCATCATTCTTTTCACAGGCTGCACACTTTTCTTCACAGAAACCCTGGGAAACTGTAATTAGGACATCAAGCTAAATAAAGTGCAGATTACAAAAAAACACAATGGCATTTCTGATTTTGCTGGCTGCTGCTCTAAACACAGGACAAAACTATTTCAGCACATCTGTGCCTAAAATTCACACATTCACAGCTAATTAAAAACAGAACCACAATCTCATTCATATGCAACTCAGCAGACACTATCTTTGGGCCCTGCAGTGTTAATTGATACACTGAGCACAAATTAAATTCCCCAGATAGAACAGCTTCTACATTATCTGAATAGCTCAGAAAGGAAAGCTGGTTATCACATCTAAATGGATCTGGAACATAAATGTCAACAAGAACAGACTGATGTGATGATTATCATGTGGTAAGAGGGAAAAAAGCAAAAACAACATAAGTACAGAATAATGCGGATAAACCTGATAAAAGCATATCATTGTGTAGCTGCAATGCCTAAAAAATCAAACAACTGATTCACACAAAATATCAGAAGGATGCAGTCAGGCACATTACTCTCATAAGGTTGTATGATGGTTTATATTGTGGCCTCTAGTTCCACAGTTGTGAAAGACAAAATCTCCCTTCACAGTTAGTACACACCATCAAGTTGGTTGTGTCAGTAGTGATGTATTATGAATATTACACCTACAGTGATTAAGTGAAGTTCATTTTTATAGTGCCTTTCAAGACCAGACCAAACATCACAAAGTGCTTCACAATAAAAGACAGAAGAAACAGAAGATTCAAAGGGTTCAAAGGGTATGAATTTTAAAATTTAGGAGCCACAACTTCAAAGACATGGTCTCCTTTCATTTTAAACCTGGAGGGAGAGACAACCAAAAAGCCCCGATCAGAAGACCTCAGACACCTACTAGTGAACTACAGCAGTAGCAGGTCACTGCTGCAGCCAGGTGCCTGACCATGCAGAACTCTGAAACTAATCACTTAATTTGAAAATCAAGAGAAAAGAAATCTAAATCTGTGTCCTGTTGGAGGGCCTGTCAAAAGTCAAAGTCCAGCCCCAACTAGTGTATCACCACCTCTGATATTCTTCTAATGGAGAAAATCTGCTTCCCATTCTCAGTATGCACAGACAGTTCAGAAAAATATATAATAAATTCACTTC
The DNA here is from genome assembly GCA_033238685.1 of Lates japonicus. Classification (NCBI taxonomy): domain Eukaryota; kingdom Metazoa; phylum Chordata; class Actinopteri; family Centropomidae; genus Lates; species Lates japonicus. The sequence goes on along the minus strand of BRZM01000083.1, from coordinate 596,258 downwards.
TGAATGTAAGATAAAATAAAGCTAGTGAGGTAAAACTAATGATGCATAAATGAGTTACAGCATGAATGTGTTCCAATATTATGGAATGTAAAGTAATCTATGTTAAAGTCACTAAAGGTCCGTAAATCCTAGCAGATACAGTATATCTGGAATCGTCATATAAACAGGTACGATAGACCGGGCTTGGAATGATAAAGAAAGTGAACTCATGTTCCAAAAATGTCCAAATAAGGCTACGGTTTTGAGATATGGAGGCTGTAAATTGTTAATGCCGTGAAGACAGTGGAGATAGTTGTAGACTTCAGGAAGAACACAGCTTCACCCTCCCCCATCATCCTGTGTGACTCCCCAGTCAGAACTGTGGAGTCCTTCCATTTCCTGGGGACCATCATCACCCAGGACCTCAAGTGAGAGCTAAACATCAGCTCCCTGATCAAGAAGGCCCAGCAGAGGATGTACTTCCTGCAGCAGTTGAAGAAGTTCAACCTGCCAAGGACAATGATGGTGCACTTCTACACCTCCATCATTGAGTCCACCCTCAACTCCTCCATCACCATCTGGTACACTGCTGCTACTGCCAAGGACAGAGGCAGACTGCAGCGTGTCATCCGGTCTGCTGAGAAGGTGATCGGCTGTAACCGGCCTTCTTTCCAGGACCTGTTCACCTCCAGGACCCTGAGGCGGGCAGGAAAGATCATGGCCGATCCCTCCCATCCTGGTCACAAACTCTTCAGGACACTCTCTTCTGGCAGGAGGTTGCAGTCCATCAAAACCAAGACCTCACGCCACAAAAACAGTTTCTTCCCCTCTGCAACTGGGCTCCTCAACAAGATCTAGCGTGCCCCCCTTCAAGCATTCACACTATTGTTCTTCTATTTTATTATTTTTCCGTACCTTTTTCGGTCCCTAACTAGTCCCGCACGCTTTATGCTACATACACCATTCAGGTATCAAAACGTTCAGCTTCTCCTGGACATTCCGGGATGTATTCAACGTTTTGATCCTATGCTTCTATGATTTTATATGAATTTTTTATGAATTAAAAAATGAATGGGATCCTATGGGAGCGTTCCCAATCCCAAGGTTCCCGGTTCGATCCCCGCTTCAGACACTGCACTTTATGCTGTAGAAACCATTCTGCTATGAAAATTTTTCACTTTTTATGCTTTTATGCTATTTTGCTATTTATAACAATTTTGCAATTTTACTATCACTACAATTGCTTTTACTGCCAGGTTTTGCACTGTGGACTTCAGTGGCGAGATCGGTAACGCGGATGCCTACCAACCCATGGTCTCATGTTCAAGCCCCGACCCAGACGAATATCAAAAACCCCTCCTGAGAAAATAAGTAATAACAATAATAATAGATATTGTTATGAATACTTTGCGCTTTTTGCAATTTTGCTACCACTACAAGTTATTGTAGCACCACACAGTACCCTGTGGTCTTCCGTGGCGCAACGGGTAGAGCAGTCGCCTATGAATCACAAGATTGCTGGTTTGAGTCCAGCAGTGGACGGTTATGCTTTTAAAAAAAATAGTATTACAAATAATAATAATTATGAAATAGAAGAGCAATAGTGCGAATGCTTAAAGCATTCACACACATTTTCTGCAGGAAATGCAAATTATCTAGTGTTTTTTACTATTACTGTTCTTTAGCACCGATATACCAAGACAAATTCCTTGTATGTGCAAACTTAATTGGCAGTAAACCATAAACTTTTGGCCACTTTCTTAAACTTATTCTTCCGTACGTTTTTTGGCATCTAACTAGTCCCGCATACTTTGTGCTAACCATTCAGGTATCAAAATGTTCAGCTCATTCAGGACATTTCTGCTTGTATTCAACTTTTTGATCCTATGCTTGTATGATTTTATATGTATGTATATATAAAAAATGAATGGGATCCTATGGGAGCTTTCCCAATCCCCAGGTTCCTGGTTCGATCCCCGCTTCAGACGCTAAAATTTCACTGCACTTTCTGCTGTAGAAACCATTCTGCTATGAAAATGTTTCACTCTTTAAGCTTTTTACTGTTTTGCTTATTCAACTTTTTTCAACTGTTTATGCTTTTATGCTATTTTGGTACTTCTAACAATTTTGCAATTTCACTACCACTACAATTAATCTTAGCACCACACAGTACCCTGTGGTCTTCAGTGGCACAACTGATAGAGCAGTTGCCTATCGATCACGAGGTTGCCGGTTTGAGTCCAGCAGTGGACGGTTGACATCACCTGCTTTTGACTTCCAACTTTTAACTTTTTCTTCTTCATTTCAACCATAATTTCAGCCATTTCCAGCATTGCTTCAGCGCTCAGCATTCACACACATTTTCCGCAGGAAAAGCATTTTCTAGTTCTGATTCTGATTCCTAAAAAAATGCAAAGTTCATTATGGTTATGGCTTGCTGAAAATTGTATTAAAAGATTAATCTGTGATTTGGAGCTCATATCTTTGCACAGAACCACATCAGATCTTTAATTTAGGTTATACTACTTTCTTAGCAATTAGGTTTGTGTGTGTGTCATGGAACTGCCTCTGGAAAAAGTTATGGTTTTGTTGATTTTTGAAGTAACAGAATAAGTAAATACACAAAAGTGTAGAGGTTTGGACACCCTACTACATCAGTATTGAGTAACTTCCTTCCCCTGCTGACTGTTAAGCACAGGGGTGGCAAATTCTAAAACTGGAAAGAGGCTGGCTTCTACAAAAGGACAATGATCTAAAGCAGACTTAAAAATCCACCATGAACTGCATCAAGAACTGCAAGTTGGTGCTTTCAGAACGACCCTCACAGTGCCCTGAGTTAAACATAATTGAAAATCTTTGGGTAGATCTCAAATATGCTGTGTGTGCAAGAAAGCATAAAAATATCTTAGAACCTGAAGTGCAAGGAAGAGTGGGTGAACAATCCTAAATCAAGAATAGAAGTACTCTTAGCTGCTACAAAAAGTGTTTACAAGCTGTGGTATCTGCCAAATGGGGACTGGTGAGTACTGACTTAGCAGCCCAAACATGTGCACATGTGCACATGCACATGCAACACAGGCAACTGTAACAGACTTACCCTGTAAAAGGTCCTGTGATATCACAGAACAAATTAACTTGTGACTTTAAACACTGCCTGCCTCATTCTGACCTTCATTGGATTCTGACCTCCTCTTCTTCAGATGCTTCAGGCTCTCATTCATTATAAAAGACTCTTATCACAGAAGGCTGTGGTTATTGAAAGGTAAAGCTGGCTCACTGACGGCTGATTTTAGGTTTCTTTTGAGGTCATGTCCTCTGTCTTAATAAGACTAATTAGCTCTTAACAAACAGCTCTTGAGAGAGATTCAAAGCATTTCCCTGAGCTCTGACAGGGCTTTTAAAAACTGTCTATCACATCAAATGAATGTCTAGCTGTCAAATCACTCAAATTAAAAAGCATTTTTCCCATCACAATTGCATTAGGAGGTCAAGAAGAGAGTCTGCCAGCAGTAGAATGTTTAATCACCCATGGGTCGCTTTGGATAAAGATGCAGAAAAATTATCTAAATCTCTATTTTATATCTTGAATTGAAAATGTATTAAGCAAATTAATTAAAAGCCAAATACATACAGTTGTTCTATATCATTTGCAGCTGGAGATTATGTTTTTATCTGGTAAATACAGTTAGCTAGTTACATTTAATAGTTAATGCTTGCTTAGTGAATGGGACAACTGAATGTAAAGGGTCCCTATAAAATGGCCAAACATCAGGAATTTAAATCAACATCTAGTAAGACCTACTTGACATTGTATGGTCCAGTCTTAAGTGTGCAGCGGTCAGGGAACTGGCTGAGTTTCTTGGAGAGACCTTTGAGGTGCCTCTTGGTTTCCTGAAGCTCTTTATCCTGCTCATAGTCAGTGGATGCAGAAAGAGGCAGGCCATCCCCGACCCGAACCACTGAGGCAAACAGCACCAAGGACATATTACAGCTCTGGCGATCTCACTGAAGGCCTGCAAACAGATGTGAAACAGGGATGAAAGCTTGTTGACAGACAGCTCATAACTAAGACTATAATAATAATAATAATAATAATAATAATATGTTGAATATCTAAAGTTGTTGTTGTTCAACATAAGGCTTTCAATTCAGTCCATGTTGTGTATCAAACAAACATGCATTTTGTTCAAAATCATGTTTGAATAAGATATGTAAAATTGGTTATGGTATGAGTTCTTAAATATGTGAGAGCAGAGCTGAAAATATTTTTTTAAATAAATAAATATCAGCAACTATGTTGAGCAGAGTAAGTAATTAATTGTTCATGTCATCTATTAACCAAAAAACAATATTTCATTTCAGCTTCATAAGTGCTTTTCTGTTTTATATCATTATTAAATGGCTAACTTTAGAAGATGGCCTACTGATCAGCCAAAACAACATAATTTGAAAGTGTCTCCTTCCCTGCTAATTGGAAAAGGCTTGAGCAGTCATACTATTCATTTGTTTATTAACTACCATCAGATATTCAACAGTTTATCTTTGCACTGGAGCAACAAATGTGTTCATGTGCTTTGAACAACTGTCACCTTGTATAAAGTCACTGTGTCGCCAGTGGAAATCAAATTTTGGCCATCCACAAAAAAACATCATCTTTAAATTCACACTTGAGTCAGGTCAAAACATAACTACGAGGATAAATGTCTTTTGTACTGTTTTGTTGGGGCACTTAGGAGACGACGAGGAGGAAAGCCCACGGCGTCTTGAGGTTTTAGCAGTTTGTTCGTGCCATTTAACGACAGCTACAAATGTAAAGCGAGGTATATTTTATGACAAGATAAAAAGATTTACTGAAGACCTACCAATTAGAGTATTTAGATTACTGTTTCTACTTCACTGATAATGGGTAAAAGTAGACGTTGCAATGGTTAATTGTGCATTCACAGCGAGGAGAGGACTACGGCTTGCCTCCCCTGCCACAAAGCTACCGTTGGCAGATAGCGTGCGTAATGCGACAACTGCGGCGTCTGTCCATCTATGATTTACAGAGACTTACAACGCCTGTCGGAGCTTTTCTTACTCTTAACGGCGGGTTGTCAACTCATCTCCTCTGCGGCTCTTCCGCTCCTGTGTGCGGACGCATACGCGGAGACGCATATGAAACAGGAAGCGGGGAGAGAAACGCGAAGGTAAATTATCTTTATTTATTTTATTTTTTTCTTTGCCGTTGTTGGGAGGACCGGGGGTCGCGTTGGAGGGGCGGTAAACACTGATTCATAAGCTTGGGTTTCTATGGGTCCTCTCCGCTTTGATCCGCAAATTAAAAGGTCTGCTCTAATAAACATAATAAACAGAACCTGAACCGGTTCTGTTAGGACCACGGACAGCTCCCCATGCTGAATGAAAGGGCTTTGAGAGACAGCACTTGGGACGCATTATTGTCGCGACGTGCCTACACGACACTCGTGGCAATATGCGAGTATTTCATAGTTCCAAAGCAAACTCAAGACCAACATTGCTACTCGTTTTAATTGAAAGCCAGAAAGACATTATGACGACGATGTGTCAGAAGAAAGATGTTAGCTAGAGTCGTGGGTTAGTAGCTAAGGAGCTACAAGTAGTAGAGTTTAATATCATGAACTGCAGTCAGCCGAACGCTTGGCGCATTACATTTTTCTTAACGTTTACCAATAACATGTAACAGTCTACACTGCGGCAAAACCAGCTAACTAGCTCAGTTAGAGTAGATTAGCCACCTACCCACCGTTAACAGCTAACCAAATTAGCTTGTTTTCCAGCGTTTCCTTCATGCTAACGTTAGCAGGCTAGGGAGCAAACGGCTAACTGCTTTACATACCCAGGCCAACGTTATATAGAAATCTGTACAAAACACTTGCGCCTGGAATTCTAAAATACAAAATTTGGGAATTTAATACCTGGTAAACGAGTGTAGCATCATGTAGACACCCGTGGCATGCAGCTCTGTGGGTGTGCAGTGAGTGGAGGCAGCTACTGACCCAGCGACAGCGGCCGGCGATGGCTTTTTACGTTTACGTGGCTGTTTCGCTGTGAATTGTGGGTGAAAACAGCCGCTATGCAGCGTCACTGTAGAAAACTCAACAACACATAAACAAACAACAACAAAACAAGGATGGATCTGTTGTAATAAAATATGTAATTTAAGAGGATTTTGTTCCCCATCAAATTGAGGAAATACCCATTAAAATCTTAACCCTCTATTATACGCATTATGATATCAGCGAGGAAAAAGCGTTTTTCATTATTATTATTATTTTTTTTTTTAAGTTTGTTGCCTGGAGGCAACATTGTAAACAAACAGATTTATCTAGTTTTTATTGTATTACACATCTTATATTTAATAAAAAGCAATATTTCATATCCAACTCTCAGGCAACATTGTACCACAGTGGAACCCAAATATAACCACATCATCATATCAGATTATCATTAATGCTGTTTCAAGGTAAAACATTAAAAATCATCATAACCTTATCCTAATATGCACCACCATGTCCTCATAAGCATGAACATACACTCACAAGTACTTGCATGTACACAAGCACATACACACAAAATCTCCTTCCTCATTAATGCACCTTACTGCTTATGAAAATTGGCGAAGCAACTCATCCTCATCTTCATCTCCATCCTAACTCTTACTCTCTCCCTGCTGGTTTGTTATTATGATCTCATCCACACTCTCATCAACTGGCAGTGCCACCTGTGTTTTATACCACTTTGAAGAACATGCAGATTCATTTCCTAATATCTGAAGATATAGTATGTGAATTATATATTCTTTTAAATGCATTACACAATCTTATTCATGGTAAATACATTTAGATAATTCTCAGATAACTCTTTTCCTTACAAATAAAATATACTTGTATATTGAATTCTAATTTTCCACCCTGAATGTATTCTAACCTATGTTGGGTATGGCCTTATGTGATTCCATTATGGTACCATGTTGCCTCAGGGCAACATGCAGTTGTGTCATTTCCTATGATATATTTTATGATATGTCATGTAAACTTTTTAAAAATACTTCTTTACTAACCAATGACGTCGACTCATATTTTTTGTAGGTGATTATCTAGATGAAAATGACTGAAAAATGCACTTTTCCCCAGAGTAAATGCAGGGCTGTGTGACATCTGCACATGTGCTGGAAAAGGAAGCAAAATGGACCCCTGTGGGTCATCTGACCACTTTGTCTCATTTGTCTTGGTTAGTATTGAAGTTCCCCTTGCCTGAGATAGCATTAACCAGTTAATAAGTGATATGAGCAATATATATAGAGTGGTGGAAAAAAGTTTTCGGACACCCCATGCATTTGTGAAATATTGCATTAAGAATCACTCTTAGGTCTTCAAGTGCAATTTCTTTTAGTACAGTCACAGCCAAAATACTAAACAAAAGCCATTAAAAACTTAAAATTGATTGGTTCCATAAAAATACATAAGAAATTTTGAGTATTGGGTCATTTTGGTACCAGTGATCCACTAATGAAGGTCGTGTTTTTTATTAAAAGACACAATTTTTGTTGCCGTGCTTCGTGTCTATATAAAGCCAGCACATTTGAAAGTTCTTCAGAGACAAAAATGGCTAAAACAAGGAACCTAACACAGGAAACACACCTGAAGATACAGATTCTCAGCCAGGAAGGGTACAGCTGCCGCCAGATCCTGCAGTCCTTCAGCAGTTGGATACACTCTGCAGAAATACAGACGAACCAACAGCTTAAATGGTAAATGGACTATACTTATATAGCACTTTTCTAGTCTTTTCGACCACTCAAAGCACTTCACACTACAGATCACATTCACCCACATTCATATACAAAGTGCTTTTTTCTGTGCATTCACACACATTCACACACCGATGCACACACATCGGAGGCAACTTGGGGTTCAGTATCTTGGCCAAGGATACTTCAGCATGCAGACTGGAGGAGCCAGGAATCGAACCACCAACCTTCTGATTGGTGGGCGACTGCTCTACCTCCTGAGCCACAGCCGCCCCTTCGAAGACAAACCAAGATCTGGGCATCCAAGGGTTACTTCAGCAAGAAATGACTGCATCCTGATCCGCATGTGCAGGGACATGCGGATCAGGACATCACAGGAGCTTCAGCAGCAGTGGTCAAACCAAACTGGTGCCCAGTGTTCCACCCGCACTGTATGTGGCCGACTTTTAGATCATGGCTTAAGGTCCTACAAGCCTGTCAAGAAGCCTCTGATCAATGAGAGACAGAGGTTAGCCCGGCGTCGTTGGGCCCAAGCACACAAGAACTGGACAGCCAGGAATTGGAAGAAGATTCTGTGGTCAGATGAGTCCAGTTTCCAGCTCTATCCTCCTCCTGATAATGTGAGGGTACGCAGAAGGCCAGGCGAAACATTTTCTCCACCATGTACAGTACCTACTGTCAAGCATGGTGGAGGCAGTATCATGGTTTGGGGATGCATGAGTGCTGCTGGTGTTGGTCATCTCACTGTCTGTGATGGCACATTGAACTCTGCCAAGTATTATGCCATTCTCGAAACCCACATGCTCCCTTCTGCACGTGCACTGTTCCGTCGAGGTCAAAACTGGATGTTTCAACAAGATAATGCCCCTTGCCACACATCCAGGGCCAGTAGAACTTGGCTGCAGTAGCACTGTATCCAGGTCTTAGAATGGCCAGCTCAATCCCTGGACATGATCCCCATTGAAAATCTGTGATGGATTATCAAAAGGTCTGTTTCAAAGTGTAAACCAAAGAATTTAGAAGAATTAAAAGCAGTAATTCAAGAAGAATGGGACAAGATTACCCCTCAACAGTGTGAAAGGCTCGTGGGGAACATGCCAGCCAGGATTAGAGCTCTACTGCGTGCTAATGGCAGGACTACTAAGTATTAATTTGATGATGTGATGGGTTATTTATTTTTTGTTCAGTTTTGAACACATTCTCTGTTATTTGTTGACTTTGATAGCGACAATGTTGAGAACTGACATATTGAAACTATCAAGAATTTAGTTTTGTTAGTTTTTCTTGTAAACAATAAACAAAAGAAAAATATCATTTGTATTTGTTTGTGTCTGTCTAATGCAGCCACACCTTTTGAAACACAAAAAAGTTTTTTCCCCAAATATTTCATGATAATATTTGAGATTGAGAGTGTAAAATTTTAAGGGTGTCCGAAAACTTTTTTCCACCACTGTAAATTCCTAACCTTAATTCAATATCAATTTAATAGATTTCTCTAGAGCTTCCAGTATATCTCACACTGAGGGTGATGCAATTATATGATCAGCACTTTAAATTCCTAGGCCATCAGGATACCCTATACTAAATTATTGTTGCTATTGTTACTGTTACTATCAGTTACAGAATAATTTACAATAAAAAGTGAAAAATAAAACATTAGAAATTACCAAGAATAACAGCATAACAGTGCAGTGCTAAAGAGATAAGATGTATAGCTAATACATTTTAACAAAATGCTACTAAACAAATTTTATAGTCCAACAAGGTTGGTAGACAGTAAATAGTGTGTTATATATTCACTCAGTTCTCCTTAACTGAGATAGTTAATATTCATGAGCTCATTAACTTTGTGATAGATACTATGTTTCATGATTCAAATTTTTACCACATTTTTTATTGTAATCTCTTGACCCAGTTGTTACTTTCCCACTGAAATCCAGAAACAAATTAGCTGTACTCCTAAGCATCTGATGCTGAGCTTTTTTTAAACCTTAAAATTAAAATAACATGGAAAATGAATAATGTGTACCCAAAGCCTGCCAAGCTTTAATGCTTCACTCAGGCCTGAAATAGGCCATTCACTGGCATCAGCATTTTCTTCTATTTCCTGTTAGAATATGGACAAAAACACAACTATGGCTGGAGGAAATAAAAACAATACATAGACAGTTAGTAGCCTCATCTTTCACACATACCTGCAATCTCCCAAAGCTCAGGCAATGTGTCAGCCTGAAGGGACCTCTTCAGCACCCTCATGGCTTATGTGTGTGTGTGTGCATATGTGTGAAAGAGAGGCGAGAAAGACAGACACAGTG